>CM021100.1:757171204-757289520 GCA_007115665.2 Sequoiadendron giganteum
CAAACACAACATGAAAGGGAAAAATTGTTTGTTTTTAGTGAATGGGGTTTTCCTTGGTCAAACCCCGTTTTGGTAATCAAACCTTGAAATGAACAAAAACATGAAAGAGGGAATGAAGAATGATCAAAGTAATGTTACCACTCAACAAACCCTTGAATAAACCTTGGAATGTAGATCTGCAACTTGCATGAAATGGATTCAATGGATGTGGATCTTGACACTTGAATATTTCTTGAAATAGTACTTTGAATGCTTGATTTTGATCATGAAACCTACATCACAATGTTAGCTCCAAAAACATGCATGATGTAAGAAGACTTTGACATGATAATTATATCTTGAATGTTGCAATAAAACTTTCATAAATCTTCTCTTGAATGCCTTTGAAGTTTTCCAAAAATTCTCTTGAAATTGATAGGATGCTCTCTTGAAATTCTTCTAAATGTGCTAAGTGAAACATAGTGAAATAACCTTGTATTTATAGGTATGTATTCTCAATTTCCCAAAATTCAAATATCACAAGCCGACATTAAATCACAGATTTGAATATGTTAAAATACCACCAAAAACATAATTTAAATTTAGGTCCTAAGGTCTAGGGAGGACCCATTCGCCCATGGGTGAATGGGTCCCAAGTACATAAACCTAGGACACACATTGCTCAATGAGAAGTGTCATGTTAAGGAATTAATGAATGTTGAGTTTCCTCTTTAAAAAATGTAATTAAATAGGCTTGGTAAATGAGTTGAAGGGCCAATTAATGAAAAAATAAGCTCAATTAATTAAAAGAGCCCTAAATAAGTGTGAAAGTGTAAAGGGATAGACCTTACAACACTAAATTAAGGCACACTTAAGTCCAATTTAACTAGGAGGGCCCAAACAAGTGAGAAAATGTAAAGGGATACATTTTTCATCACTACATTTAGCCCCCACTTTAGTGAGAGGATGACCTTGCATCAAACTCACACTAAAGTAGACATTCAAAACATATCTATGTAGTAACAACAAGATACTCAATAATACAACACCAAAGACTTAAAGAAAAGGTAAAAATAAAAAAGGAAAATCAAGCCTCAACTATCCAACATGATGTGGAACATGCCTCAACTATTTATCTAGAAATATTTACAAGTGAAACTCGCTATCCACTATGCAAACAACATGCACACTCACATAGGCTAATAGAACTCCAACTGTCCACTAGGTGAGCCCCCAAGGGTGGCAAATGAGAGAATCTTATTAGACTCCCATACCATACCAAAGCTATCCCTCTGATAACTTCAATAAGACACCACAAAATAAAACACAAAAGGGGTGGAAAATGAGAGAATATTATTAGGCTCACATACCATATCAAAGCTATCCCTCTAATAACTTTAATAAGGCACCACAAAATGAAACAAAAATTTTGAGCTTCATAAGACCTAACAAGTTGTGTTATGCTAAGCGCATTTGAACAAACAAGGCAAGGCTTCACTGGAAAGCAAAGCGAGTTATGCTTGGTGGCCTTGAAAAGGGTTTGAGCTTCACAAGGTTAGAAAGATGCATTATGCTAAACACTTATGAAAAAAATGCAAATAAACATGTTCAAAGGGATTTTTCTTGGTTCATGTAAAGTATCATCTTAGGGAACATCATGCCTAATGTCTCTAAGAGAGGACAAGTAAGAGATTCATAACTTAGGGAATGGAACACGTAGAATCACCACTAAGAGGAAAGTCTTATGCCAAGAAAGGTCACACTCCTGGAGGAAATCAAACCCAATGACACCACCAATAAAAGATGCATCACAAGAAGTAATAAAATCGAAAAATGAAACATAAGGAATGTCAAAAATTTCAAAAATAATAATGCCAATGTATGCCCCACTTTATAGAAATTTCCAAACACCATGTTGTGAACAATTTACTTTAAAGTAGAAAATAATCAATGCTAACAATAAAGGAGACATGAGAGCTTATTTGGAAAGCCCTATACCAAGTCATGTTTCCAAATGAAGCTACATCATGAAAGAGAGAGAGAGGGGTTTCCCCCAAAATGAAATCCCAAAACACATAAGGTATCCATGGATTTGGGGTTAGTATGTCTTTGCTACAATGATATTTTAGAGCTCGAAAATGTCATCATTCCCCAAATACTCGTAGAACAAGAAGAATGACACATAAAGAGTGAAAATAAAGAAAAATATTTTGGGTCAACATGGAAGAGACCTAAATGTTTTGATGCCTTGTTTCATCCCCAAAATGAAAACACGGGACAAAAGAAAAGATAAATGTTTACAACATATAGAATAATGTAGATACAAATAGAGGAATGCACATGAAGAGATACATCAAATAAAATAATACGGGGGATCACATTACACACATGCAATCACACAAAGAAACATGAAAAAAAAAACAAAGAAAAAGAATAGTAGGGCACATGTGAGTCAACCTATAGCAGGTCATCTGCATCCCAATCTTGTTCATCATATATATAAGGCAACCAACTAGCCAAAGGGACAACATCAAGTGCCAAACTAGGACAAGGCTATCTAATCCTTTGCCCTAACTAAGTAAAAGATAAGGATGATCTGAGATAAGTGATGAGAATGAGCTCCTTGGAATAAAGAAAATGATTTGCAATGAATGTAAAGCATGTAATAGTGAGTATGCTATGATCCTACAACTATCACATGGAAAGGAGAAAAGCTCGTGTAATTTAGTCAAGTTGGATTAGTAGGGGATTTAAATTTATTCAATAATTCTTGTAAACCATGAAAATTATTAGTGTAATATCCAAAAAATCCATGATAGGCACAATATGGTTCATTTTAATCACTTTGTTGTGGTGTTAATTGTTCAATTTTATGAGGTAGCTTAATTAATCCCCAATGTAAAAGAGTGTAAAAATCATTCTTAGTCTTGGATATTTTCAATAGGTTCTCAAGAGGATCAAACATCTTTTGTTTCTTGGATTTGTAAAGTTGACGAGGCTTCTTCTTTGGTTTGATATTTGATTGATTTTAAGATGAAGGATTTAAGGTAACCCTAGGATCCTTATGAGGCATGATTTTGTGGAATAAGACACCTTTCCTATTAAGATCAATATGATTATGATTATGATCAACAATTGGATCTTCTAACATCATGCCTTTCCCTTTTTTAGGAAGGGATGTATTAGGAATTGTGTATTCTTTTATTGAATCTCTTTCAAACATAAGAAATTTATTGAAGACTACTTGGGGAGTGGCCAAATTGTGTTTAATGATATGGAGCAAGCTACATATAAACTCTATTCCTTGTTCATGCTTAAGAATCTTTCTTATGTTCCCTATGATGGGAATGACATTACTAGAAATATGTTTGGATCTCATAAAGTCTTGCAAACATTTCAATTCTTCATTGATATTCCTTATGTTCTCTTGAGAGGCTTAGCAACCATTGTTTCAACACCATGCACATTAAATTTGTGGGTAGGGAAGTCATTGGAAATGAGCTGTGAAAGCTAGGATCCCTAGACGATCGACTAGTGTCAACACTATGAGTGAAAGAGTTAGAAAACTGAAGATCCAAGGTGAATGGTGTATCACGAGATGACATGAGTCTTGAACTACATCTCACGATAGTATTGACAATAGGACACCAAGTTGTGAAGCTCATACAAGTTTCACAAACTCAGTATGCACCCAAAATGAATAAGAGGTAAAATGCAATGAAATATCCTGGAATGTAAAGTGCAATGCAAATATGTAAAAGCAATTTTCAAAATCTAAACAAGATAATTTTTTGATTATGCTATGTAAAAACCTAAAAAATGGTGTCTTTTAAATGCAATTTTGAATTCACACAATGCACTGAGTTTATCATATGAATCTTAATATGATCAATTTGAGATAACAAAAATTCTACAAACTGTAATAGAAAACAAAAAACAACAAAACAAAATACAAAAATAGAGATTTTGATGCCTAGAAATACAGAAAAAGCCCTAATTAGGGACTCCTTCACCCATGGGAAAATGGGTCCTAGCTGAGGGTTTTAAAAAGTGAATTTACAGATTTTTGAGTGGATTCCTATGGTTTTCAGATTTTGGACTGAGACAGGTGGTTACAGTTTGAATTTGCTATAAATTTAAGTCTAAATGCAAATGTAAAATAGTGATAAATGACAAACTAGGAGACCTAATTTGATATGCAATTTTGATTCAATTTTCAAGTGTAAATGAATTATGATGCAATGTTATGTAAATGCTTTAGAAAATAATTGATTTTTTTGAATTTTCTAGATTTTGAAGTGCAAAAATGTAATCCTAAAAACCTAAATGAGATGCAAACTAATGCAAGTTAAATAACCCTAAATGAGATTCAATTCAATGCAATGCAATGCAAATGAATGCAAAATCTAGATCTAGGGCTAAAGTAGACTCCAAAATTAGAAAGATACAATGCTCAAATGTCGGGTTCACCAAAATGAAATGAAGGGAAATAGGTTAGGAGCCTCAAAATAGGGGTATGATAAACTTATTTCCCTTATTTCATTAGGAAATGAGATCCACACAAAGAATTGACTTACAACCCTTAGATGAGTCAAATCAAGGTGTGAATTTGAAAATTTCCTTATGATTGAAGGATGGGGGTCAGGTTCACCAGGAACTTTTAGGAGATTTAAACTGAAAATAGTAAACTAACCCAATTATGCCAAATTAAAGTAATTAAAACAACAATATTAAACTCAAAATAAGTAGAACCATAAGTTAAATTATAGATCTGAGAAGGGCAGAACTGTGTTTACTATCACCAAAAGTGAGTTTTCAAACACCGATTGGGACTCATTCACTCAGGAGTGATGGGTCCATTTTTAGGGATTTTCTACAACTTTTGGGAGTCTTTGATACATATCTAAATCTTCCAATTTGTCTAAGTGGAAGTGTTGGAATGTCGAAAATAAATTATGTAGACGAGTTTTCGTGAGATGACAACTTTTATTGAAACTTTTGCAACTTTGTCAATTTCTTCAAATTTTCTCTTCGAGAGATCTTCAAACTCTCTTCCATCTAGATCTGCAAACACAACATGAAAGGGAAAAATTGTTTATTTTTGGTGAATGGGGGTTTGCCTTGGTCAAACCCCATTTTGGTAATCAAACCTTGAAATGAATAAAAGCATGAAAGAGGGAATAAAGAATGAACAAAGTAATGTTACCACTCAACAAACCCTTGAATAAACCTTGGAATGTAGATTTGAAACTTGTATGAAATGAATTTGATGGATTTGGATCTTGACACTTGGATCTTGCTTGGAATCGTACTTTGAATGCTTGATTTGATAATGAAACCTACATCACAATGTTAGCTCCAAAAACATGCATGATGCAAGAAGACTTTGACATGAAAATTGGATCTTGAATGCTGCAATAAAATTGATAATTTTTCTCTTGAATTCCTTTGAAGTTCTCCAAAAATTCTCTTGAAATTTATAGGATGCTCTCTTGAAATTATTCTAAACTTGCTAGGTGAAACATAGTGAAATAACCTTATATTTATAGGTATGTATACTCAATTTCTTGAAATTCAAATATCTCAAGCTGGCATTGAATCACATATTTGACTATGTTAAATATTGCCAAAAACATAATTTAAATTTAGGTCATAAGGTCTAGGGAGGACCCATTTGCCCATGGGCGAATGGGTCCCAAGTCTGTAAACCTAGGATACACATTGCTCAATGAGAAGTGTTATGCTAAGGCATTAATGAATGTTGGATTTCCTCTTCAGAAAATGTAATTAAATAGGTTTTGTAAATGAATTAAAGGGCCAATTAAGGAAAAATTAAGCTCAGTTAATTAATGAAGCCCTAATTAAGTGTGAAAGTGTAAAGGGATAGACCTTACAACACTAAATTAAGGTACAATTAAGTCCAATTTAACTAGGAGGGCCCAAACAAGTGAAAAAATATAAAGGGATACATTTTCCATCACTACAATAATACATTCCCCCTTCAATTGGTTATATACACAATGTGAAAAAATTAGAGATGAAAAATAGTTTATGAAAACCATATGAAATCTAAAAGTGAAAGCATGAAAGAACATAGATCATGAAAAGTAATGCAAAAAGCATCATTGATAGCTTCTTGTAACAATGAATATATATTGAATGATAACTATGAAAATCATATAGACAATAGATTATCATCATGACATAGAAGATTGCTCCCAATAAGGGTAAAGGAGTATGATATAATGTGTAGGTACATAGGAGATTAACATTAAGGTACATTCACATTTTTTGAAAAGGATGAATCATTTGCAATAACCATATTATTTTTTGTCTTTATTTTATTCTTGATATTTTTAAGATTCTACTCTAAGATAGGGTAATCACGTGCTTCTATTTATTCAGTTTCAGTTGTAAAGTTCATATTTAGGTTTTTGCCAAGTTGATTAGCAATAGTAGCACCTAGCGCTTGTGAATGACCAATTGATAGTTAAACCTTTCACTGTCACATTTCAACTTTACTTATGTAGAAAATTAAATTATATTTATAGAATTCTATTTATAATATCGTGCTTTGAAAATTCCATTCTATTAGTGCCCTTACCCTATTGCATGACATTCAACAAATTGTAAGTTTAAATGGTATCCTATCTGAAATTGACAAATAAAAACATAATCTTCAACAACTAAGTCATTTAAGCTTTCATTTACAAAAACTAGTTGGAATTTGTAAACCTTGGGTTTGAACGTCTTATTGGCATTCACGGATGAAATTTCATTAACTACCCATTCTTCCAAAGCCTTCATCAATCTCCATACTCTTTGATTGGCTCAAAGATCTTGTTTTGCACCCCTGCATGCCAAAACATTCTAGGCTACATTGCACCGACAATTTCTCTTAAGAGACCAAAATGCAAAAGGGAAACAAACTTTGAAAAAAATTTACTCAAAAACCATGGAAAATAGAAAAAATTTGTTTGAAGGTACATGATCACGTAGGGCCCCTCTACAATAACCTCTCTCAGTTTTTCATATCTCCAATCCATTTGCCTGTGGTGACAAGTTTCAAGTCGATGGAAAAAGCATTAGATACACGCAATGTAAAGTTACAAGGTGGTGTAATTTTTGTTTTGTTCATCATGTGACCAAATCAATCATTCCAAAACATTCAAATGGGTAGGTTTACACTAGGAAAGGTCTTGTTTCACACCCTTGCATGTTGAAACGTTTTAGGCTACATTGCACCAATGATTTCTCTTAAAAAAACAAAGTGCGAAAGGGAAACAAACTTTGATGACATGTTACTCATAAACCATGGCACTTAGAAAAATTATGTTTGAAGGTATAGGATCATGTAGGGCTCCTCTACAATAAAATCTCTCAATTTTTCATATCTCCGATCCATTTGCCCGTGGTGACAAGTTATCAATCGATGGAAAAAGCATCAAATGCATGCAATGTAAAGTTGCAAGGTGGTGTAATTTTTGTTCTATTTGTCATGCAACCAAATTGATATATCCAACACATCTAGATGGGTAGGTTTATGCTATGAAATATCCTATTACACACTCCATCATGTTGGAACATTATGAGCTACATTGCACCAATGATATCTCTTAAGAGACCAAAGTGGAAAAGGGCATCAAACTTTGACAAGTTGTTACTCAAAAACCATGGCACTTAGAAAAAATTTGTATGAAGGTACAAGATAACATAGGGCCCATCTACAATAAACTCTCTTAATTTTTCATATATCTAATTCATTTGCCTGTGGTGACAAGATTTCAATCGATAGAAAAAGCATTAGATGCATGTAAAGTTGCAAGGTGGTGTAATTTTTATTTTGTTCATCGTACGACCAAACCAATAGTTCCAACATGTTTGGATGGGTAGTTTTACACTAGGTAAGGTCCTATTTTGTACCCCATCATGTAAAAAAAAATTGAGCTACATTACACCGACGATATCTCTTAAGAGACCAAAGTGCAAAAGGGCACCAAACTTTGACAACCTATTACTCGAAAACCATGGCATTTAGAAAAATTCTATTTGAAGGTATAAAATCATATAGGTACCCTCTACAATAACCTCTCTTGGTTTTTTATAGCTCTGATCCATTTTCTTGTGGTGACAAGTTTTCAGTCGATGGAAAAAATGTCAAATGCATGTAGTGTAAATTTGCAAGGTGGTGTAATTTTCATTATGTTCATCATGTGACTGATTCAATAGTTCCAAAACATTTATATGGGTAGGTTTATGCTAGGAAAGGTCCTATTTCGTACCCCAGCATATCGAAACATTCTGAATTACATTGCATCGATGATTTCTCTTAAGAGACCTAAGTGTAAAAGGGCAACAATCTTTGATGAGATATTACTTAGAAACCATGGAACTTAGAAATATTATGTCTAAAGGTACATAATCATGTAGGGCCCGTCTACAATAACCTCTCTTAGTTTTTCATATCTTCAATACATTTGTTCGTGGTGACAAGTTTTTAGTCAATGGAAAAAGCGTCAAATGCATGCAGTGTAAAGTTACAAGGTAGTGTAATTTTTGTTTTGTTCATCGTACGACTAAACAAATAGTTTCAACATTTCTAGATGGGTAGTTTTATGCCAGGAAAGGTCCTGTTTCACGCCCCATCATGCTGGAACAATCTGAGCTACATTGCATTGATGATTTCTCTTAAGAGACCAAAGTACAAAGGGCAACAAAATTTTATGAGTTGTTACTCAGAAATTGCGAAACTTAGAAACATTCCTTTTAAAGGTATAGGATCATGTAGGGCTCCTCTAAAATAACCTCTCTCTATTTTTCATATCTTTGATACATTTTTTCTGTGGTGACAAGTTTTCAGTTGATGGAAAAAGCATCAAATGCATGTAATGTAAAGTTTCAAGGTGGTGTAATTTTTGTTTTGTTTGTCATGTGACTAAACCAATAGTTATAACATGTCTAGGTGGGTAGGTTTACACTAGAAATGTCCTATTTTGTACCCTAGCATTCTGAAACATTTTAGGCTACATTGCACCGCTGATTTCTCTTAAGAGACCAAAGTGCAAAAGGGCAACAAACATTGACGAGTTGTTACTCGAAAACCATGGCACTTAGAAACATTTAATCTAAAGGTATAGGATCATGTAGGGCCCCTCTACAATAAACTCTCTCAATTTTTCATATCTCTAATCCATTTGCCCGTGGTGACAAGTTTTCAGTCGATGGAAAAAGCGTTAGATGCATGAAGTGTAAAGTTGCAAGGTGGTGTAATTTTTGTTCTATTTGTCATGCAACCAAATTGACAGTTACAACACATCTGAATGGGTAGGTTTAAACTAGGCAAGGTCCTATTTTTCACCCCAGAATGCCAAAACCTTCTAAGCTATATTACACTGATGATATCTCTTAAGAGACAAAGTGCAAAAGGGCAGCAAACTTTGATGAGTTGTTACTCGGAAACCATGTTAATTAGAAACATTTTGTTTGAATTTATAGGATCAAGTAGGGCTCCTCTACAATAACCTCTCTATTTTTTCATATCTCTAATCCATTTGCCTGTGGTGACAAGTTTTTAGTTGATGGAAAAAACATCAAATACATGTATTGTAAAGTTGCAAGGTGGTGTAATTTTCATTTTGTTTGTCGTGCAATCAAATTGATAGTTCCAACATGTCAAGGTGGGTAGTTTTATGCTAGGAAAGGTCCTATTTTGCACCCTGGCATGCCAAAACATTCTAGACTACATTGCATCGGTGATTTATCTTAAGAGCCCAAAGTACAAAAGGGCAACAACCTTTGACAACCTGTTACTCAGAAACTGTGGGTCTTACAAACATTCCATCTAAAGGTATAAGGTCACATAGGGTCTCTCTATAGTAACGTCCCTCAATTTTTCATATATCTAAGTCATTCCATTGTGGCAACAATATTTCAGATGTTCCAAAAAGTGTCAGTTGCATTCAGTAAAAAGTATTCGAGAGGCATTGTTTACATTCTTCATCTCCTAGGGATAAACCAACAATTCAAACACATTGGAGTGGCTATAGAATAAGTCCACTTTATGATTTTTAGTCAATGTAGGTGTCTTTACAATCTTATGACTTAATAATATACACTAAAGAACTAGTCTCCTTTGTTGCTTGAACTCAATGTAGTCATAAACGTTTTGGTCAATATAGGGAAACATTTTTTTGAGATGAAGGAAAGTGTGGGCATGAAGAATACATCTCTAAATTTGAAGTACAGGTTTGACCAACTAGAGGATGGGTACTTGAATATACTTGAATAAAATTATTGGAAATTTGTCTTGATTAAAACTTGATTCCATAACTTGATTCCTTAATATTTTGATATACAAACATGTTTCCAATATAGCCATCACTACTACCTCCTCACGGTAGCACACACAAACATAACTTTACTTATAAATACATGTTGTAACTTAATCTATAATTCATAAAACTATAATGCTTGTAGATTATGCCACATGAACTCTAGTTTTATTTGCAAGTGTTCCTACATCATTGTTCATGCTTCTAAGGTTCCACATGAAAAATAGTTGGGTCAACTCTTTCCTTGATCAAGTAGCTCTTTGATTTTGTGCTAAATTCCATCGTTCTCCTAAGTAGATCTATGATACAATGAACTATTTGGGAAAGGGTATTCAATAACCAATTGGTTTGATTTTTTTGGAGTACTTATGCAATTTATAAAGACATCGTCATCCTATAATAGTACATTTTCAAGCATCTATTGTTGTGATAGAGAAGATGCATGAGTGAGCAATGATATTTCTTGTGAGCTTGCCTATACATCTCTAAGTAGACAATAAGAAGTAGGAGTTTTTGTATATTATCAATGTTATAACATTATTTAGTAGAGACCAAGCTATTTTGTCTTATAATTTAGACTTGTTGAGGTCAAAATACTATCTTTTGATTAATAACATCCACTATTGGGGTTTGGAATGGTAGATGTCTTCCAAGAACTATATCACAAACTTCTAGAGGTATGAGGTCACATGTAATAATGTCTCACTCATGTTTAGTTGCGTACTTAAAAGTGTATTATATAATTACATGAATTTCCTTACCATGCTACAATGATCCTAGAGAGTGTGGGCTTAGATGTCTAGTGGTAGAGAGACATAGGTGTTAGATTGCATCATGCATTATTATATTCATATGATTGATGATATCAATAATGACATGGCTAGGTTTTCAATTCACCCAATAGTTCATATTTACTTTATAATGTTCAAAATTTATATATTTATAATTATTTAAAGGAAGAGTAAATGGAATACACTTGGATTTTAAATATTTGAAGTAAACCATCTACAAATATCCATTGAAGCATGGATTTATAAAGTAAATATGGAAACCATCAATAAAAATGATGTGTATTAACCAAATAGCCATATAGGCATACATCAATATATGTTGATATAAGTATAACACATATACAAAATAGCCATATAGGTTTACAAGAATGCCATATAGGCATACGATGTCATGTATATGCAATACAAAATATATGTTCAAAAATGCCATATAGGCATACAATAAGGGATCTCAATAAAAAGTCATTCCCCCCCACGAGAAGAAAAGATATCACGAGTGGCCTTTGATCATTGGGGAATGGAGATGTATATGATAGTGGTCTACTTTGAACTCGAGGGATCCTCCTCCTATTTAATTCTTCATGGAGCTTTAATTGTTACAATAAAAAGTATAGCCATTAATATATAGAAATTGCATTATAAAAAATGAAATATTTAATAAAATATTCACTTACCGCCTCCAAATAATCTCTCTCCTCATTTGCAACAATATGCTCAGGCGGTGGTGTTCCAAAGTCCTATAGAAACCATCTAGATAGAAATTAAACTAAAAATCAATAATCATTTGGTTTTTCAATAATAAACAACTATAACAATGAATGTAATTTGAAATTTACTAATCTACCCCATACCCTTGTCAAAGGCATTGAGTTTCCTATTACAATAGAGACACCATGCTCCATTGCCCTATCAACATTGAGAGGAGTCTCTGCTTGTATCATCTGAAAATAAAACAACATTCTTCAATTACGAAAACTAGAATAGTGATGCAGGTTATGGCTTATAATGTATGAGATAGTCAACAAAATTTTGAGTGTACTTACTGAACTATATATTGCTTCAAGGGTTTGCATGTTTCATAAGGACAATTTCAAAGTAAAGGATAGTCACAAGACGAAAGTCCCAGGGATGATCATATCATGTAAGGAAGGGAAAGTATCATGATTACATAAAGAAGTCATGCAAACCTTTGTTGATGTGAAGTGTGAAGAATTTTTGAAGTGGGGAAGATTTATGGAAATAATGTAAAGCATGATAGTGAGATGCATGAAAAGAAGCAATAATGAGCACTGCCAACTAAGAACAAAATGATGTAGTGATAGTGACCAATGAGGGGACTGTGGTCCTAAGATCTAGATAACAATTCACACCTATAAAGACACCCCATGATTTTCATAAAACCTCAACATTCTATTCATATTCATTGGTGAATCATAAAGAAGAGATAGCTAAGAAATGGAGTGAGATATCTTCTATAGTGGATAGTGTAATATTCACATAGGCAAAGTAATGATCACAAGGAGAAATGATGAATACAGGACAAAAAATGAATAATAAAGGATATAGCATAAATGATGAATAAAGGTCAACAACATGAACAAATGAAATTCATAGATTATGAAGTTCACAACAACTTGAAATCAAATTAATTAAAAAGTATAAAGTATACTTACAAACTATCTAGAACCTTCAAGTCATTAAACATTATTCAATTACAAAACACATTTTTAAAATTTAAATTTTTTAAATTATAAATAGTCTGTATTACTTGAGTGAAACTTCGATGACCACCTCCACTGGCAGGTGTTGTCGTCGAAGCTCCAAGATTAACCTATTCAACATACAAAATGAGATATAAGAATACCATTCATATAATGTTTAGCTATTCACATGTAATATTTATAGTTCTTTACTAGTTACATACCTCCATAGTACATGTGGTCACATAATAGGGAGGTGTAGGACCGCTAAAAACAGAGTGAACGCTATGACCCTGAAATTTCATTATAATCATTCAACTAATTTAGTTAATCTTGCATTTCAAAAATGAAATTTAATAAATTAAATTCAATGAATTTTCTAACATTTACTTGACTATCAAGGTTGAATGCCTCATGAAGGAGGGCATCTATCATCACCATCTAATCAGTTGTAGATGTGCCCTAGGCACTTGCATCTTGACTATGTGTGGGACCATAACCACAAGGTGACCCGTAAGCCTGACAAATATGAGGTCGAGCTCTATTCCTCGAAGACTCACCCGACTCACCATGTGCTAGAGGACTAGTATGTTGTATGAGGCTTTGGGTTAGGGAACTAATCAAAGTTACAATGTATCAACCTCAACACTCTCCTTCACAACGTAAGGGATAGTCACATGCTCATATGTTGGTCTAGCGAGTGCTCATCTTACTAGTCATTATGCATTGATATGCACCCCGATTCTATCCTGTGCGAAGCCCCCACCTCTACCTTGGAAGTCTTGCATATCAAAATAGTTTGGGATTTTATTGAGGACAAACTCACAATAGATTTTCCTCAAAAAATATTGCGGCACCTCATTTTTGTTGCATGGAGGGTGGTCAAAAACCATCCACCACCTCCTCAAAAAATGGTTCTTTATCCCTTGGTGGTTGCACCAATGGATAGGGAACCTCTTGCTTGAAGGATGTAAAGGTTGATTCATTCTAAGGTTTGTGAATAGGGCACACAAGTCAATTTTTTTAATTTTTTCATCTTTCACTTGTTTATAGGATAATTTATCTGCATAAAATTCTCTAAACTCTCATCTCTTGTTTGACCAACCACTTATTTTCTTGCTAATTGAATCTACATGTGATACTATCAATTTAATTGATTGAGCAAGCATGGTTCTATGTGAGTTGAGCTTGCATGATCTTTTGACCTTGCAATTATATCCTCAATCTATTTTTTATTATTTTTATTTTGCCCCATTAAATCTTCCTGAGTTCCTAGAGCATGTTGTGGAATTGTTGGAGGTGTTTGTTGGGATTGTTCCTCAACACGGATTTCAGCATGAGGTGAATCAAGATTTTGAAGAGGAATTTGAGGAGGGTTTGGATATGCATTATCATTTCCTGAAAATTAAATAAATTTACATCAAAAAAATATTAAATCTACCTATTTGATGCCAAATTCACAAAAAAAAAAGAAATTACTTACTTTTTTTACCTCCCCAACGATGTGGAGACATTTTGGCGAAGATTCAAAGAAGAATTAAAGTAGATTTGGCCTTCCAAAATCATGAGCACATTATGCAAGGGTTTCAATCCGTAGACAAAATAGAAAGTTGTAAAAAATACAAAATGAGGATTTTGCTTCTTATTTTGTTTTAATAAGCTATACTACGCTCGTGTTATAATGTGAGCATGTTATAGCTTAGGAGTGATAGAGCCTCAAGCTCAATCACTCTAAGCCATAACACGAGTGTATTATAATGTGCTCGCATTATGGATTTTTAATTTTTTTTGAAAAAGTTGGCCACTTTTTGGCCCTCCATCATTTTCCATCTGCCCTAGGTCTTTAGCTGCATCTTTGCAATTTCCTATGGTATACTTATCAAGAACACTGCTACTATTTTTTTCAACTTGGCAGGGGGTTGAGGTAGGGGGATCCTCTTTCCCCTTACTTCTTTCTTATCATAGCCAAGGTTTTGGGCATAGCTTTCAAGAATGAAGCGGACATAGGAAATTTGAAGGGCTTATAGGTCTCCAGTGGTGTCCCTAATCTTTCTCATCTTCAATTTGTCAATGACACCCTTTTATTCAAGGAAGCTACAACTAGGGAGGCTAGGGGTATCAAGAAAGTGTTATGTTCCTACGAGGTTGTTGCTGGGAAAAAAGTTAATATTAATAAATCTGTAATTTTTTTCTTAAGGATTTCTATGTCGAGTCTTTGGACATTAGGAGAATTCTAGGGTTTGAGGTGGACCACCTTCCAAGCATTTACCAGGGCATGCCTCTAGTTGATAAAATGACCTCTAAAATTGAATGGGGTAAGGTGGTGTCCAAGATTCAAGATAAGTTGGCCTCTTGGAAGGGGAGGTGGTTTCTAGGATTCAAGATAAGTTGGCCTCTTGGAAGGGGAGGTGGTTATCTCTAGTAGGTAGAATCACTCTGATTAAGTCTTCCTTGGCTTAAGTTCCCAATTATGTGATGGTTGTTTTCCATATCCCTAGTAAGGTGGCTAAGATCCTTGATAATACTCAACGTTCTTTTCTTTGGAGAGGCACACATAACTCCTTCAAGTATAACCTAGTAAGTTGGAATGACATGTGCAGACCTAAGAGTCTTGGTAGCTTAGGAATTAGGAACCTTAAGCAATTGAATATTGCTCTTGAGCCAAGATCGCTTGGAGAATTTATAATGAACGAGATAGATTATGGAATTCTATTCTATAGGTTAAATATCTCCAAAATGATCCAAAAAAATTGTTTGATACTTCGTGTGTTTTTCCCTCGAGCTCGAGCATATGAAACTTATTAAGGGTATGTTGTAATCATATCAGACCACACTTATCTTGGAGGTTAAGCAGGGGTGACAAGATCAAATTTTGGAAAGACAATTGGGTTGATGACTGCACCTTCAAAGATCATTTGTATTTACGTCCTCTTCTTAATTAGATGGAACCTCTTCTTAGGAAGCTTTCCAAAGATTATATGACTGGAGCTCCTATGGATCGAAGGTGGATTTCTCTTGAGGAGCATGGGAGAGCTTTGATCGATGCCTATAAGGAGGTTCAATTCAAGATCAAAAGAGGGCCAATCTCCAATCTCCAATAAAGTGAATAGAAAGATGTGAAAGGCTTAGTTTCGGTCAAATTAACCTATCATTTATTTTTCTTTAGAGAGATAGATGTGCATAAGATTGTTTCCATCTTGATATGGAACAAGGAGGGTATTCCCAAAGCCAATGCCTTCTTGTGGGTGGCTTGGAAGCGTAGAGCACTGGCATGAGATAAATTACAACTTATGGGGCGTAAGGGTCCTTCGAGGTGTGTTTTATGTAAGAGAATAGTGAAGATAATGATCATCATTTTCCGCACTGTGGTTTTGTAGTCGATTTATGGTACTCTTTTTGTAAATATGGGAATTGATTGGACTACCACATAATCTTCCTAGTCTTTTGGATTGCTGGAAGCTTAAGTTCTTTAGCCTCGACTTATGATTCATCTAGAATACGACTCTTTCCATCATTGTTTAGCAATTATGGTTGGAAAGAAACAAGATAGTGTTTAAGGATAAAGAAAGATCCGTTAGCAGGATATGGGACCTTGTGGAGTCTTCTTTGGCCGAAAATGGTAGTTTTCATAGAAAAGACGAATGGACAGTGAGAGAGGAAGAGAAAGCTTGGATAGATGCTTGGTTGAATTTTAGGTGGCTCGGTGGGAGGTGGCTGAATGGTAAAGCCAATGCCCCTCATAGTATGTGGCAATATCCTCATGCCAATTGGGTCAAACTTAACTTTGATGGTGCTACTAAAGGGAATCCGGGCAGGGTTGGTGGTGGTTGTATCTTCAGGGATCATGTTTGTCAGCCTTTGGGTTGGTATTCGCAAGATCTTGGTGAGGCCTCAAACAATGTTGCTGAAGCTTGAGCTCTTTGGTCTGATTTTAAGATTGCCAAAAATTTCAATTGGGAGAGGCTATGGGTGCAAGGGGATTTAAAGCTTATCATTGACCTTATGAAGGGTGGATCCTCCCACCATTGGAAATTGAATGTCATCATCGATGAAGCCCGTCGCCTTGCTTCCTTCTTTCCTGAGATAAATTTTTCCCATATCGGCGAAGGTAACAACAGAGTGGCCGATTGGGCTACCAATCAAGAAGTGCGACAGAAGGACATGGATGGTTTGTTTAGTGTGAAGTGGACAGAGTCTTTCTGTCAACGCATTCTAAAGCTCATTCAAGATGACATAAAGGCAGATCCACCTGATCTTGGGTCAATTTAGTGAGTTTGTTGCGCTCTGCAATCTCTTGTCTCCATGCCTCGTGTGGGTAGTTTCCTGTTTGTTCCCGTCTCTCTCTGTTTTTGAGTGGTGCCTTGTGCAGGTGTTTTTGGCTGCGGGCTAGTTTGCTCGCTTGTGGTTGTATTACTGTAAATGTTTATTCTATGGCTTTATGCCCATTTTTTCTGCGGTTTCTATTCCCTAATAACCAAGTTATACTTAACAAAAAACATAAAGGTTGAAGAAGCTATGTTATTCTAGAACAATAAAAAGTTATTTTTAATGAAGATAACTTACGTATGTAATAGCTAAGAAGCTTCTTTATAAAATATTGAGAAAAGACTCAATAAAACACAAAAATGTTTGGCTATTTGATTTTATTTATTTAAAGGGATAAGGATTGAATTTTGGCACATGTACAACCATTTTTAATCTTGAGGATGCCACCATGAACACAATAATGCCACCACAATTATGATGGAGTTCAAGTAGAAATACTTTTTTAATACATTAAATTGACACTGAGGAGGCCAAACCTGAAATACATCAGTGTTTAAACCTTACATCGATGGTGTCAAAATTACAAAAAACTTCAAAAAGTCAAAATTGCCCACTGGCCATCGGACACTACTACTCCTTTGTAGCACCTTCTTTCCCACTCAACACACTTTGTATTGCTGAGAGCCAGCACTGCACCCTTCGCCATCCCATGGTAAGCTCCAGTCAACTCCTTGAGCAGCCTGATGCAACCAGTCACCTCCTGCAGACACCCTTCTCGATCCTCCCCATCGCTCCATATGATAAACAAAATCCATGGGCCATTATAGCTCACGGTGAACTGCAGACACACTCTAGCTGTGGGTCGCAAGCCCCAACCAACCACAACCCAATCTAGGTTATATTCATATTCTCCCTCCAGCGTGCTTTGAGCACTCTCCGCATTAGCCATTGAACCATCACCTTGTCTTCTCACACTTGTAGCAACATACCATGAGCATTGATGCCATATCACTGTTCACTTGGTAGCAGAAGTTTGAGACCATGAATCTAAATCCCAGAATGGCTTTGATTGCCTCAATTGTCTCCCAGTCCCCCACATTGAACACTTTCCTCAACCGTTGCTCCATTGTCTTCCCTATGAACGCCATACGCCTTTTCGTGAAGATAGGCAAATTATAGTATCTATTGCTTGTTTGCTTTGTTACTAAGTTGCTCGGGCTCTTAAAGCCCTATTGCTGCCAACCCAACGATTCATTTACTCCTTTCTACTAGTGTTATTAATGCCTTCTCCTTCCAATACCCTTCCTTCTATCCTTCGCATGTGAGATTTCATCCTGATCCTTTCATGTACCATCATTATGGCTATCGGTCATGTCAAGTGCTACCTAAGACAGTCTGTCCACTTCCTCATTGCTTTCTCAGTATATATGCATCAATTTAAAATCCTCCAAATGTTCAATGCTTTCCCAAGTTTTGGGAATATATTTTTGGATCTTCTAGTTTGGCGTTTCTTTTTTGTGAATTGCGTTGATAAATACCAATGAATCACTTTCCAAATGCAGCCGTTTAAAGCCTAATTTTTGGCATAATTAAATCCCCAGCCAGGCTGCTTGTATTTCTGCTTCATTGTTCGTTCCTATTGTCAATTTCTTCGCCACTTCTGCTATTATCACTCCTGTATGAACTCTTAATAAGCATCTTTTTTCCGATGGCCTCCGGTTTCTTTTGGAAGCACCGTCAAAGTAAACATACATCCACCCATCATTTGGTGGTTGCCACTTCACACCTAGTTGAGGATTAAGAGTAGGATTAATCTTGCCTCTCCAATAAAAAGGATAAGTAGAAATAAGTTTAGAAAAATATAGAAAATTGATCTAAAATAGAAAGAAGTAAAACTAGACAATTGGTGTGAAAATTTGACCCAATAAATAAATTGAATGTCTTAATGATCATGGTCACTAAATTAGGCTGATACATAGAGGAGAAATTGAAAAAGGGTGAATTTTTTACTCTACACCATTTAACATTTCGATTATTTTTACAAGATATTATACATAATGAAAGTTTTGTTAATGTGAGTCTTTCAACTATAAGTTATTTGATTGAGTAATTAGTTTGATCTTTCTCTTTAACATTAATACCATTTAACAAATTTAGTGTCTAGAATATTGTGAGTGCTCTATAACTTCATGTGACACACCTTAAATTGCAATTTATTGAAGATCACTATAATTAGATTTCTTTTCACATTAATAATCTAGGTCTTATTCTAACACCATTTAGTTTTGCTTTTGGATTTTATAGGTATATTTTTTAATGACATGATTAGTGCCACTATGAATGTTGTGCCAAAATTATAGTTTCTATATCAATTTTTTGTGTATAATTCTACAATAATATCTATTCATAGAATGTGTTACCATTGTTCGTAGAATACAAGTTTTGACAACATGAAAGTAAACTTTAGGGTACACAAGTTAAAAGTGGTGTGTTGGAATCGACATTCTTTTGGAGATTGAATTTGATATTAGATGCTTGCATACTTTTGTGAATCCTCTTGTGTTAGTTTTTGTTGAGGAGTCCATTGCTACTATAGTACCTAATCCATCTATCTATTGATGCGAGTTTCTTAAGGATTGATAGTTTCAAATAGGCACTATTATAATGAGCCCCATCAAAATTAGCTAAGAGAAAATAGCTTACATATTATTTATGTGGAGCCCTCTTCCACCTAAACAACCGCAATATATAAGTAATTTGAGCCACCATATCAAGTTTATTTGATTGATAAATACAAAGGCATTTTCACAAATATTGAAATTGAGATCAATGTTCATGAATGATCAAAATTGCCTTATAAGGCTAAAACACAATAAAAAAAAAATAGGGAGTCCAAATGCAACTTTAGTAGATCCAAAAGAAAATAAAAACAAATGCTACAATATTAATATGAAAATAAATCAAACCTTTTTATGTCTCACATGTCTTGTCATATCTAAAATCCTACCACAAGGTTGCTTCCTACCTAAACTCGAAGAAAAAATATTGTAAGTAAAAAAAAAAAAAATTCAAATGAAAAGTATTATACATGCAAAATATTTAACAAGAAGGTCTCATGTGATGCTCAACTAATTTTATTTACTAGTTATTTCTCATTTTTTTGAACTTTTTTAGAGCTAATGGTTCCACGATTTTTTATATGTGTATGTGTATGCATATGTATATGTATATGTATATATGTATGCACGTATATGTATGTATATGTACATATGTATATATGTATATTTATATGTATGCTTATGTATAATGTATATGTATGTGTATGTGTGCGTATGTGTATGTATATGTAATGTATGCATATATATGTGTGTGTATATGTATGTATACATATTTATATATGTAATGCATGTTTATGTCTATATATGTATGTGTATGTGTATGTATATGTATGTGTAAACACATAAAATATACATGCACCTGATCCTGATCCTACTAACATCATTTCGTTCTGAATCATACTCTCAGCTTATCAACACCTTTCATCTCTTAATTAAATAAATCATTATTTATTTAATTAGGTATTTCTCCTCTGCTGATTAAATTAATAAATTTAATTTAATTAACCCTCTATCCTTGTTCATTTAAATAATTCATTTTATTTAAATTAAGTCTCTAAAATCCTCTTATTAAATTGAATAAATTAAACCTTATTTGATTTAATCTAAGATTGTCCCCTTTAGTTAAATAAATCAAATCATTTATTTAATTAAAATCTTTTTTCACAATTCTTGATTTAAATTAACTCATAAATTCAAGTCAAAGTTGTCACATCCCCTAATCTCTCTTTAAATTAATTAATCTTTGATTAATTTAATCTTAACCTATGTCACATCCTCTAGAGAATGCAACTTGCACAATAAATCAATTACTTTGATTTATTAAATCTCTTATTTTCCCTCACATGGCATAAAAAAGGGAATATTCTTCCAAATTCAAAAATCCCTCCAAAAAGGGATGGGTACTTCCAATAAGGAATTTAAGGCCTCTTACATGTCCTTGGCCTTGATCCAAGTGACATTAACTCAATTTCCTTCTCCCTCCAACATGTCACATTCAAATTTCAAATTTGAATCTCATAGCATTTATCATACACATTGACCAAAATGTGCACAATCTTCAACCATTCACATCTTGACAAGTGGCACATAGCCATTGGATGTTGAATGATCCCACATTGCTCACTTCCACCCTCTTTTCCATTTTGGAAATCTATAAATGAGAGGTTCTTCCTCTCATTCATCATCCATAATTTCATGCAAAGTTACTCTCTTCACATTGAGAGCTAATTTTGTCCATTCTCCTCAAGTATTCATCATTTTCATGATTTCATAGCTAGGTTATGCCAAAATATCATCAAGGAGATTCAATCATCCACATATCATCAACATTGCAACAAAGGAGTTGGGAAAGGGCCAATTTCGACACACCAATTGACACCAATTCCCCCATGGGATCAAGAATTTTCTTTGTTTAAATAGATTTGATTTAGTTTCTTACATTGTTCTTCATTTTCTTTCTATTTAAGCTTTGTAAATGGATTTCATGGGGAATCCATGTTTTATCTTGCATATTGATCTAATAAAGTGTTTGTTTGTTGTATTTGTGCAGGTATAAAACTAGGGTTCACAGTATGTATATGTATGTGTATGTTAGATTAAATCATATATATTATTAAAAACTCTTCAAATTAAAAAGAAATTTAAATAAAAAAGTAAATTCATGTATCTATATAATAAATAAAATAAAATAATTCTTAAATAAATAAATCTTTTAACATTTCTATTTAAATATATTTTAGATATTTAAAATAATATAAAACTACATAGTATGAAAAGGAGTCGGCTAACTCCTAGATAAAATTCACCTATGTACATCAAAAAATGCATGAAAAACATACATAAGAACATACATAACATGACAAGACGTCGTAGTGTGGGGCCCGCCAAACGCCTGAAATCGGCGGATGGGACGAAACGTCTGAGCGATGGTCAAGCGGGAGTTAACGGTGCCGTCAGGTGGGTTTTCCCGCCCATTGTCGAGTGAAAAAGAGGGCAGGTTAGCTTCATCAACAAGTTTCTTTTTTCTCGCGCAGGAAAAGTGGAAGGGAATGATGTGGGTCTTTTTTGTTTCGAGAAAGCAAGGTGAAAATATTATTTGTTTTATTTCCTGTCTACACGTTGAAAGGGAAAGCTGAAGGTCTGAGTGCACGTGGACGACTTCGAGGAGAATACCGACCAAATAAGTTGAAGTGTGGAGTGCATGTGGAGGATTTGGAGGAGAATACCGACCAAATCGAGGTGAGGGGTAATTTTGTTGCAAGCAGAGGGTTTTACAAGATCTTTTAATTTGAAATTTGGGAAACACAATGTGGAGTATTTCAGTTTCTTGAATGTCTTCAAAATCACACATTCCATTGTTGTGTTTAAATTTATGTTGATTGAAAAAAAAGTGCATAAAATAATTGTGAATGGGGAATGCAGTGTTGGGTTTTAGTTATTTGAATCTCCTTGTTTAAATGTAGAGGGTTTTACAAGATCTTTTAATTTGAAATTTGGGAAACACAATGTGGAGTATTTTAGTTTCTTGAATGTCTTCAAAATCACACATTCCATTGTTGTGTTTAAATTTATGTTGATTGAAAAAAAAGTGCATAAAATAATTGTGAATGGGAAATGCAGTGTTGGGTTTTAGTTATTTGAATCTCCTTGTTTACATGTAGAGGGTTTTACAAGATCTTTTAATTTGAAATTTGGGAAACACAATGTGGAGTATTTCAGTTTCTTGAATGTCTTCAAAATCACACATTTCATTGTTGTGTTTAAATTTCACACCATTGAAAAAATAAACTGCAAAAAATGATATTAAACTACTATCTTATACTACTAATACATATGAAAAGAGGCAAAAGCCATAAATTTTTTCACCAAAATAATAGACCAAGGCCTTAGTACATGAAAAAATCCAATACCCACCTTGGACATCAATGAATTCACATGGACGTCATATGGGCTCAATCAATGAGACCCTAAATACAAAATAAAACCACAAAGACATGTTCGACCCATAACTGCCTTATGGATTAAATCCCTACATATAGTTCTCTATTTGGGAGCCACTAACACATGTGGGACCCATTTTTATGACAAGATTCTCAACTTCTTCTTCTAGTACTTAAGAAAGGGAAAATACTTTAAATGAGTCTAAAGTCAAATGTAATATGAAAAATAATGCCAAGATTACAATTAGAATATAAATAGAAGATACCTCTATAATTATACACTATAAGAATCCAAATTCACATTCTAAGAGTGTTTGAGATGCATGAGATAGAAATATGATTACAATATAATAGAATCTTAATCCAAGCTATGTATTTGTACAATCCTTATCAAACAATCTCACTTAAATCTCAATTTTAGTAACATCCATATTCACCTATTTCTGAATTTTTTCCATCCTTAATTTCATTCTCAATTTCATTCTTGAACCACTTTAGGAATCTATGTTGAAGATTAAAACCATCATTGAGTGATTTTAGTTTAGGCCATAGTATCAATATAATTATTATTAATTTTAGTAGTTGTTTATATATTCTTAAATCTAGGGTTATCAATAAACTCAATTGAAGAACCAATGATATCTAGGTATTTTCCTTTTGTATTAGAGGGAGGGGAAATGATATCAATAGGGGAAAAATTAGATGGATCACCTCAACACTAAGATTAGAGGGGGTAGAACTTCTACTAATACTAGCTCTGCATATAGGTCTAATAAATTTAAAGAAGATAACACTAGGAATAGTGAAGATTTAGTGGGATCATTTGTAGTTTCCTCACCAAGACTAGACCTCTTGTAAGATTTAAAAATATGGGAACTATAGGGAGAAGTTTTAGTGATCACATTTTTTCGAGGTTAGAGAATCTTTTCCCACATAAAAGAGACTTGATTCTTATAAAATAAGATCACTTTTTCATTAACAACCACCCTATGGTTGGATTTGAGAAGTAAGGAATTGGATTTATCACAATTATAAAGTTAAATTATAAAAACTTGGTGTAGTGGACCATTTTTTCTTACCTAGAATCTCATTCATGACTTATTTCTCTATATATAATGAAAGCTACAAAGCAAAGCCAACTAGGTAATTATGCCTTATATTGTTTACAAAGGGAAAGTTATTTAACAAAAGATAGATAATTTATACTTCTCATTTAGGGTAAAATATTTAATGAGAAAGAAGTTGAATTCATTTTAAGGAAGAGCCTCCTTGAAATATCTTAATTGTCATTTTTAATGAGCTTCTCAAATCCTTTTACGAAAGTGTCAATGTTTTCTTTTCTTTCACATTTGCTTGCTTGATGGGTCTTGGCTCTTTTCTTAGACATGATAGCAACTACAATGTTGAACTCTTTAGAGTCTTAAAATTTTAGATCCCTCACAATAACCTTCTTACTCTTCCATTGTACAATGAAATCTCTATGAACTAATGGATCGTAACTATCCATGTATTATATAAATGGATTTAGCTCACCCTTCGCAAGGATTGCCAAATAGTAAATTTTTTATTGTATTATTGACAATAATAAGCCTCTTTTCATAGTCTCTCATCTCCCATGATAATCTTCCAAATGTACTAGTCCATAAACAAGTAGAAAACGATGAAATTATTAAGTCTCATTGGAAAAAATGAAATAAGTTGATTCCCAAAGAGGGATCAATAAGGAGATTGATTGATAGGTAGTATCCTTTACAAATAAAGAGAAAAATGGTGATATCATTGACCTCCAAGTTGTATATTGTGATGAATCTAAAGGAGTAACCCAAATAAATATTTTGATAAACTTCAATTATTATCAAGTCATTCAATAATTTTCCCAAGATCGCATAATTGCAATCAACCCCACTTCTCATAATTATTCCACAAGTAATTTTACTAGGAAAAGATTTTCCATCATACCAATGAGATGTTTTCCATAAAACAATTCATATTGTGTAAAGAAATAGTTTTTCCACTACCTCCATGGTAGAGATGATCAATCGTTTCCTCATTTATGGAGTGAATTTTCTTATAGACTTTAATAATTTTTAAGATATTCCAAGAGGGGGATACAGGTAATTGAGGTAGTTTAAAATACCAAGGGAATCTCCATTCATCATTAAGAGTGAAACCTTGATATTTAGATAGAGTAGGAGAATAAATATTCTAGAAAAATGTGAAAAATAGACTCAACATTATTCTCACAAAGATCACACCTATTTGGGATTGTAATGGCTTTATTTTTAAAATTATCAATAATCAGTAATTTACTCTAACAAGCAACCTGCTAGATGTCATTGAATTTATGTAATATATTATTGTTCAAAATCTTCTTCTTTTCAAACACCTCAACATGTATATCATGTTAAAGGAGATAAGTAGATGCAATAGTACACTTCCATATGGAAGAACCCAACCAAATGGTCTATTTTTTCCTATTAAACTAGACTATATAGAACTCTTTAACTTCTCTATAAGGTAGCTAATAACCTCTTGATTGAGATGATTGAGAGGAGTAAATAAATGAATCAACTTTCTACATTAAGTACCATATTCCTAGTAATTAGCCACACACTATCAAAATAAAGAAGAAAGACCATTCTTGATAGCTAAACAAGGGATTACAAAATTACGGAGAGTGTTTCCCAACCAAGAATCATACCGAAATCTAGCCTTCAACCCATTTCCTACATTTCAAATTGGTCTCTTTTTTATGAGTTATCTATAATTTTTTACTTTAATTCATATAAGTAAGACATTATATAAGTTATCAAAATTTGGAAAATCAATAACAAGTAACCCATTGAAGTATTTAGCCTCCACTATATTAGTTCAATTGTTATTCTCTTTTGCAAGTCTCCAAATAATTCTGAATGGGAAACACAGTGTTGGGTTTCAGTAAAAACACTACACAAAATAATTTTGAATGGGAAACACAATGCTGGGTTTCAGTTATTTGAGTCTCCTTGTTTAAATGTAGAGGGTTGTCTCATGGTCGGTTGCTTTCTTCTTAAAGCCCATGGTTTTGCAATATGGAATGTTACAATACAGTATGACTGTCTTCCAAACCACACATTCTATTGTTGTGTTTAAATTTCAGTCAATTGATAAGAAAACTGCACAAAAAAATTTTGAATGGAAAACACAGTGTTGGGTTTCAGTTATTTGAATCTCCTTGTTTAAATGTAAAGGGTTGTCTTATGGTCAGTTGCTTGCTTCTTAAAACCCATGGTTTTCTAACATGGAATGTTACAAAACAATATGAATGTCTTCCAAATCACACATTCCATTGTTGTGTTTAAATTTTGCACCATTGAAAAAAAACTGCACAAAATAATTATGAATGGGAAACACAATGCTGGGTTTCAATTATTTTAATCTCCTTGTTGAAATGTAAAGGGTTTTCTTATGGTCGGTCACTTGCTTCTTAACACCCACGGTATTGCAAAGTTGGCAAAATTTTGATCCCAAGTTTTCTTCGACATGGTGCTTCTTGGTGAAGTTGCAAAATGGGAAATTGAGGCAGTGCCAGTCATTCAACCTAATTTAATGTGGCTCGAGGAGGAACAAATCAACATTGTTTCTGAGCTACGTTCACTTGCATGGAATGAAAATTCCAGCTACGCTGAATATTGGAGGGTGATCTCTGTCTTAGATAGAGAGGAAGAGCGAGCCAAATTTAATAATTTTCTTAATGAAATGCTTGCGGAGATTTTCTGTGCTCTGGATCCTTTGGTTGTTTAGCGAACTTGGTTTCTTTCGACAAAAACTAAATCTTTACTTTACATGCATGAAAATTTTGTAATTATGAATAGTGACCGAAATCCTAGGGTGTAATGGAAACAGTGTTCGTTTCTTAATGAATTATTGCAACCTTATTCATTTTTAAGGAGGATTGCGAATAATTATTGGAGAAAAAAAAAGGGGAGGAAATAAAGAGAGGAAAAGGGGGGAGAAGGGAATTTTCTATTTTCAGACAATTTTGTTACGCAAACATGGAGCCTTTGAACCCATATTTTGTATTGAGAAAAAAGGAAATAAGATTGAATCTTTGAGTTTGTTAATATTTTCTTGATCGCAAATGTCTTTATGCTTCTTTGATTGTTCTTCAATATGATATTTGTTGAGTCGAATTATGTTGATGTTTTATTTGCCAAATCTATGAATTCCAAAAGAAATCATCTTGTGAAATTAGTCTGTTGTTTATCTTTCCTTGTCTCATGGTTGGTTGCTTGTTTCTTAAATGGTTGTCTCATGGTGGGTTTCTTGCTTCTTAACACCCACGGTTTTGCAACATGGAATGTTACAAAATAGTATGAATGTCTTTGAAATCACACATTCCATTGTTCTGTTTAAATTTCAGTTGATTGAAAAAAAATTGCACAAAATAATTGTGAATGGGAAACACAATGTTGGGTTTCAGTTTTTTGAATCTCCTTGTTTAAATCTAGAGGGTTGTCTCATGGTGGGTTTCTTACTTCTTAAAACCCATGGTTTTGCAATATGGAATGTTACAATACAGTATGACTATCTTCCAAATCACACATTCCATTGTTGTGTTTAAATTTCAATCGATTGATAAGAAAATTGCACAAAATAATTTTGAATGGGAAACACAGTGTTGGGTTTCAGTTATTTGAATCTCATTGTTTAAATGTAGAAGGTTGTCTCATGGTGGGTTGCTTGCTTCTTAAAACCCATGGTTTTGCAATATGGAATGTTACAATACAGTATGATTGTCTTCCAAATCACACATTCCATTATTGTGTTTAAATTTCAATCGATTGAAAAAAAAAAACTGCACAAAATAATTGTGAATGGGAAACACAGTGTTGGGTTTCAGTTATTTCAATTTCCTTGTTTAATTGTAAAGGGTTGTCTCATATTCGGTTGCTTGCTTCTTAACACCCATGGTTTTGCAATATGGAATGTTACAAAATAGTATGAATGTCTTCCAAATCACACATTCCATTGTTGTGTTTAACTTTCGCATGATTGACAAAATCAATTGGAAAAAAGAAATGTGATTTGGAAAACACTATGTTGGGTTTCAGTTATTTGAATGTCTATGTTTAAATGTGAAGGGTTGTCTCATGGTGGGTCGCTTGCTTCTTAACACCTACGGGTTTGAAACATGTAATGTTACAAAACCGTATGAATGTATTCAAAATCACACATTCCATTGTTGTGTTTGAATTTCACATGATTGAAAGAAAAGTGCAGAAAATTATTGTGATTCAGAAAACACAGTGTTGGGTTTTAGTTATTTGAATCTCCATGTTCAAATTTCAAGGGTTGTCTCATGGTAGGTTGCTTGATTCTTAACACCTATGGTTTTGCAACATGGAATATTACAAGACAGTATGAATGTCTTCCAAACAACACATTCCATTGTTGTGTTTGAATTTCGCATGATTGAAAGAAAAGTGTAGAAGATAATTGTGATTAGGAAAACACAGTGTTGGGTTGTTGGACTGTCCAATTTCTAGCATGCATTTGTGTTATATTTTATGTGTAGCTTGATTGAATTTATCACCTTTAATTTTCCTTGGTTGAAGCTAGAACGTCCTATTGGTTTCACATGGGTGAGAGCAATGCAAGCACATTTTATCTATGTTTAATGAATGATTTTTTTCTTTTTCTTCACACAATCCACGCTAATTTTAAATATTTGTCCAATGTTGCGATTTCCTAGAATGGGGAGAGGTTTGAAATGGAAGAATCTAGATGAATTGTAGGTGCAAGATGTAGAAAATGGAGGCTCTCCTTTATTGTCTTCCGATTTGGAATGGGCTGCTATTTCCGTCAACAAGGATAAGGTCCCTGACCTTGTTGCAACAATTCCTCTTATGAGACTTGATCATTTCATTCACGATGAAATGTTAGTTGAAGGTGTAGAAACCAAATTTGTGGACAAGAAAATAAGAGAACCTACCACCTCATGTCCCGTCTACGACAAAACTTATAGCAAAACAATTTTGTATAAGAGGTTTGTATATATCGACATTCATTTCTATGGTCGAATGATATTTTACTCTCTCTTGGTTGAACATGATGAGATGATACCTTTCTCGCAGCTATTGGTGTCAATACGGTCCTGAACACAAGAGAGACCAGCCTCCACCAAATAAGAAACGACATAAGACATTTATACAAATGCGAGGTTGTTAATACCACTTCATGGTAAAGGTTATGGAAGGCAAACCCGATGTTGCCTGTATTATCTACAAAGAAATGTTCCACGTAGATAAAAACGATGAATTTTGCCATGGCATTCACGACACAAGTGGAGAGAAGCGTTCTATGTTTTCCGCTAATCTATCCACAAAGTGCAAAAGCTATATTGAAAGCCTTTTGCTCATGGATGTCAGTGTCAATGCAATAGTTTAAGACACATCAACTATCCTGTGGTATGTGGCATGATGTCCAAGAGAGATCAATTGCTTACAAGAAAGGATGTAATGAATGCCTAGCGAAAGGTGCATTATACTCACGCACAAAAACACAAAGTTGATTCAACAAGTATCCTACTGTGGAGTGGAGATGACTTTAACAACTTCTACTTTCAACGGATCGATGGGAACAATACGCCTTTTTTTATCGGGGTTCAAACTCCATGGATGCTGGATAGGATGGTTAGCTTCTCGCACAATTCAGTCATCTTGATGGATTCCACGTTTGCAACTAACAAATATGAGGTGAGGCCTTACAAACATTGACAAATAGTTCGTCATGTTTTCAATGATCTTCTTGGCTATAAACTTCACAATGCTCACGCTGAGTTGTTCTCTCTATAGTACCCATTGTATAATCTCCTCGTTTTCGATGAGCAATAGAGTGGTGTGCCAGTTGCGTGGGTAGTCTCCTCACTAAACAAGATTGAGGACATCTCTGTGTGGCTACGTGTATTTCTCAAACATGGAAGAAGAGCTAGGCTCGACTAGAGAATCAATTCATTTTTGACTGATGATGCGACTACAGAGATCCAAGCCATACAATATGTGCATCCCTTTCTTCATTTGTGTACCTTTCTCATTTTCTATTCATTTTCAATGCCACTTTCTCATGCAGTCAAGCGGTAAACAATATTGTTTGTATTGTCTATTAGGGTTGTCTTTCAATGTCATGTGCTTTTATGCCTTTGGCATGTCAAAAGGGCTTGGCTAAAGAATGTCTATAAGTATGTAGCCAAGGAAAGGGAAATGGATGTCTTTTGTAGTCTTGGCACGATCATGATGGCAATCGTTGACACCGAAGATTGCGTCACTTAGCTATTGAACTCTTTCTTTCAGGAGTTCAATGATCAGCACCGATTCTTAGAGTACTTCAAGAAGACTTGGTGCAGAGGAGAAGGTTGAATTGGCGAGTTGACAATTTTTGTCACCTTGCATGATTCACACCATTCAAATTCTTTGATGTCACATCTAATACATTGTGGCTTACTTGACTATTGGATTTATTTTTTTGCAGCTATGTGGGCAAAAAATTACAGACTATTCCCACATGCCAACCAGGATACGAATGCAGCCATTGAGTCATACCATTGCGCACTAAAAACTCGATACTTGTGCGATCGTTCAAAAAAATGTCATAGGAGAATGGACTATTTGTATTACACACTTGTGTATAAAATGGAACCATTGTATAGGCAAAAGGAAAAGTTGCAGCATTATGGGTTTTTGACGAACAAAATCTATTTAAATATGCAATCTAGTGTGGAGTGGGCCAAGGCAATTCCAGACGATGACTGTATTCCCGCTGAAACAGATCCTAGACGGTACTAGGTGAAAATTCAAAGTAGGTCAATGCACTACCTTGTTCATAAATTTGGGGAGCACCTTTTTGTTTGTGACTACCCTTGGAGTTTGTAGGGGAACACTTGCAAACATGTCATCAAGGTTGCTCACTTGATTAAAAGATCATCTACCGTTGAAGGGGTGGTCCACGGTAAGTGAATTTCAATTCGAATTGCGTTACTTTATTGGAGTCAATTATGTTTTGCATTTTCTACAGCCTAATACAAATTTCTTTTGTGTGCTCATTTAGACGAGGGAGGTCAACCAATTGATACAGACATAGATTTGAACGAGAAATTGTAAGAGGGGGTCATAGAAGAAAATAATCCTAATGTTTTGACCCCTGTGCAAGCTCCTTATATGACTCATGTATATGATGAACATGTGGTGACAATGTCTCTTTGGAATAACACTAACGAACTCTTGAAGAAAGTGATGCATACACCGCCATAATCTCTACAACAGGTGCAATCATATGCAAAATGTGTGGACAGGTTTGTAGAGGACCTACGAAAATCAAATGCATTTCCATTTGAATTCATTTTGGATCCTGATCAAGCTGCAACTACCACCGTTCGTATGTGTCCATGGTTTAGTGCAACCAAGGATCGTCGTCGACGGCCAACCCGGTGTACGAAGCATTCCGCACAACAGTCAGATCATCGAACCCCTTTGGATGACTCCTTTCCATTTTCCATGAACAATAGTTTGAATTTGAATGTCAATATGCAATGTGAGACTTCAGGTGCAACTGCTATGGATGTGGCAGAGGATACAACATCTGATACGGGTGAGTATGAGAAAACCCATTTCAATTTCTTTATTGTAATAGGAAATGGTATTGCAGATTCCTTTTTTCCAGTATGTGCTTGTACCACGTCATAAACTTTATGATTTATTTTATGGCTTTTTTTGTTCACTTCAGCATTCCAATCTAGGGAAAGGAGTCATCGCCAGCGACTGTCTTTCATGGGTGTAAACCCAATGGAAGGTATGGTTCGAATTTAATAACTTTGCTTACATAAGTCCAATTTTTCATATGATGTTATGTAATTTAAGAAGTGTATATGTTGAATCATGTAGGGGAAGCGAACCATTCAATGTTTGGTTGCTGATCTTTATAAAATACAGAATATTTCCAAACTCAAAGGGGCTGAAAGTTTGTTCCTAAAGCATGGGCAGACATTTGTAAACATGTTTCATATGGTGGTAGAGCATGGGAAGGTTTGGAATATAGTATTTTATTAAAGCCTCATTTGATAGAGCTTTTTTTGTGCATAAAGTAAGGGTTTAGTAGATCAGCGTTGGCTTGAGCCTTTGTATTCGTAAAGTATATGATTCCTAAGTTATGAGAGTTGTCAAAGGACTGTTTCAAGTCATTAGGTGTTTTGATGATGACTTAAGACCCGTTCCTTTGTAAATTTGGGCTAATTGAGTGCATTTCCAGCGGTAGATTCATGTTTCCAAGCATTCTTTTCAAAATAATAGCATCTCAATTTGTGATATGTAAAAATTGGCACAAATGGGTTTCTGGAATAGCAAATACCTTATGGAAAACACTTCAAACAAGCTCTTCTTTGTTGTTGTGGACCCCAAAATAGGCCTATTTTACAAACAGACTAATTAAGCCTAAAACATTCTTCAAACATGACTAATTAATTAATGATATCAAATTTCCACAATCCATATTGTATGTTGTTCAAGATTTCTGGATTTGATTTTTGGATTCGATGCAAAAAATTGATACACAATCAAATCTAGAAATCTTGAACAACACGACTAATTAAGCCTGCAAAAACTTAATCTTACCTTAAACTTTGCTACCCCCAAGTTTGATAGACATTCACTTACTAAACCCACCATATTTCACCTAAAAGTTTCTTTATGAGAGATGTGCGATGCAATGGATGTAAAAGGCAATGTGATCTCCGTCACTCAAGGAATGATTCTGATAGGTTAGGTTTTGTTGCTGGGAAGATGGTTTTTTGAAGAGAGAAAGGAATTAGGTGCTTTGAGTTGTTGCCCCTATAGACTGTGAGTGGAAAAGAGCATGACAAGTGAGGTTTAAGGTTAGGGTTTCATCAAAAAGGTGAGGTCAGTGATATCCCTTGCTCTTTTAAGCATGTGCAGGCCTGAATAAAGGTGTTTGAGTTGGTTTGAAGGTTTCAAAAAGAGTGGAATATAGTTTTCCAAGTTACCCTCATGTCAATTGCTTGAAACAAGGGTTTCATGAATAGGCATTTGGGATAGACAGACTCTGCAAACCAAGTGTAGATTTGGTGGTTTTGAGGGATGGTGAGACCTGCCCCATTGGTTTCCTGGGTTGGTAGTATGATTTGAGTGGTGTGTTTGCTGAAATTTGGCGTAATCGGCCTTGTCGATAGCATTATTTCTTGTTTTTGTGCAAGTTGTTCCAAAAGAGCCATATGTGGGTTTCAAGTATGTCAAGGGTGACTGAAATGGGTCTCTACAATGATGATTACTTGTAGGGGTTGTTAAGAGTTTCAGATAGTTAAGTTGACAAATTTGAGTGTGTTTTCCATCGTGCAACTGTTATGTGCATTTTGTGTTTGGAACATATGAAGACATATTAAAATGGAATGTTTTGTGAAAGAAAGGGTTGCCACAAAACAAGAAGGTGAAATTCGAGACCTTGTTTTGTTATAGTCTGCAAAAAATAAAAATGTCAGGAACAACCCACTGTGTTTTCCATCCTGCAACTGTGATTATTTGTAGGGGTTGTCAAGAGTTTCAGATAGTTAAGTTGACAAATTTGAGTGTGTTTTCCATTGTGCAATTGTTATGTGCATTTTGTGTTTGAAACATATGAAGACATATTAAAATGGAATGTTTTGTGAAAGAAAGGGTTGCCACAAAACAAGAAGGTGAACTTTGAGACCTTGTTTTGTTACAGTCTACAGAAAATAAAAATGCTAGGCACAACCCATTGTGTTTTCCATCCTGCAACTGTGATGTGCATTTTGTGTTCGTAACAGAAATATATTTTCTATAATTCATTAGTTCAACTCATGTGATTGCAACAAATAGAATACCCAAATTACACTGTCCATACACAGTTACTTAGTTATGAAAAGTTTTCTTTCGCTTTCAATTTTTTTTATCAACTATTTCGTGTGTTTCTAATTAGAGAATGTAGTTGTATGTGCTGAAATTTTTGTTCTCTTTCCTTTTAGGCATTGTTCTTCCCATTGTTCGACTCGTGCATTACCATATGCCCATTAAAGATACTGCACATGCTGCCTCGTTCAGTTCAAAATAATAGGTACAATCTCTTTATTGCATACATTATCTATATCTTCCACTTTGCTCACTTATTTTTTCACTGTTTCCATTGCATTGACAATGTCTTTCTAATTAGAGAATGCAGGTCTACCTTCTAAAAAAGTTATTTTGTCTTCCATTTCGGGAATTTTACAACCTGTTGTTGTAGTTCTATAGAAGATGTCCCACGGTTCTCAAGCATGAGTGGCTAGTTGGTTGACCAACTACCACCTATATCTGCCATGCAATATTCTTGCTTGAATTGAGGAACTCAACCTCCCGTACAGGTTGCGGGAAAAAATGTTAAGGAGAATTAATAAAAAAGGGCCAAACCGCATAGATTTGCACTATGATAATTATGCTCACTTCTTCAACATCTTTGGTGTATGGGCACATATGGGCATGGGCATTCAATATTACAATCTACAAATAGAGATTGTCAATTTATGTGATTGGCCAATGTCTGTTTACCGAGAAATTTGAGACCTTTTCCTAGCTAGATGCATTTGGAAGGTGTGCATTAGACCAACAATTATCATATGTAGGCACAATCTTATGGATCAACTGAGCATGAGGTTTATGAGATTCCTCAAGGTGGAATCTTTAATTAGCAATCACAAAGGTCCTATGGAGGAATGGTTGTTGGTCGTGTTCAAATTCAACCACATTGTCAGGTTTGAGATCCACCGTGTAAAGCCCTCCTTCAGGCTGCTACATGAGAATTTTGGGGTGCCAACATTGTATGCTATCAATTCCACCTTGACAATCATAGTGCGACAAATGCTTCCAGATGCTGAGAACACACAGACTATACCTATTCGTAAATGGTTGACATAGTCCTCAGTGTTACCAGTATTAAATGTGCATTGTAATTTTCTTCAGATTGTATAATATTGACTCGAAATGTTTTTACATTTCATTGTGTGATGTGCATTGTTCTTATAAAATTTGACGGTGAACTTGAATACACTATTTTGTTATAGTCTGTGTTTTCCATTCTGCAACTTTTCTTGTGCATCTTCTCTTGGAAATGTATAAGGATATTGAACTGGAATGCTGAAATGGAATTTCAAAATCTGTAAATGTCTCTATACATCGTGACTTGATGAGTTTTGTTTGTGGAATATCAGTCCTTGTTATGTAATTTTGTTTTGCAGAGGTTTTTGGGCATAGGTGACTCTATTCCAAGATAGGGATTGGTGAATTTATGAGTATTTGGAGACCATTAATTGACTGTCCTTTCAGGACAGAATTCTCTAAAGGCATAGATTGAACAGTATGTGGGGTGTTTGGAATTTCCTTCTTTGAAAGGCTGAAAAGACATTGAAGATTCATTCAAACAGAGTATTTTACATGCCATGGAACTAAGTTAAGAGTGTAAGAGAGTCTTTTGTTGTTGTCTGTCAAATTGAATGATTAAAGGAAACCTAATTAGGCTGGTTAAGGATAGTCTATTTTGAAAGTTCACATATGGAGATGTTTAAGTCAGGGATTTCTTTCTGTCAGTCGTTTGTTCTTGGTTGTAAGGTGGAGTTCTAGTTTAGTCATCTGACTTGTTTGCAATAGCATAGCGAGTTGAGTTGTTTGACCCATGCAATGTCACCAAACGTTTCATGCAAGAAAGGGTAGTTATAAAATATGTAGCTCAACTTCAATACATTGTCTTCTTGCAGTGTGCATAACACTAACTGTTATCTTCGAACAAGATTTGAAAATTCTAGAACAACCCACTGTGTTTTCCATCATGCAACAGCTATGTAAAATGTGTTCGAAACATATGAACATATAGTGAACAAGACTGTTTTTCTTAAGTAAGGAGTTTCATAAAACAAGAAAGTGAAGTTGAAAACATTATTTTGTTATAGTCTGAAAAAAATAAGAAGTGAACCACAACCCACTGTGTTTTCCATGATGCAACTGTTATGTGAATTTTTTGTTGGAACACATGAGCAGATATTGAAGAAGAGTGTTTTTCTCAAAGTAAGGGTTGTTAAAAATTATGCAGCTCAACTTCAATACATTGTCTTCTTACGGTGTGCATAACACTAACTGTTGTCTTCGAACAAGATTTGAAAAGTCTGGGACAACCCACTGTGTTTTCCATGATGCAACTGTTATGTGAATAATGTGTTGGAAACATATGGGCAAATATTGAAGAAGAGTGTTTTGCTCAAAGTAAGGGTTGTTAAAAATTATGTAGATCAAATTCAATACATTGTCTTCTTATAGTGTACATAACACTAACTATTGTCTTCGAACAAGATTCGAAAAGTATGGGACAACCCACTGTGTTTTCCATCCTGCAATAATTACGTAAAATTTGTGTTCGAAACATATGAAGAGATAGTGAACAAGACCATTTTTCTTAAAGTAAGGGGTGTCATAAAACAAGAAAGTGAAGTTGAAAACATTATTTTGTTATAGTCCAGAAAAAATAAGAAGTGAACCACAACCCACTATGTTTTCCATGATGCAACTATTATGTGAATTTTTTGTTGGAAACACATGAGCAAATATTGAAGAAGAGTGTTTTGCTCAAAGTAAGGGTTGTTAAAAATTATGGAGCTCAACTTCAATACATTGTCTTCTTACAGTGTGCATAACACTAATTGTTATCTTCGAACAAGATTTGAAAAGTCTGGGACAACCCACTGTGTTTTCCATGATGCAACTGTTATGTGAATTTTCTGTTGGAAACACATGAGCAGATATTGAAGAAGAGTGTTTTTCTCAAAGTAAGGGTTGTTAAAAATTATGGAGCTCAACTTCAATACATTGTCTTCTTACGGTGTGCATAACACTAACTGTTATCTTCGAACAAGATTTGAAAAGTCTGGGACAACCCACTGTGTTTTCCATGATGCAACTGTTATGTGAATAATGTGTTGGAAACATCTGGGCAGATATTGAAGAAGAGTGTTTTTCTCAAAGTAAGGGTTGTTAAAAATTAGGCAGCTCAACTTCAATACATTGTCTTCTTACGGTGTGTATAACACTAACTATTGTCTTTGAACAAGATTTGAAAAGTATGGGACAACCCACTGTATTTTCCATCCTACAATAATTATGTAAAATTTGTGTTCAAAACATATGAAGAGATAGTGAACAAGACTGTTTTTCTTAAAGTAAGGGGTTTCATAAAAAAAGAAAGTGAAGTTGAAAACATTATTTTGTTACAGCCCAGAAAAAATAAGAAGTGAGCCACAACCCACTGTGTTTTCCATGATCCTACTGTTATGTAAATTTTCTGTTGGAAACATATGGGCAGATATTGAAGAAGAGTGTTTTGCTCAAAGTAAGGGTTGTTAAAAATTATGGAGCTCAACTTCAATACATTGTCTTCTTACAGTGTGCATAACACTAGCTATTGTCTTCGAACAAGATTTGAAAAGTCTGAGACAACCCATTGTGTTTTCCATCCTGCAACAGTTATGTAAAATTTGTGTTCAAACCATGTGAACAGATAGTGAACAAGACTGTTTTTCTTAAAGTAAGGGATGTCATAAAACAAGAAAGTGAAGTTGAAAACATTATTTTGTTACAATTCGAAAAAAATAAGAAGTGAACCCCAACCCACTATGTTTTCCATGATGCTACTGCTATGTAAATTTTATGTTGGAAACATATGAGTAGATATTAAAACCTTACTTTAAAGGTTTTATAGAAGGATGAATAGGGTTTTCTAATCCACCAATATATGCTTTGCTTTGTCATTGCCATTTGGGTAAGGGTACACCATGAAAATGAATACTTTACCAATCACATTGTTGTCATTACCATATGGTTGAAGGTACATAATGAGAATCAAGGGTGAATTACTTGATTGAGATATTTTGATGGGCCTATTGTAATCACCTTTGTAATTGTTGACATTAGTCTGATTTTCATCATTCTTTTCTTGAGGCATTTCACTTGTTCATTCAAAATTTGATTTGATCTTGTGAGTGACTCATGGATAATCCTTATTCTTATGTTTTGAGGATTGAGGCCCAACATATTTTTTAGGTTGTTTTATATATAATATGCATTGAAAATGGTGCATTTCAAAAATTAGTATATTATTGGTTTCCTTAGGGTACTAAGATATGTCTATTTCGTATTGACCATGTGTTTTGATCAAGCCAAATAGATATTGTCTATTTCAACACACACCACCATCCATAGAGAGTCCAAAGAATACAATTTAGAAATGGCTAGCGAAGAAAAGGTAAACTAAGAAATTCAACCCACTTTAACACTTTAAACTAGTATATAAGAGAATTATTCTATCCACTTGTATGGATTATCACAATCCAAAACTAGATTAGCGACACTTGATGGGTTTCAAATCCCATACCTCATGGATTGTTTTTTAAAATAATTTCTCAAATTTCTTGATAAATGTTGACATGATTTGTTCCCATACCAACCACTTTAGCATTAAAAACCAAATGTAAAGTGCAAGCTCTAGAGCAATTTAGTTATCAAGCATGTTTGATGATTTTTAACATGAATGAACATAAAGACCATAACCAGATCACAAAGACTGAGAACATTATAGAAACCCAAAAGATGAAATATTTACAAGATAACATAATCTTACGACAACTTTAAAACCAAATGACATACAATAAATAAATGAACATGAGGACCAAAACACTTCAGTGATATTGAATGCCTTGAACAACATGCATAAATAGTGTTCTATGTTTTTTAATAGAAAGAGAACAGTCTTCATTACTGTTTCAACTCATGATTGTATTTACACATAGTCACAATTTTAGGTCCTTATCACAATATGCAAGGTGACTGAACATGAAACAATATGCAATGTACTAGACTTGAAAAACACTTGTATGCCAAGTCAAGTGATTGTCAAAGAACTGAAATGAGAGACCATCAACTGAATTACCAAACCAATACTACTAACTTGTTTACCAATCAAGAACATCTTATTGTCTTATTGCTTTGACATTATTGCCAACACATGCCAGAGGGGACAACACAAGAGTTGTGTAAAATTTGTGTTTGAAACATATGAACAGATAGTGAACAACACTATTTTTCTTAAACTCTGATATGAAATGGATAAAAATTATGTGTTCCAATGACATGAAATTAGTATATAAGTTCAGCATAATTGTTCAATAATAAGATAATTAGAGAAGCCCATGAAAATTCTCCTATGAAATGTATAACACCATAGCGTTGAAACATATCCAAATGGTGTATCTCTACACCACAATTGTTCAATATTCAAATAATGAAACCCACAGAGCAGAATTAGTATTCGGAGCCTATCTCATCAATTCCTACGCTGCCTATTCCTTGTAATCGAGTTCAAGTCTACGTACAATATGGCATGTTTCTTAGGGTTCTTGTGTATTTCAAGAGGGGTGATTCCAGATCCATGAACCCTCGCAGATGATGAACGTGAAACAATAGATTTCTTTGTAGTCTATGCTTTATCCATGTCAGGTTTAACACCTTCACCCTATAGCAAACAATTAATGAGAATTAACGTATAAATGGAAACAATATACGTAATATGATATATATACAACAACATATCATTTATGTGTACCTCTGGAACAGAATGCTTCATCTCAGCGAGATGCCATATGACAAAGCCGCCCACACACTCTCCGATGGTCTCTGCGCCAGGCATGGGAAAAGGCACATAACATTGACCATCAATGGCCTCAACAACGCTGACTCTCACATAATTTTTTGGTGCTTCAAGCAATGGGTGTGAGTGTTTCTATGGAAAACTTGTAGAATGCCTTTGCCAACCCGTTTATGCGACGTGCAAAGGTCGACATGATCACCTACCTTAAAAGTTATACCATTGAACTCTATCATCTATTCATCGATCGGATTTGCCTGCAATGGAAATGTCATTAACGTGAAGCATAATTGAAGGAACATTAAAAGTTTCCTAAAGAAATAAGAATAGAAGCATGGGAGTGTGTTGGGTCTCATACTAATATAGATGGTACGCCGCAACTCTGCCCGTCCCCATTTCCATCTTTATTTCCATCTCCCCCTTGTAGACCAGCACTCTCCTCCTCCCTGGGTCCATCCTTATTACCCTCTCCCACTTGCAAGCCACTGCTCTCCCCATCCCCATGTCCATCTGTGTTACCCAGTTCCACATTCAAGCCAGTTTTCTCCCCATCCTGATGACCATCTGTGTTACCCTGTCCCACTTCGAGGCCAGTGCTCTCCCCATCCGCATGTCCATCTCTATTAGCCTCTCTCATTTCAATTGCAATGACATCACCAATTAGGTTAAGGCTAGCACTTCATTCTTCCTCCTTGCCTTGTAATAGCAAGAATTCAAAGGTCGTTTCAAATTCAGTTGCATGCAACCAATTCATTGAAATAATGAAAACAAGCATTAAATAAAAGAATTGCAATTCATTGTTTCTTCTAGTTCATCCATGTCAAGGCACCTTGACACGTTTGACGGAATATGCTCGTCCTTCTTCTTCTTCTTCTTCTTCTCAACATTGTTAGATGATGGGTCAAGAGGAACAACATCATCTTCTACTTCCATGGGCAATGGTTCACCATCGAAAATCACAAAAACCTGGTCGAGGATAGCAGTTTTTTGTTCATTGTTGTTGTCTAATAGGAGGAATTGAAACATTGCACCAAACTCAAATGCATGCAACCGATTCATTCAAATAATCGAAACAAACATTAGAGTAAACAAAATGTTTCAAGATCACTGTTTGTTTTTGTTTCTTCTTCAGAGGGTGCCTTGGAACTTTCAACCATCTACGATGCTTATTCTAAATGTTAGACACAAGGGTGAGAGGAACAACATCATCTTCACCTTTCGTGGGCACAACTTCCTCTAGCAAATGAACCCTACTCTGTTGGGGGGATGAAACCACTTCTCGACCAATACCATGTCCTGTCATGTAAGTTAACGTTAAGTGAACCTTGTATGCATCAGAAGAGAAAATATGAAGCAAGGAAAATTCACATTTAACAGTAAATTTCGACATTACCATTCCTTCCTATCTCTTTCTCTCCTGCAATTGTAATATTCTTTTCCTTCTCTACTCCTTCATCTCCTGACTATTGTATAACACCATTTGCTTCCTCACCTTGTCCTTTCCTTCTTGGGGAAGTTGAAGGAAGTTTTGTTTCCCATACTTTTGACATACATGTCTAATAACACGCTTATGTTGTAGCTGCTATTGTAGATTCATTTGGTACTCTATATTTTCCACCTTCTTTAGAAGGTACTCTTTCAATTTATCAAGGGGAGGAGCGGGTTGTTTTGGTTCCCCCCCAACATAGCTCGGCCATGCTTTGGTGCCTCAAGAATAAGAAGGTGGTGATACAGAAACCTATGCATGTTGAACACTCTCCAATCATAATACATTATCGTAAATTCTTCTACAATACAATAATATATATATATCTACCATTGATTATTTCTCTTTTGTATTCAGTAGCAACCTGCACAACAAATTTGGAAAAGAAAATCGCTTAATATATTTGATATTCAAATAAATTGAATGCACAACATATACACACAGCCAAATGATGTAATAATTCAGTTATTGTATCTACCTTCTCTTCCACCACAATCAATTACAAGTTCACAATCAATTACCGAACACATCGTTGCCTTAGGGTTGACCATTTTCATAAACTGAGGGGACTTCCTCCGTACCGTGGTTGCTGCCTCCTGAATAAAACATTCCCACTTTCCAATCAACTTCATAACCACTTATGAGAGATTAAAATTATACATTTTATTGCATCTTGTAATTACCATATCTTACTTGCATGTTTCGTGAACATGACCACCCCGAAGAAGATGCACTACTACACAACCTTTCAGGCGTGATGTCCATGTCAATGACATTCTTCACTGTAGGAAGCAATTTCCATTTTACAACATGCATCCTTGGTTTCCTGTAAACTGTAAATTTTTGCAAGTGTTATGGATAGTTAAAGTTCCAAAATTTATTGCACCATTTTGCAGTAATCAAGCATATATTTTTTCAATGAAAAGAATAATTTGAAATGCACAACCCACACTGTTGTAAAATGCTATACAAGTAACCCACTATGTTTTACAACATGCAATTATTTTTTCCAATTATTATTGTCAATCATGCGAAGACACTAAATTGCAATTTATACCATAACTAACAGTTGTAATTTTTGGAGGTGCCATTTTTACATTCATATAGAATAAATAAGAAAAGCTTTTCAAGACACTCAAACTGTTATCCAAATTTTCAGGTTGGAAAAAAAAGGGATTTATAAACCATGCAACCCACAAAGTGTTCTAAAACCCTTTACAAGAAACAACCCTATTGGTTAGTCCCCCCACCTCAATTTCGTTAACACAGTTTTCCTTCGCTTCTCTACTCTTCTTCAAAGACAACACTTTCTATTATGCAGACCGTAACAAAACACTATATTGAATTTCACATTCATATTTTATAACAACCCATCACATGCACCAAACATTCCATTTGAATATCGTAATATGTTTCAAAGAGAAGATGCATGAAAAAATTTGCACGATGGAAAACACACTGGGTTGTCCCACACTTTTCAAATCTTTTTCAATGACAACACTTAGTGTTATTCACACCGTAAGAAAAGAATGTATTCAAGGTCACTTTCATATTTTATAACTGCCCTTGCTTGCAACAAAAGTTGCACAAAAAAATAAATAAAGTTGCAGTATGGAAAACCCAGAGGGTTGTCCGTCACTTCTCAAAACCTTAAATAATTATGGTTATTAAAAATCTTTAGGATCATTTAGGTTATATATAATGGGAGCAAGCTAACTCCTGGACAAAATTCACATATGTATATAACATAAGATATACCGGTTTCAGGCGTTTGGTAGGCCCCGCACTACGATGTCTCGTCATGTTATGAATGTATCCATGTATGTTGTTCTGTATGTTTTTCATGCGTTTTTCGATATACATAGGTGAATTTTGTCTAGGAGTTTGAAACTGGCATATCCTATGCTATATACATATGTGAATTTTATCTAGGAGTTAGCTTGCTCCCTCCTTAACTCCTGGACAAAATTCACATATGTATATAACATAGGATATGCCCCCCATACTGCATGGAGAAAAGAGTCGTGATGGAAAAGGTTGTTGAACGGAAGGAAAGACTTGACGACCGAATGTCTCATCTCGTCAGTCGTTTGTTGTCCCATCGCTGGAAAGTCGTGTCAATGTCGATGGGTTTTCAAAATAATTATTCAACGTGGATGGACAAAAAGCCAAAAACGTGGCATTCGAAACCATTATTAGCAAATATCAAAAAGCCCAAGCAAGGTCCCATTTTCTCCATTTTTGGAAAGCGACATTTTGGTGGATATCAAGGGCAAGAGTTGCAAGCATGCAAAGCTCCTTAAGGTATGTATATTTGCTCTGTGTATGTGCCATTTTTCCATTCTGCCATGAACACTGAAGAAATGAACGGGCATTAGTTGCGGGGTTTTCGTTTTGTGATTTTCTGTTGAGGATTTTTTAATTTTGTTTCCTCCCGTCTGCTGGTTTTGAAAATTTGAGGTTGCCGAATAAAATAGATGACAACCCATCGTGGAAAGATGAGTGAAATAACTGAATAAGGTTTACAGAGACCACAAAGCATTGTGAAAAACAAAATAAGTGAATAAGGTTTACAGAAGGAACCCGCAACAGAAAATGTTTCCATTTGAATATCGTAATACATTTGGAAGAGAATATTGACAAAAACACTGCAGGATGGAAAACACACTGGGTTGTCCCACACTTTTTAAATCTTGTTCAATGACAACAGTTAGTGTTATGCACACCATAAGAAGATAATGTATTGAAGGTCACCTTTATATTTTATAACTGCCCTTGCTTGCAAAAAAAGTTGCACGCAAAAAAAAAAAAAAGTTGTTGGATGGAAAACCCAGAGGGTTGTCCCTCGCTTCTCAATTCTTCTCGAAAGACAATGCTTTATGTTATGCACACTGTAAGAACATAGTGTATTAAAGTTCACCTTCATATTTTATAATAACCCTTACTTGCACCAAACATTCCATTTCAATACCGTTATACATTTCGAACACAAGATGCACAAAAATAGTTGTAGGATGGAAAACACACAGGGTTGTCCCCCCCCCATCGCGACAACATTTCATGACAAATGGGAAAAATTCAAGCATACCTTTCTAATTTCCAAAGCATGCACTTCTCTCCATCATACATGGATGACACCTTCCAACAACATGAAGTTGAGTGGATGAGATTGTGGAAGAGGTGGTGATGTGTACTAGAGAGAAGAGCTTGTTTTACAAATATTGCAAAGTAGCTCGAAAGATGCCCAGTTGTCATGAAATTTTGACATGTCTTTTATCTAATGCTTGTATGGGGCATGCATAGGTCAACGTTTTCATAGAATAACATAATCAGACATAAATGATAACATAATCAAACATAAATGATATCAATTTTCCACAATCCATATTGATTATTGCTAGTTGATTTGTGGATTTGATTGTGTAAGAATTCTTGCATCAATGTTTGGGATCACACTCTATGATCCAACATTAGGATGAAGAAGACAACATTAGTCATCATGATGTTGGATCACAGAGTCTCATCTGAAACGTTGATGCAAAAATTCGTAGACAATCGAATCCACAAATCAACTAGCAATGATAAGAAGATATGTCTTATCCCTAAAGAAGGGAAATACATTATCATGTGTAAGCCATGTCACAAGGAGATCACCTTCTGTAATTGGGAGCAGGCTATTCTCCCTACAAAAATGTGTGTCACGTGCATCATAACAGTCATCTTGTTTTCAAAATAATTTTTCGGCATGGATGGAGAAAAAGCCCAATACATGTCATTGAAAACCATTATTTGCAAATAGAAAAATGAGGTGCTAAGAATGTAATTAAATTGGAAAACTGAAATGGGACAGCGTGTTTTCCAACACTGCAAACCATCTATAACAACACTGTGGCTTGCAAGTATTATGTTATGATACTTGCAAGGCACGGTGTTGTTATAGATGGTTTGCAGTGTTCGAAAACACACTATCCCATTTTAGTTATTTGAGTCTCCTTGTTTAATTGTAAAGGGTCGTCTCATGCTGGGTTGCTTTCTTCTTAACACCCACGGTTTTACAACATGGAATGTTACAAAATAGTATGAATGTTTTCAAAATCACACATTCCATTGTTGTGTTTAAATTTCGCAGCATTGAAAAAAAAAAGTGCAAAAAATAATTCTAAATGGGAAACACAATGTCAGGTTTCAGTTATTTGAATCTCCCTATTTAGATGTAAAGGGTTGTCTCATGTTGGGTTTCTTGGTTCTTAACACCCATGGTTTTGTAAGATGGAATATTATAAAACAGTATGAAAATCTTCCAAATCGCACCTTCCATTGTTGTGTTTAAGTTTCAAGTATATAACAAATTGCATGCTTCATAACACATTGCATTTTTCAACCACCACATCACAACATACCCAAGCCCTTTCTGGTTTTTAAATCAGTATATCTAGGTGTGCACATTGTGTAGTGCATATTGGAAAACACAATGTGTTTTGAAGCCTGCTTTTACTTATACAGTATACCCAACCTTTGTCTTGTAATGCAAATATACAAATGTATAGATGGTGTTTTATTTTATCAAATAGCACATCTCTCATTTAACGGGGACTCTAATAACCCTCAACACATAGTGTAATTCATAGTACACACTTCATTTTGTTTCACAACAATTCATGTTGGAAAACCCTAGGTGTTAAGAAAAAAGCAACCCAAATAGTGCTGTAAAACCCTCTGCAACACTATTGGATAGTACCCGTCACCTCAATTTGGTCGATATTCTCCTCCAAGTCATTCACGTGCACTAAGACCTTCTGCTTTCCCTTTCAATGTGCAAACTGGAAACAAAACAAATAGTATTTTCACCTTTCTTTCTTGAAACAAAAAAGGCCCACGTCATTCCCTTCCACTTTTCCAGTGCCAGACAAAAGAAACTTGTCGACAAAGCTAACTTGCCCACTTTTTCGCCCTACAACAAGTGGGAAAACCCACCCGACGACGTCGTTAACTCCTACCTAACCATCACCTAGACGTTTGGTCCCATCTACCCGTTTCGTCACTTTTTGTTTCCATGTATGTTGTTATTCTAATAGCTCTTTTACAATTTGTCTATAATATTTAAGGCCAAGTAATGTAGGCCAAATTCTCAATTAATTTATTCCTACCCATTGGCTTTACGAGTTTTATTTAATATAATGCATAGAACTATTTCAAGTAGTCACTTGTTATATGTGCACATCTTTTTGCAGTGTGGTGGTCAAATCAAAACATACTGAAAAAGAACAAAAATAGGATATAGAAATAGCATTCTACAAAATTTCCATCAGATGTTGTTAAAAATGAACCATTTATAACTTACTAAATATTCTAGACAAATAGCGAAATTCTAAAAAGAACTATTACAAAAAAACTTATGAACCACATATAAACTCTTTTGGTGAAAGATTTCAAATTAGCGCAAAACACTTAAGAATCACATGAAAATGACAGCTGATTGAAAACCCCAACATTTCACAATTTCAAACAAATCGACACTTCTAAATGCATATTAAATTTTGGAAATTTAACTGTCCACTACACTTATGGTTCAAGCTATGGCAGCTAGAATCACCTGTATTTATTGCAGAAGGTTCACATCTCCTGAAGCATCCTTCTCAATCCACTTGCCCTTGTTTTGTTCAATTTTCTTTCCTGGCCTATATAAACCACCTGGAAGAAAGACAAGTGTTAGTGATAGATTAAATTGGCAAATTAAAGACAATTGGTGCTAGAAATAATTTTATTTCTTCCAAATTTCCCCAATATACAATTTATATGTTCTGTTGAGTGCAAAATGCCAGCTTGCACAAACAATAAATAAACATATTAAACTGTACATTGGGAATTTAATTCCCATTTTAACCTATCGCTAACACTAGTATATATATCAGCAATCATATGTGCCATTTTACCATTCTGCTGGAACTGTGAAGCAATGAATGCTCATTATGTTGGATAAATTCATTTGTTCCAATAAGGAATCAAGAGAAAACTAAATCGAAAAACAAAAAGCACCTATGTATGTAACATGAGATAAAAATGGTATTTCATTTTCCTCATCTGATTTGACCAAATAAATGCTCACACTATTTCCAGTGTTGGAAAATACAATGTCTCCATATATTAAGAAACAAGCAACCCAAATAGTGTTGTAAGACCCTCTGCAATAGAGAGGAGACAATGTGTTTTCCAACTACGACATCTCGTCATGTTATGTATGTATCCATGTATGTTTTTCATGTGTTTTTCGATGTACATAGGTGTAATTGTATGTCTAGGAGCTAGCCGGCTCCTTAAGAAACAAGCAACCCAAATAGTATTGTAAAACCCTCTGCAATAGAGAGGAGACAGTGTGTTTTCCAACTGTGCAAATAATGAGAGCAATTCAATTGTTCCAATTAGGAGAAAGCTAACTCATAAACAAAAGGCACCTAAATTTATGTAACATGAGATCAAAAAGGCATTTCATTTTCCTCATTTGATTCGACCAAATAAATGCTCACATTATCTGCACAGTTGGAAAACACATTGTCTCGATATAAGGTGTTAAGAAACAAGCAAGCTAACTCATAAACAAAAAGCACCTATTTATGTAACATGAGATAAAAATGACATTTCATTTTCCTCATCTGATTCAACCAACTAAATGCTCCCATTATTTGCACAGTTGATAAACACGTTGTCTTGATATAAGGTGTTAAGAAACAAGCAACCCAAATAGTGTTGTAAAACCCTCTGCAACAGAGAGGAGACATTGTGTTTTCCAACTGTGCAAATAATGAGAGCAATTCAATTGTTCCAATCAGGAGAAAGATAACTCATAAACAAAAAGTACCTATTTATGTAACATGAGATCAAAAATACATTTCATTTTCCTCATCTGATTCAACCAAATAAATGCTCACATTATTTGCACAGTTGGAAAACACACTATCTCGATATAAGGTGTTAAGAAACAAGCAAGCTAACTCAAACAAAAAGCACCTATTTATGTAACATGAGATCAAAATGACATTTCATTTTCCTCATCTAATTCAACCAACTAAATGCTCCCATTATCTGCATAGTTGGAAAACACACTGTCTCGATATAAGGTGTTAAGAAACAAGCAACCGAAATAGTGTTATAAAACCCTCTGCAACAAAGAGGAGACAATGTGTTTTCCAACTATGCAAATAATGAGAGCAATTCAATTGTTCCAATCAGGAGAAGCTAGCTCATAAACAAAAAGCACCTACTTATGTATCATGAGATCAAAATGGCATTTCATTTTCCTCATCTGATTCGACCAAATAAATGCTCACATTATCTGCACAATTGGAAAACACATTGTCTTGATATAAGGTATTAAGAAACAAGCAAGCTAACTCATAAACAAAAAGCACCTATTTATGTAACATGAGATCAAAATGACATTTCATTTTCCTTATTTGATTTGACCAACTAAATGCTCCCATTATTTGCACAATTGGAAAACACACTGTTTCGATATAAGGTGTTAAGAAACAAGCAACCCAAATAGTGTTGTAAAACCCTCTGCAATAGAGAGGAGACAATGTGTTTTCCAACTGTGCAAATAATGAGAACAATTCAATTGTTCCAATCAGGAGAAAGTTAACTCATAAACAAAAAGCACCTATTTATGTAACATGAGATCAAAATGGCATTTCATTTTCCTCATCTGATTCGACCAAATAAATGTTCACATTATCTGTACAGTTGGAAAACACACTATCTCGATATAAGGTGTTAAGAAACAAGCAACCCAAATAGTGTTGTAAAACCCTCTGCAATAGAGAGGAGACAGTGTGTTTTCCAACTGTGCAAATAGTGAGAGCAATTCATTTGTTGCAATCAGGAGAAAGATAACTCATAAACAAAAAGCACCTAAGTATGTAACATGGGATCAAAATGGCATTTCATTTTCCTCATCTGATTCGACCAAATAAATGCTCACATTATTTGTAGTGTGGAGTTTAAGGTAATTGAAACCCCAATTCGCTTCATTCTTCTCAATCCATTCATTGTTTGCACTACTCCAAACAATCAATATTTCCTCTACAGCGATGGCTCATAAGGGAGAATCATTAGAAGCGTAAGATCAATACTGAATCTTTCTCATTCTCTGCCTCTGCAGGGTTAGGTATTTTCATGGATTGCTAAATACATGAGTGGTTTTGTTGGTAACAGGAAAGGAACGAAAAGAGATTTCAGCACAACAATTTTAGAGAAAAAGAAGGCGGTGAATCAGGTTGTTGTGGATGAAGCCATTAACGATGATAACTCTGTTGTTTTCCTGCACCTAGAAACCATGGAGAAATTGCAATTGTTCCATGGAGACACAATCCTTATTAAGGTCTTCTCCTTTTCCCTTTGCCCTTTGCCCTTGAGACACTACGATATTTTTTTTTGCACTTTAGATGCTTAGGTTTTTTACTTTGCCCTCAATCTCTCCTCTGGACTGTGTTGCAAGGAAAGAAGAGGAAGGATACAATATGTATTGCTCAGGCAAAGTTGACCTGTGAGGAGCCTAAGATTAGAATGAACAAGGTCATGTGGTCAAATCTGAGGGTTCGTTTGGGAGACGTGGTTTCTGTTCACCAATGTCTTGATGTTAAGTACAACAAGCGCGCCCATATTCTTCCCATTGATGATACCATTGAGGGCGTCACTGGGAATTTTTTTGATACCTATTTAAAGTGTGAGTCTTTTTATTCTTTCTTTTCCATATTTTTGCAACGCATTCTGTACCGCTTTTTTTTATATTTAATTTTTTGTTTTTCGTATGTAAATTGCACACGTTGGGGGAATTTGTAAACCTATACTTTTTTTCTTCGAATCTGAACCCTCCCCTTTAGGTATCCTATTTTCTGGGTTCTTTTTTCAGTCTTACCAGACTATTGTTTTTATATAATGATGCACGTTAGTTTTATAAGATCAGATGAGTGGATAAAAATTATTAAAAATTGACACAAGAACACAATCGATACCTTGGGAAAACCATCCAACTTGAGGGAGAAAAATCCAACCAATATATCTCTTATATATTGATCAAATAGGAGCTGAAATTTGCTTACAACTTAGGCACAATGCAATGCCAATTTGATATAATGAATAGTAGCACCTCTCTAAGATGCAAGATACAAATGAATATGCTTCTCCTTATGATTAATCTGCTTGTTGAGTGAACTTCTCCTCTTGATGGGCGTGATCTTCTTCTCCTCAATAATACAGACTATGAATGAACTTGATGATTATCATAAAGAAGAGATCCACACACATATATTGCACCCTTTCACAAAGGAGAGGTCAACCTCAAGAAAGACGTCCTTTATAGAAGAGCGCTATTTTCAATGAGAGGTCGACCATTATAAATAATTAACTTTATTTATTTTGACTTTAATATTTTATTTTATGTTCTTTAATGAAGGTGCCTCTTCATTGTATAAGCTATAAATAAATTTAAATAGCTAGAAGCTATATTTAAATTTATTTCTCAATTCGCTTTGAAGTATTCATCACGAATCTATACAATAACATTAACAATGCAAGGGTTAGTGCCTTGGGTGAAGATAATTGTTCAAAATGTTTTTTTATCTGCATTGCATTTCATTGTCAGCATCAAATATACAGTCAAATATATTGCAAGTAGGGTTAACAAGATTCAAATATGTGGTAGCCTTTTTGCCTTTGTGAAGTCTATGTGCTAAAAGACTTTATTGATTTATAACTTGCAGCCTATTTCTTGAAAGCTTATTGCCCAGTGACAAAAGGTGATCTTTTCCTTGTAAGAGGTGGTATGTGTAGTGTGGAGTTTAAGGTAATTTAGACAGACCCTGGGGAATACTATATTGTTCCTCCAGATACTAAAATTTTCTATGAAGGGTAGCCCGTAAAGCAGGAGGATGAAGATAGATTAGATGAAATAGGTTATGATGATGTTGGTGGTGTACGAAAACAAATGGCTCAGATACATGAATTGGTAGAACTTCCTCTCAGGCACCCACAACTCTTCAAATCGATTGGTGTGAAACCCCCAAAGGGTATTCTGCTTTATGGGCCACCTGGTTCTGGGAAAACCTTAATTGCTAGGGCAGTTGCAAATGAAACTGGTGCCTTCTTTTTCTGCATCAATCGTCCTGAAATTATGCCAAAGTTGGTCAGAGAAAGTGAAAGAAATCTTCGGAAGGCTTTTGAGGAGGCTGAGAAGAATGCACCTTCCATTATATTTATTGATTAAATTGATTCCATAGCTCTCAAGAGGGAAAAAACCCATGGTGAAATTGAGAGGAGAATTGTTTCTCAACTTCTTACAGTTATGGACGGACTTAAGTCTTATGCTCATGTTATTGTGATTGCAACAACTAACCGACCAAATAGTATTGAACCGACACTCATAAGGTTTGGAAGGTTTGATAGGGAAATTGACATTGGGTTTCCGGATGAAGTAGGCAAGTTGGAAGTGCTTCATATCCATACAAAGAATATGAAGCTCTCTAATGATGTATGTATTGTAGAACCTAAATTATTTTATGTACTTCTAGATCTAATGTCAAGTAGTGCTTGGATTTTGAGAGCATTTATTAATCTTTGTTTTCCTCAGTGAGAGTATATATTAATCTTTAGGATTCTTGGTACAGGTTGATCTCGAAAGGATTGCTAAGGATACTCATGGATACATTGGAGCAGATCTTGCAGTTGTGTGCACCGAGGCTACACTTCAATGTATTAGGGAAAAAATGGATGTCATTGACTTAGAAGATGAGACAATAGATGCAAAGATTCTAAATTCAATGGTCATGACTAATTAGCACTTCCAGACTGCATTGGACTCTAGCAACCCATCCGCCGTCCGTGAAACTGTGAGTTTTTCCAAACCATGTCTAGACGTTCAATTTTTCTCATATCGATTAAGTAGGGATTATATTTTTAAACTATTGATTTGTTGGGACCCTAAATTTTAATTTTCTAAGTTTGTTTGTTTTTTATGATTTTAATAATGGTAAATTTGCTTATGAATATTGGGAAAACATTGGTAGGTTGTTGAAGTTCCAAATGTCACTTGGGAAGATATTCGAGGGTTGGAAAATGTCAAGAGGGAGCTTCAAGAGGTATATTTAGATACGTGGTTCACTATATTTGTGCTTTGCTTTTCTTTCAATGCAAAAAACTTGCTTTTCAAGGAGATATCAACTAACAAAATTCATTATGAGTTTGGTGTAGACTGTTCAATATCCATTGGAGCGTCCTGAGAAATTTGAAAATTTTGGAATGTCTCCTTCAAAAGGAGTGTTATTTTATGGCCCACCGGGTTGTGGAAAGACATTGCTTGTAAAAGCCATTGATAATGAATGCCAGGCCAATTTCATCAGTATGAAGGGCCCTAAATTGTTAACAATGTGGTTTCAAGAGATTGAGGCTAACGTGACAATTTTTTGATAAGGCCAGAGGGTCAGCTCCTTGTGTCCTATTTTTGATGAGCTTGATTCTATTGCTACGCAAGTGTGTTGCTTTTTTATAAGTAAAAGTTTAAGGTTGACTATAAATGACTGGGAATTTTGTTTGACCTTTTTGAAGTAGGCTCTAACTTGTGATGCATAATTGGTTTGCATGTTTGTAGCATGTTTGTAGTGTTGGGGATGTTGATGGTGTTGTAGATAGAGTCCTTAATCAGCTGTTGATGGAGATGGTTGGTATGACAACCAAGAAAACGATTTTCATTATTGGTGCTACAAACATGCCTGATATCATCGATCCTGCATTGTTAAGGCTTGGCCGACTTGACCAACTGATTTATATTCCCTTACCTGATGATTCCTCACGTTATCAAATCTTTCTTGAGAAAGTCACCTATATCAAAGGATGTAGACCTAATGGCACTAGCCCGTTATACCCAAGGATTCAGTGGAGTCGATATCACTGAGATTTTTCAGAGGGCTTGCAAGTATGCTATTAGAGAAAATATTGAGAAGGTGAGTTCCAATTTTGCCATCTTTTGCAAACTAGATTTGTTTATGAATTTCTAATGGTTTCTATTTTGACTGTTATGTTACTATTTTCTAGGATAAAGCAGTAGTATACCTATTGAACTTACCTCAACTTGTAGCTTGTTATTTCAATTCATCATACTAGCATGCGTTTCAATTTTACCATAAACTCTCCCCCCACACTTTCAGGAAATTAAACGTGAACGAAAAAGAGCCGAGAATCCTGAGGCAATGGATGAGGATGATAGTGATGAGGTGGCTGAAATAAAAGCTGCTCATTTTGAGGAGTCTATGAAATATGCCAGAATAATTGTCAGTGATGCTTATATTTAGAAGTATCAAGCCTTTGCACAAACACTATAACAATCTCGAGGCTTTGGTTCTGAGTTTCGATCTCCAGAAAGACCTGCTGCTACTGCTGCTGGGGCTTCAGATGTATTTGCTACAACATATAATAAAGATGATGATGACTTATACAGTTAGGAAATTTCATACACGACTGCCATCTTAATGAAGAGACAAATGTTTCTGTTCTAGCAGGGACCTTCCGCTGACAACTAGCCAAAGCTATTAAATTTGGCTCTGCTTTGCTTGTATGAGTTTAATATTCATATTTTCTAAACTTTATTTAATTTATCAGCCCTTTAGTAGTGGATTTAATACTCTTTAGTAACTTGTAAGTTTTTAGAGCAAAATCAACTTTATGGCAAAGAAAGTTACTCAACTATGGAAACCGTCGTTCAACTGGTAGATAATGCTATGGAAATTTTTCTTTTTCTTTATGCTGTTATAAAATATGTTTTACTAAAATAAACTCTGCAACAAAGAAAACCTTGTTCAACTCTGGTAGGTATGTTATAGAAAATTATTATTCTAAAGCCTTGTTCAACTGGTAGGTGTGTTATTTTTCTTTACCTTGTGAGGAATATTTTTTTCACTCAATCATTTTACAACAAAACCTTGTTGAACTTTTGTTTATATGCTATGGAATTCTGCTTTATACTATCCCTGTTAGGATATAGTTTACAATAAAATTTCAATTTATGTTCTTACATTTATTAACATTACTATGTGTCCACTACACTTGCGATTCAAACTATCACAACCAGAATCACCTATATTTACTACACAAGGTTCACATCTCCTGAAGCATCCTTCTCAATCCACCTGCCCTTCTTTTGTTGAATTTTCTTTCTTGGCCCATATCAACCACCCGGAAGAAAGACAAGTGTTAGCGATAGATTAAATTGGTAAATTGAAGACAATTGGTGCTAGAAATAATTTTATTTTTTCCAAATTTCCCCAATATACAATTTATATGTTTTGCTGAGTGCAAAATGCTAGCTTGCACAGACAATAAACAAACATATTAAACTGTACATTGGGAATTTAATTTCCAATTTAACCTATCGCTAACACTAGTATATATATCAGCAATCATATGTGCCATTTTGCCATTCTGCTAGAACTGTGAAGCAATGAACGTTCATTCTATTGGATCAATTCATTTGTTCCAATCAGGAATCAGGAGAAAGCTAACTCGTAAACAAAAAGCACCTATGTATGTAACATGAGATAAAAATGGCATTTCATTTTCCTCATTTGATTTGACCAAATAAATGCTCGCACTATTTGCAGTGTTGGAAAATACAATGTCTCCATATAAGGTGTTAAGAAACAAGCAACCCAAATAGTGTTGTAAAACCCTCTACAACAGAGAGGAGACAAGGAGACAATGTGTTTTCCAACTATGATGTCTCGTCATGTTATGTATGTATCCATGTATGTTTTTCATGCATTTTTGGATGTACATAGGTGAATTTTGTCTAGGAGTTAGTCGGCTCCTTAAGAAACAAGCAACCCAAATAGTGTTGTAAAACCCTCTGCAACAGAGATGAGACAGTGTGTTTTCCAAGTATGCAAATAATGAGAGAAATTCATTTGTTCCAATCAGGAGAAAGCTAAGTCATAAACAAAAAGCACCTATTCATGCAACATGAGATCAAAATGGCATTTCATTTTCCTCATTTGATTCGACCAATAAATGCTCACATTATCTGCACATTTGGAAAACACACTATGTCGATATAAGGTGTTAAGAAACAAGCAACCCATATAGTGTTGTAAAACGCTCTACAATTGAGAGGAGACAGTGTGTTTTCCAACTTCATAAATAATGCAAGCTATTTATTTGTTCCAATCAGATAAAGAAAGCGAAATGACATTTCGACTGTAGTCAAGAGTTGTTCAAAAACACATGAAAAACATACATGAAAACATACATGGAAACATACATAACATGACGAGACGTCGTAGTGCAAGGCCTGCCAGACCAGCGATCAACATGAAATTGACAGACGAAATGAAACATCCGGGCAATGGTCAGGTGGGAGTTAACGACGTCGTCAGGTGGGTTTTCTCGCTTGTTACCAGGCAAAAAAGTGGGTAGGTTAGCTTTGTGGACAAGTTTATTTTGTCTAGCACAGGAAAAGTGGAAGGGAATGACGTGGGCCTTTTCTGTTTCAAGAAAGAAAGGTGAAAACACTATTTGTTTCCTGCTATTGGGCCTTTTCTATTTCAAGAAAGAAAGGTGAAAATACTGTTTTCTAGCAACAAATAGTTGTTCCTTTCTTCAGTGTTCATGGTAGAATGGAAAAATTGCACATACATAGAGCCGATATACACCTTAGGGAGCTTCGAACACCTGCAACTCTTCCCATTGCTATCCACCAAAACATCACTTTCAAAAAATGGAGAAAATGGGAGCTTGTCTGGGCTTTTTGATATTTGCAAATAATGGTTTCAAATGCCACGTTTTAGGCTTTTTGTCCATGTCGATAAAGTATTTTGAAAACCCACTAGCACTAACACATTTTCCTGGCGACGGTTGCAGGTATTGGGCCTTTTATGTTTTGAGAAAGAAAGATGAAAATACTATTTGTTTCCAGTCTGCACATTGAAAGGGAAAGCTGAACGTTTCAGTGCACGTGGACAAGTTGGAGGAGAAATCAGACCAAATTGAGGTGACAGGTACTATCCAATAGTGTTGCAGAGGGTTTTACAACACTATTTGGGTTGCTTCTTTCTTAACACCTAGGGTTTTCCAACATGAATTGTTGCAAAACAGAATGAAGTAAATGCAGGCTTCAAAACACATTCTATTTTCCAACATGCACTACCCAATGCCCACACCTAGATATACTGGTTTAAAAACCAGAAAGGGCTTGGGTATGTTGTGATGTGGAGGTTGAAAAATTCAATGTGTTATGAAGCATGAAATTTGTTATATACTTGAAACTTAAACACAACAATGGAAGGTGTGATTTGGAAGACTTTCATACTGTTTTGTAACATTCCATCTTACAAAACCATGGGTGTTAAGAACCAAGCAACCCAATATGAAATGACCCTTTACATCTAAACAGGGAGATTCAAATAACTGAAACCCAACATTGTGTTTCCCATTTAGAATTATTTTTTGCACTTTTTTTTTCAATGGTGCGAAATTTAAACACAACAATGGAATGTGTGATTTTGAAGACATTCAAGAAACTGAAATACTCCACATTGTGTTTCTCAAATTTCAAATTAAAAGATCTTGTAAAACCCTCTACATTTAAACAAGGAGATTCAAATAACTAAAACCCAACAGTGCGTTTCCCATTCACAATTATTTTATGCACTTTTTTTCAATCAACATAAATTTAAACACAACAATGGAATGTGTGATTTGGAAGAAATTCAAGAAACTGAAATACTCCACATTGTGTTTCCCAAATTTCAAATTACCCCTCACCTCAATTTGGTTGGTATTCTACTCCAACTCCTCCACGTGCACTCAGACCTTTAGCTTTCCATTTACATTTAAACAAGGAGATTGAAATAACTGAAACCCACCATTGCGTTTCCCATTTAGAATTATTTTGTGTAGTTTTTTTTCAATGAACTAAAATTTAAACACAACAATGGAATGTGTGATTTGGAAGACATTCATACTATTTTGTAACATTCCATGTTGCAAAACCGTGGGTGTTAAGAAGCAAGCAACCTAGCATGAGATGGCCCTTTACATTTAAATAGGGAGATTGAAATAGTTGAAACCCTACACTGTGTTTCCCATTTATAATTATTTTGTGCACTTTTTTTTTTTTTGAGTGGCTCGAAATTTAAACACAACAATCGAATGTGTGATTTGGAAGACATTCGTACTGTCCTGTAACATTGCATGTTGTAAAACCATGGGTGTTAAGAATCAAGCAACCCACTAGGAGACAACCCTTTACATTTCAACAAGGACATTCAAATAATTGAAACCCAACATTGGGTTTTCCAAATTGCAATTATTTTGTGCAAATTTATTTTCAGTCATGCAAAATTTAAATATAATTTTTGCCCAAATTAAAAGTCCTTAGAAATTTTGAAAGGGCTTTTGAATACATTGAGACTGTTTATATTACAAAAGCTCTTTAAGACATTGTTTCTGTTTAGTAAGAATGCATGTTGGAAAAACCTAGGTGTTAAGAAACAACCAATGCATATACTGTTCTAAAACCTTCTGCAAGTGAGAAGAGACAGTGTGTTTTCCAACATTGCAAATAATGCAAGCATTTTGTTTGTTCCAATCAGATAGAGAAACCAAAATGACATTTGGATTGTATCAAAGAGTTGTTCAACAATTTGAAAGTGGACTGCATTACATCTTGGAGTAACGAAATAAAACTCTTCATAACAAACTAACTGAAATGGGACAGTGTGTTTTCCAACACTACAAACCATCTATAACAACATCGTGCCTTGCAAGTATCATAATACGTACTATTTTCCAATTTAATACATTCTTGGCACCTCGTTTTGCTATTTGTAAATGATGGTTTTCCACGTCGAATAATTATTTTGAAAACCTGTCGGCATTGAAACGTTATCCCAACGATGGGGCAGGAAACGACATATGGGATGAGACATTCGACCGTCAAGTCTTTCCTTTCGTCCGACCACCTTTTCCATCACGGGTTCCTTCTATCTAACCACCTTTTCCATCACGACTCTTTTGTCCATTCGGTATGGGGGCGATATAACATATATAATATGTTATATACATTGGTGAATTATGTCCAGGAGTTTGCTTTCTTCGCAATCTCAAATGAAATGCAAATAGTATCATTACATTCCTACTATCAAAATCCCAAAAGTTTCTCCACACAATCACTCATATTTCTACAATGGGTTGTCACTTATTTCATTCGGAAATGGCAAAATTCGAAAACTAGCATACGGGGAGGAATTGAAACAAAAATTAAAAAACCCTTGACACAAAAAACATTATTAGACCTGCATTTCAACTAACTCCTACATAAAATTCACCTATGTACATTAAAAAACACATGAAAAACATACATAAGAACATACATCGATACATACATAACATGACGAGACGTCGTAGTGCGGGGCCTGCCAAACCCCTGAAACAGTGGGTTTTATAATAGTCCGAGTTTTAGGAGACAATGTGTTTTCCAAAACAACAGTGTATAAAATGGCGGCAAAAATGGGATGTCATGTGCGCTTTTTGCTATTTCTAAATTATGATTTCGAAAGCCATGTTTTGTGCTTTTTTATCCATTCCAAATAACAATGTGAACAATGGCAACATTTTGGGTTTTACATGATTTTCAAAATATAGCATTTCATTGCAGAACCCACAAATTTTGCTTTCTATAAACATTATTCAGTAATTTCACTCATATTTCTACAATGGGTTGTCACTTATTTCATTTGGAAATGGAAAAATTTGAAAACCAGCATATGGGGAGGAAACAAAACAAAAATTTCAAAACCCTCCACACAAAATATCATTATCAGACCTGCATTTCAACTAACTCCTACAAAAAATTCACTTATGCATATTGAAAAATGCATGAAAAACATACATAAGAACATACATGGAAACATACATAACATGACGAGACATCGTAGTGCGGGGACTGCCAGATGCCTGAAACAGTGGGTTTTACAATAGTCTGAGTTTTAGGAGACCGTGTGTTTTCCAAAACAACAGTGTATAAAATGGTGGCAAAAATGGGATGTGATGCGGGCTTTTTGCTATTTCCAAATTATGATTTCGAATGCCACGTTTTTTGCTTTTTTATCCATTCCGAAAAATAATGCGAACAATGGCGACATTCTGAGTTTCACATGATTTTTGAAATATAGCATTTCATTGCAAAACCCACAGATTTTGCTTTCTATAAACATTATTCAGTAATTTCACTCATATTTCTACAATGGGTTGTCACTTATTTCATTCAGAAATGGCAAAATTCGAAAACCAACATACAGGGAGGAAACAAAACAAAAATTTCAAAACCCTCCACACAAAAAATCATTATCAGACTTGCATTTCAACTAACTCCTACACAAAATTCACCTATGCACATTGAAAAACGCATGAAAAACATACATAAGAACATACATGGATACATACATAACATGATGAGACATCGTAGTGCGGGGACTTCCAGATGCCTGAAACAGTGGGTTTTGCAATAGTCTGAGTTTTAGGAGATAGTGTGTTTTCCAAAACAACAGTGTATAAAATGGCGGCAAAAATGGGATGTGTTGTGGGCTTTTTGCTATTTCCAAATTATGATTTTGAATGCCACGTTTTGCCTTCTTTTATCCATTTCAAAAAACAATGTGAACAATGGCGACATTTTGGGTTTTACATGATTTTCGAAATATAGCATTTCATTGCAGAACCCACATATTTTGCTTTCTATAAACATTATTCAATAATTTCACTCATATTTCTACAATGGGTTGTCGCTTATTTTTTTCGGAAATGGCAAAATTCGAAATCCAACATACGGGGAGGAAACGAAACAAAAATTTCAAAACCCTCGACACAAAAAAACATTATCAGACCCGCATTTCAACTAAATAGTTTCCCAACGAAAACCCTGCAAAATTCAAAATAAGAATGTGAACAATGGCGATGTGCTGGGCTTTATGTGATTTTCACAATAGTTTGTGGTCTCTGTAAACCTTATTCGGTTATTTCACTCATATTTCCACGATGGGTTGTCATCTATTTCATTCGGCATCCCCAAAATTTCAAAACCAGCAGACCAGAGGAGACGAAATTAATAAATCCTCAACTGAAAATCACAAAACGAAAACCCCACAACGAATGGTCGTTCGTTTCTTCAGTGTTCATGACAGAATGACAAAATGGCACATACATAGAGCGGATACACATACCTGAAGGACCTCCACATGCCTGCAACTCTTGCCCTCGCTATCCACCAAAACATCGTTGTCCAACAATGGAGAAAATGGGACCTCATCGGGGATTTTTTATATTTGCTAGTAATGGTTTCGAATGCCACGTTTTTGGCTTTTTGTCCATCGAAGCCGAACAATTATTTTGAAAACTCGCCGGCGTTGACACGATTTCCCAGCAACGGAATAGCAAACGGCACACGGGATGAGACATCCAACCGACAACCTTTTTCGTCGTGGGTCCCACCTCTTCCGTCGCGACTCTTTTCTCCATGCGGTATGGGGGCATATCCTATATTATATACATAGGTGAATCATATTTAAAAAAAATAAAATTCAATATCTCAAAAAATACAAGACATAACATAGGAGGTAGACAATAACCTAGTTACCTATTTAGTCGTTCGAATGGAGAGTTGGAGTACCGTGGAAGTTCCAATTTTTTTTTTTCTGTTGGATAATATAAGCAAATTCATGCCATTACTTCCTTCCTACAGAAAAGACGAGTTTATCACAACCAGTTCGGAATGAAAACAGAATGGCTCTGAATTTATTTGGAGGTCCTCTAACAGCTAAACAGGGCCTCACCCATGCCTCTTCTACCTCAGCATTTGGATTTACTAGCTTAGCAGGCGGTAGCATGAGCTCTCTGATGTGCCCATCTCAGTCGAAGGGACACTTATACAATATTGATGATTATAAATGGCAATGCAACAAGCAAAATTTGAAGCAGAGAATAAGCTGTGTTGTCACAGAGAGTGTAGTGGAGGAGAAGAAGACTCTAGAGACATCCTTGGGGCCAAAGTCTCGCAGGCTTATATTGATGCGTCATGCCAAAAGCTCATGGGATGATCCTTCATTGAGAGGTAAACACTTTTTCTATTTAATGAGTTAGATTGTTTGAAAAAATATTGAGAGTTCTTCTTGCTGCCAGCATTTTTAATTTTAATTTTGTTTTTTAAATTTGATGAGGTTATATAACCGCCATTAACACATTGTGAGCTAAGTCTGGACCACATTCCTGAAATTTGTGAACTTGGGTTACTCTGTATTGTACACTATGATTATGTACCTTATCTCGTCCTCCTTGCACCGAGTTACACGCCGTGGATTGGCAAGGTTCTATTATATTCTTTAGTTTGGTCATAGCATCAAAACACATGGTACAAATTTGAACATATTTAAGGTAAGTGGAGAGAAATGAATTAAACAATATATAACGGGAATGGAGAGAAATTCCTTGTGGGCTTCTACAGGGCGGGCCTCATATGCCAATTCTGCATCTTGCTTGGATGTGGCCTGATAATTTACTTTTGTCTTTCACTGAAATTGTTAAACTACCATCTGGTTTGGTTGTGGCCTAAACTATAAGTATTACCTATTACTAGAGTTATACCCTTATTATGATAAGTGAGATTTGAATCTGGTTCATGCTCTTACTATCATAATTATTATTTTTGGATAGGTTAATTAAGGTATTTTATTGGAACCCTCACATTTAGAGAATGTAAAAATGACATTACATTGTATAATAAGACTAGACTACATAACGTAGTATTAAAAAACAATTCAATCCTGGGGTCTATAGCATAAGAGTAAAAGGTACGCTAGAGTTCCTAAAAGAGAAAGGTGACCATTCATGTTCCTTCTCCAAAATTCGGGACCCCAAATAGTGTTGCGTCACTCTAAAAGCTGCCAACAAAGTGCCACAACCATAAACTGCCACTACAAGCCTGCTGCCGCAACACTATACCATCTTGCCAACATTTCTTTGCAGTCAATCCAGATTTCACCTAGCCGTTACCACCACCTACCCAAAACAGGACATTTCCCATAGCTCTTCCCAAAACTTCCCCATAGTTGGTTGCAGATAAATTTGGTTATGCTTCTGGTGTCTTCAATCACACTTTTGACCCATCCAATCTTTCCAATGTCCTTGAGTATTAAATCGTGGCAATGCGCAATAGACAGATCCCAACTAAGAGTGGGATGCTTCTCCCGAATAAGTCTCCCTGTGGGTACATATGCTGCTGCATTGTTTGTGAGAATTTGGACATATTCTCCACCCCAACCTCTTGGATGACCTCCTCCAACAGATTGCACAGAGCGTGAGCATTCCTTACTTCATTCGAGGCATCTATGGAATTCAAGAGCACCAATTTGGCACTCGATGCCATTAAAATGTTTATTAGTGTTAACCAATCTGATACAATTTGGCAAGCCCTTTTTTGCTGTACTTTGCTTTGCTCTTTTACTACAAGCATGCATTTTTTATTGCTTCTTCTAACATTGGGCCATGGAAATCATGTGAAGTTGGAGTTTTAAGCCCTACACAAACAACTGTTAATGCATTTACCAATCCGTCATAATATGGGCTGTTTAGCACATTGAAAGGTATATTATTGAAGTACCGACATTTGCAACTGCCATCCTTGCCTCATGTTTCTGTCAAGCAGTACCTTCAAGTGAAGTTTGTTGTAATGTCCCCAATTTCCGTCCAAACAATATTTAACTAATTTAATTAATTAAATGTTATTTTGTCTTGTATTAATAATTGGGACATTAATATTTAATTTATTATTTATTTATTAAAGTGACTCAATTGAAAATATGAATATTATAAAAGTCACTTTATTAAATTATATGGAATCTTTTGGAAGATTGGTTAAAATCTTTAAATATAGAGGAAAGCAAGTCATTTGGTATCATCTTTGGGAAAATTACGTTTTGGAGAAATTGGAATTTGGAGAGCTTAGCTTTCTGGAACTTGAGGACGAAAACTCTCGAGTTTGTGGATTTAGACGAAAACCCAAATCTTTCTATAGGTGGATTTAAATCAAGGTTCACATCTGCACTTCAATGCTTGGTTGATATCTTTGTTATTTTGGTTAGAGGAGCTGGTTCTTCTTCTTCTAGGGTTTGTGAGGACGAAATCCCTTGCAGGCAACATTCTCGACGTTGTTGGAAGACAGTCTGGAGGATTCTTGGTGATTTCACTTCAAGAATCATAGTTGAGCTTCATTATAGTCAAAGATTCACAGTTTGAGCTTTATAGATACATTTCAGATTTGAAAGATCATCCTATTGAGCAGATTAGAGATCATTAGCAGCAGATTTGAGGAGCAATAGTTGCTTTCATGCTGGCCGTACCATTTTCCAGAGTTGGCCGTACATTTTGAGAGGAGTTTGGAGTATTTGAAGGGCGGCTAGGGTTTTGGGAAAGCGTGCTGCTTTGTGGGAGGTCGCTTAGGGCTGGAGAGCATTGTGTTGGCATCATTTATTCCATTGGAGGTGTTACTTGCAGCTGACATCCATTTTCAAAGGGTTTCAAGGCATATCTTACCTGTGAGTTCATGATTTGTAACTTCCAGAATTTTTGGGTATTTTTTTGATTAAGCAAGGAAAGGGCCCTGATCCCGTGGTTACAAAGCCAAAACAACAAACAGAGAAACAGGCTAGGAAAAACAGCACCAGCCACCACCAGAAAACAACATCAGTCAAAACAACCTAGAGCCAAAATGGCACGTAGGCCAAGTAACCGAAATTGCAACCATAGAACCATTATCAGCATAATCAAAAACAAAATCCCCAAATTAATCCACAAAATAGTATGCAGACCATTTATGAGATTAACCAAAGTCCAGCAGGTATGAAACCATAACATAGCTATCATGAAATAGCAGTCTGGGATAATAAAACTAAGCACCAATAGTCTCAGAGCAAACATAAAACTAGAGCAAAAAGATAACAAAAAAGAGAAGCAATGCTATTACTTAGCATTGGCAATCAACTCCCAATTTTCGCCAATTTGGGACACCAACTCCCTCCAAGCAAGGCCATCTTCGATCTTCGTCTTCTTGGTCTTTCTTGACTTCATTTTTCCCAATCTTCTTAAGCATCTTGCTGATCTTTGTTTGTCCTGAGACCACACCCACCATGGCACGACACATGAGTCCATTGGTGACCTTCATAAATTCTTCCACCACATGATTCCACCTCAAAGCCAAGAAAACAGGTCAACAGGCCACCCACAACGTAGCAGCACAACAACCATTCACAATAACCACCCCAAGGGTGGACAAAACAACTCGAAATTCAAACCAATACTTGCAGATTTCAATAAATCTTGAAGCCAACAGATCATAAGACAACCATCTCACTGCAATCTTACTCTCAGAGAACCAATTTCAGAGTTGAATACAACAAAAATGTTGAAGGAGCAGATAAACCCCGTCATCCAACTTACCTCTCCACCTCTATAGGAGAAGTTACTATGAGAACCCTGTCCACTACAACAAAGAGTCTCCAACATACCCTAACTTCACCTCAATAGGAGTGGTCTCCGCCTCAATTGGAGCTGCAAGGGAGAAGACTTGCTGAAGAAGCATAAGCAACCTGCCACACCTTCAAAACCCTTCTCCACCTCCACAAGAGAGGTCTCCACCTCAAAAGGAGAGGACTCCACCTCAATAGGAGATGCCATCTACAGATCCAGGAAGATTGCACACACCCCAGTAGATAGAATATACATAGTAACCATGAGCAACAAAAGCACCTAGGCCTTCAACAAGAACTTTGAAAGCAACCCCACCAACAGAGAACTTGAAATGGGCAACAAAAACCCTAGGGCCTTTAGGAGGAGCAAAGAATGCAATCTAGCCAAGACCATAGAGCACAAACCCTGGGAGTACACATCACCCTTGATGAACATCAACAAGCCTTGCATAAGCAAAATAAGTATTCCAAGAAAGAAACCCACAAAGGCATCCTCCAACATCAAGTACAACTTTCCCAAAAGAGCTTGCAAAACAGCCCCAACAAAAGTTAGAACAACCAAAGACTCAGCTAACAAAGCCCAAAAAAACACAAACCCCCAAACCTTTAGGTCCAAAAAAACCAAGTAGCAGCCATAAACTTTGCAGAACATGCAACCCACAAGCACACCAAACTTGAAGGCACCAAAAGGAAAGACAAGCTTCTTCAAAATAGGGCAAAGGCCCCTCCAGCACCCAACAATAAGCACCAAATGAAGACATCCATCTAGGGGGTGGAGAGAAAGAAACTTACAAAGAACCCCCACTATCACCACACGAACAATGGTAGAAAACATGCCTAAATCACCAACAAAAGCAGGACACCACCAAAAGGTCTCGATCTCCCAAGGGATTAAGGCCAAAAACCAACTAAGCATGAACCCGATCACCAAAATACACATTCTGGAGACCAACAACAAGAAGCCAGTAGAGGCTATGCAACACTCAGTAGAAAGAGCACACAAAACCAAGGCATGAGAGAAGACCAACAAGAAGCATAACATTATTAGGGGCTAGTAAAACGAGGGGACCCCTATATCTCCATAGGCACCGTCGACCTCAAAAGAGAGGTGAAACAAACAGAGAGCATGAACATAGCAAAGGCAATGCGTAATACTGAGGTTTATGAAACAAAAGCGCTCAACAAAGGGCAAGCAACAGTTAGGGATTGACACTTCAAAAGTAGAATTGGACTTACAACCGACAACAACAGATTCCAAACGTTCAGCGAGGGTGGAATCAAAGGCATTATCCAGAGCCAAAACCTTGACAGCATCTCCCACCACGCACCCTAGAGAAACCCCACAGAAGCAGTTTGAGAGTCTCCCGGGATCAAAAAAGCACGACACAATAGCAATAGTAACAACCTGCGCAAAGCCAAGAAGAGTCGACTTCTCCCACAAGCAAAGCAGGTTGAAACAATGACACGGACCAACAATGGACCCGAAAGCCTTAGCATCATCCTTTGAATCGGCCTCACCATCATCCTCACCTACAAAAATTTTCAAAACAGCCCCCCCTCTTCCTTTCTCGCTCACTGTTCGCTCTTCTCGCTTCATCCTTGCTGTTCGCTCCAAAGGACTTAAACACACAATCTTCTCTAGCATAGCTCCATTGTTCTCCTCTATTCACATTGGAGAATGGTGTAGGTATTCCTTGCTCTCATATTTTAGTATCAAACTAGCAATAAAACACTCTAATAATTTGAGTATAGTTTCTTTGCATGATCTGAGATATTTTTGGGTATTGTTGTTTTAGATAATAAGAGATATTTTATGAATTGTGTTGTCAATATTTTGTGAAAATACTGAGTATCTAAGCTGATATTAAAATCTGGAATTTTCAGCTGTGTATTCCCTTTGTAATGTTCAGTTTTTTAGCTGAAAATATTATTGCAATATCTTCTATTTTGTTGCATTATATTGTTGTATCATACATTGCAAATATTTCACAAAACATTCATAAAAAAAATAAACAAAGGCAAAACAGGGCTGCATATTACAATGGTATCAGAGCCCACAAACTTGCAAGCTTGTGGAATCTAACCCGAAATTTCAGTTCAATTAATTTGTGACCAACTTTTAGTCATTTCAATATGTTGGGAGTTTTTGTGAGCACGATGAAACCCATGCAAAAGATTATGGCAAAGATGATGCAAGATTTTGAGAAATATGATAAGACTAATGAAGTTTTTAAAGCAGGGATTTCATATATGTGGTGGTTGAAATGCTAACCAAGTTTGCACATTTTTTGCCATTTTAGCGACATACACCGCAACTCAGTGTAATATCCCCTTTAGTTTTTTCCCAAATTTTAACACACAACACTTCACCCATTAACGTTAGCCCAAGAAAGATGACAAGCTGAAAGCAACCCTTCACTTTTTGATCACCTAGATCCCGGAGTGGGCAAGGTGAGAGCATATGGTGTAAAGGGATCTGTTAGCAATAAATTGAAATGCTGGAAGTACAAATGATATTGGCGGCAAGCCGACCAATATAGAAAATAGAAATGCTTAGGTGGCAAGCTGGCCTCTTCCACTTTTCAGCAAGCTACAAGGAAAAGAAATGGAAATGTAAAATGCTTAGGTGGCAAGCCAGCCTTTTCCACTTTTCAGCGGGTAACAAAAACATAAAGCAACTAGGCAGCAAACCAACTTCTTTCACTTTTCAGTGGGAATGAAAACACAAGAACAAAAATGAAGGAGCTGATCAGTACTTTTGAAAGCAGCGTTACAAGATTGAGTCTTTTACATAGTATCATGAGATAACATAGAAATATGAAGGCCCTAGTGTTAGGCAATCATCTCCATGATAAGTACATAGATAATCATCAAGGAAATAAGACGAAATACTGAAAATACCAGGTCTGATATAAAATGGCAACATTCTGAATTTTTGATCAGCAAGCTTGGAAATCACCAAAATGCTCATAACTCCCTCAAAACTACTTCGAATGAACTCAAATTGAAGGCAAATGATGCCTAGAGGCTAGGCGTCCAAGTTCAAGCAGCAAAACTCCTTCAAATAATTTTGTTTATTTCTGCACGCTTCCCAATGCAGCAATGACCAAAGAGCTCAACTCCCAAGGAGGGCAACCAACAACCATAAATCAGATTCTCACTCTAAAATTGCAAGATTCCAGGCAAAGGGGCGCCCAAATACCAGGAATAGGATAAGCCAATACCCACAAAAATCCGTCAAGTCACCAGAAAGGTACAAGCATAAACGTGGGTCAGTTAGGTATGAAGGAGCACTCCAAAACCCTCTAAACAGCGAAGAACACACCAAAATGTCCTTAGAAAAAGCCACGCCAAATTGAAAACACCAATGAAGCCATCACCATTGAAGCTCAATTTGCAACCTCTGAGTGAAGAAGTATTGATTGATCAGCTAGGAGTTATCTTTCAAACTCGAAATTGATGAAGAAACTAGGAGGTATCTCAACCTCAAAGCAAGAGTCTACATAAAATTCAGCAGCACTTCGTTATGAAAAGGTAATGGATACCAAATGAAGAGGCAGGGAAGTGTATTTATAGATTTCCAAACCCAAAAATTCAAATCCCTTTTCCCTCCAGAATGGGATGCCCAAGTTTGAGGAATATAATATTATAATTTAAAACTCGTAGCTTGTGAAATATGGCGTCCACTTTACCTTAGAAAATAATATCACTTAAAAAACATTTAATCTCCAATATGGGCGTCCAAAATGAGGCCCACTTTTTAAACACATCTTCAAGTCACAACACCTAGACATGGTCCAAAAGCAACAATGAAATATAATGTGACAAGTTATAAAACTTTCCTTTTTCGAGCTCCAAGAATGCTGGAGAAGCCATTGCCAAAATAGATCTGCCTCACTACCAAAATTAGAAACCGTGTGCTAAACTGCATTGCCAAAAATAGCACTTACTAAAAATAGCATATTGCTAAAAATAGTAAGTGACTCCAAACTCTGTTTGAGCACAAACTGGGCAGCTATCGTAACTTACTAAAAATAGTAAGTCCAAAAATATCCTCTAATGGAAATGCATGTCACAACCCTCTAAAGCTCTTTGAAAACCCAGATAGACCCAAAAGACAAACTACCAAACTCCTGAATGCAACCCTTGAAAACTCAAAAGGAAACCCTAATTTTGCCTCCGACCAGCCTACGAGCCTTCGAAAATAGGCTAACGGTCATTGGAAAGCGTAGGGCTAAAAATGGGGACATGGTGGTTGATTTATTCTTTAGGGAGATTTTCAGATTGCATGGGATGCCTAAGAGTATAGTGAGCGACAAGGATAGTAAGTTCCTAAGCCTCTTTTGGCAGGAGCTCTTTAGGGTGAGTGGGATATAGCTCACTCTTAGCACGAGCTACCACCCACAAATAGATGGGTAGATAGAGATAATCAACAAATGGGTGGAAGGGTATCTCAAAAATTATGTATTAGGACAACAAAGAGCTTGGATTAAGTGGTTGCATCTTGGGCAATACTGCTACAATATTACTCATCACATGTCCATCAGGATGTCACCTTTCATGGCTTTGTATAGATATGAGGCACCTAACTTCTTGGATTTGCTTTTTGGAGATAGCAGAGTGCCTAAGGCAAGGGATTTGTTGCAGGAGAGTTAGGATGTTATGAAATCTTTGAAGGAGAACTTGCAACAAACACAAAATCAGCATCGTGTGGAGAGTAGACTGTTTGTTTGGTTGAAATGGTGCAAAGAAGCTTAAGCCTAGGTTTTATAGTCAATTCAGAGTGTTTAGGAGGGTTGGCAAAGTTGCCTATGAGCTTGAGTTACCAGTTAGCACACAAAATAAGCTATATGCTGATCAACATCATGTGGAGCGTAGTTTTGAGGTTGGGACATGGTGTATTTGAGGCTTCAACCATACAAACAGTCTACTCTCAAGAAATGGTGCAAAGAAGCTTAAGCCCAAGTTTTATGGTCAATTCAGAGTGTTTAGGAGGGTTGGCGATGTTGCCTATGAGCTTGAGTTACTAGCTAGCACACAATGTATTTCATGTATCTGGGTTTAAGAAGGCATTAGAACACAATGTAGTTCCCTTATCTGAGTTACCATCACTAGATGAGGAGGGTAAGTTGATTCTGATTCCAGAGGCTATTATAGACTCTAGAGAGCGAAATCTTTAGAGGAGAGTTATTAAGGAATATTTGGTCAAATGGAAAAACTTGCCAGTTCAAGATGCAACTTGGGAGAATGAGCAGATCCTACAGTATCCAGAGTTGAGATTGCTTGAGGACAAACAGTTTTAAAAAGGGCGGACTGTAATGTCCCCTCCTTAAGCAGTTCAACATGGTGGATAGTTAGCCTATTTAGTGGATTCTCGTAGGTTAATGGTGTTAGGGTTAGGGAATCCTTGGAGTCGGTTGGTTCCAACAGTTGGCAGTATTAGGTGTTTTATATGAGCTCAAGAGGATTTGATGTGCGGAATAACACTTTCTGAGGTGGTTTTGGATGTGTTTCCTATACTTACTATTTTTAGTAAGTCAGTTTGGGGCTCCGACAGGGTTAGTGGTCAATATTTATTTTTTTGCCTTGTTGGTGGAGGCTTGATTATTGACATCCAAATATTTACTATGGTCCAGGATTTTATTTTTAAATAATGATATTTTATAAAGTTAAATTAAATATTTAACTTTATCATTATTTAATTTTATAAAGGACTTTATAAAGGGGTACTTTTGGGGAGACAAGGTGTTTTAAAATTTAATAAAAGTGCTCCCTAAGTTGGACGCCCCACTTGGGAAAAATAAAGTAACATTTAAAAATTAAAAAAGTACATTCAATGCAAATTGGGGGTGGGGTTTGAGGAGCATAGAAAAAGAAAAGTGAAACTCATTTTGTCATTCACGTTTTTGACTTGATATTGGGTTTTTCATAGCTGGAGAAGCTGGTTCTTCTTCTATTTGGCTTGTGAGGACGAAATCCCTTGCAGGCAACATTCTCCACGTTGGAAGACACAATTTGGTGATTTCACATAGAGGTCACAACTGGGCATTAATGAAGTTTTGATTTCTTCTTCTTCTTTAGTTCTTCGAGCTTGATATTGCTAGAGATTAATTGTGGTGGCTGAATAAGAAGATTTCCAAAGTTATTGAATACCCTTTGCTAATAGAGGCTGGTCATACTATTCCTTGTTGGGCCATATATGCTTGGTAGTGGCGTGGGACTCTAGTTTGCTAGTCGATTGGGTTTTGAGGAGGTTTTGCTTGCTGGTTGGGGTCACCCAAGGCTGGAGATCACAAAGACTTCATTGCATTGACCTTGAAGGAGATTTGGAAGGGTAGCACTCCACTTTTGGCACTTCCAGTTTGTAGATTTTGTGAACTTAGTCATAATCAATGCTGCATTATGTGGATATGTCAAAAATAGATATGTAATATTTGCACTTCATTTGTCTATTCAAACCATAGTAACGAGATTCGGACTCGGCTCAGACTCGGCTAGGGCGACTCGACTCGGGACTCGGGGACTCGGGACTCGGACTCGGCGCAGACTCGGCAAAATGAAAAAAAGTTGAAAAAAAACTAGAAATTTAGAGATTTTTAAGGATTTAAAACTTGTTTCAAGCACCCTTTATTGAATACAACACAAATAAAAGCAAATTTGATCACATACACAAGTATACAACGATCACATAAGTATAAAGTACACAAATTGTAGTTGCGCTGCTGAAGGAAATAGCATACTTAGATATATAGATTATAAAACTAGTCAAATGTATACAAAAGTCATGGAATATGAAATCCATAACATCAAATGTTCCATACAAATATGAAATATCAAAACAATAGCTATGACTCTATGACTCTATGGCATAGTGGAGCCAACATCCTTCCTACGAAGGCGTCTAACGCTCCTGGATGATGTTGCAGCTGCAGCCATAGTCTCTGCCTCTGTCTGAGTCTCCATGCCACTCTCACCAACAGCAGCTATGTCTCCTCGTGCTCTAGCCTCCTCCTCAGCCATGGCTACAACCTCAGCCTCTCTCTCTGCCTGGTCCACCCAATCAAGGTCCTCGTCACTAAAGACTGCATCTGTAGCCTCAGTGGTCCACTCAGACTGTGGATCAACCTCATCTAGATTGATCGGGGTGTTGTCGTGGTCAAAAAGCTTCTTGTATCTGAGCCGAAGGTTGTAATGAACATAGACCAAGTCATTCATCCTCTCCACTGTCAATCTATTGCGCTTCTTGGAGTGTATGTGCTCAAACATACTCCAATTGCGCTCACAACCAGATGAACTGCATGGCTGGCTCAATAGACGAATGGCAATATTCTGCAGGTTCCGTGCATCAGAACCAAACAACCTCCACCAGCTATCTGAGATGAGAAAAAGAAACAAAATCAATCTCATTTCAAGTTTCAAGTTCAACATTTAATAATAAAATACAATATAAAAAGATGACAATTATGCCCTTAAATATATTTTTACCTGGTAGTAATGTTGTCCTACTGTCTATGGTCATTTGACGTGCAAAGAAGTCTCCTCGTGCCTTACTGAAGGCATCTATCTCCTGCACTATCTGTGTAGTAACAGCGGGCAACATCCGCTCTATCGTCGAGTAGAGCCCACTAAGAATTTCTCTATCTCCACGGATATCACGGCGGAATTGGAAGGCCGGATTTAGGAAACATGCGGCTGCATGGATGGGCCTATGAAGTTGGTTTTGCCATCTCCTATCAATGATCTCCCAAATGGGACGATACTTATCCTGAACTCCACCATAGACTGATCTAATGGCCTCTTTGGCCCTATCCATGCCCTCATATATGTATCCCAGTGCGGGCTTCTCCCCATCTGCAACTCGTAGGAGAACTAGCAAGGGCTCAATAAACTGCAAAGTGCAAACATGTTTCACAAATAAGTGTGAATGAAAATAAACAAATAAAAGATATGATTAAAAATTAAAACATAATAAAGAATTAAATTTTACTTTCACAATCTCCTCCACTGGTGTCCAAAACCCTTGCTCATCAAAAATGCAATTGGCCACACCAATCCCTGCAGTGCTTGTAGAAAACGATGAGGAAGACCACTCCTCACCAACAAACATGCGCCTTAAGGCTGCCTTTGACCGAATCAAGGATTGCAACGTGATAAAATTAGTTGCAAACCTAGTGATGCCAGGACGAGACAACTCCCTCAACCCCGTGTATTGCCTCATAAGGTTAAGCACCCATGTGTGATTGTATATAAATTTGCAAATGTTTCTACCTGCATCCACACATGTTTTGATCCATGGGAGCTTGCCAAGATCCTCCATCATGAGGTCAATGCAATGGGCGGCACATGGAGTCCAGAATATAGTAGGGTGCCTCTCCATCAATAATCTACCAGCAGCAACATAGTTTGCTGCATTATCTGTCACCACTTGCACTACATTCTCTTCCCCCACATCAGCTATCACCTCCTCTATAGCCTCACACAGATATGTGGCATTTTTGAATTGGGCAGAAGCATCAATGGACTTAATGAAAACGGTGTCACCTGAAAGAATAAGCAAAACCAGTTATTCAATAAATTAAAAAACAAAAATCAGCCATATTAAATTATTAATCACTAAATCAAATTCAAATTTCAATGCATTGAGGGAAGTACAATTACCTCCGGAGGACACTAGAAAATTAAGCAGCGTCCTATTTCTCCTATCGGTCCAACCATCAGTCATGATGGTGCAACCAATCCTCCTCCACTGCTCACGCTGCTCCTCTAATTGTGCTTTCACATCTGCCACTTTTTGACTCAAAAGTGGGCCCTTTAATTCATCTTCAGAAGGGGCTTTGAACCCCGGCCCACATATGGTTATGGCATCAACCATGTTTTGCCAAAAAGGTGACCTAAAACATGTCATAAATAAATTAATAAGTTACTTACATAAGTATTGTAAAATGAAAAGTTTTAAGATTTTAACTGCACTAAATTTGAATTCGATAATGAGATACATCTAGATTCTAAAATAATAAATTTTAAAACAATTAAACAAAAAAGAATTACCTGGCAACATGGAAGGGAATGGTGCAGTAGTACCAAAAGTCTGCAATTGTCTTTTTTGCTGCATCATGTACATCCTTGTTCCAACCCATGCTCTCAAGTGACGGTTGGGAACCAGGAGTAGTGCGTGGTACAAAATATGAGTCCACCCTAGATTTACGAACTCTAGGGCCAATAATACTACCACTACCACTACCACTAGCAGTACTAGTGCCACCAGCAGTAGGAGTATGCACAGGGATAGCTGGTGCAGAAGCAGTACCACTAGCACAAGCACTAGCACTAGGACGGTATGGAGGCATGGAAGAAGCATCTCCAACAGCACCAAGTCCATGTCCAACTCCCAAACTCACCAATTCATGCTTCTGTTTTTTTTTCATCTCTTTTTGCAATTCAAAAGTTTCTAATTGCACCTGCACTTCACGGACAGCCTCAGGAGGTGCTATAGGGCATCCCGCTGCATCATGGATGGGAATGCGTGCAATATGGTATTTTAATCGATTTATGCCTCCATGATATATTGTTTTGCAGTATTTACATTTTGCTTCCCCTTTTTTCATTCCGGGAAAGATTTCAGCATGTTTCCAAGCAGGGTCTTTTCTGCCTGGGGTTTGAGACATTGTGAAAATAATAATATGTTTTGATTTGCAAATGAATGTGGCTGCAATAACAAGTAGGGTTTATAAAATTATTAATATTGCAAGTAGGGTTTGTAAAAAAAAAATGCAAACTAAAAAAAACAATGATTTTTAAATTACAATGAATTATTTGTTAAAAAAACACAAAAAAAACCAATAAAAATCAAACTTACCTCTTATATTTGGCTTGGAATGCAATGCAAACTCCTCCCAATCACTGGTAATGAGCTCTCAATGCACTTTCTTGCTGTTATGAAGCTTCCCAAATGGTATGTGGCCCTGTATTTGTCTTCAACAGCTTGCTGGTTGCCCTCTCTTCTCCTCTTATTTTTCCTCACAACTCTCTCTTCTCCTCCTATTTTGCCAAATGAATGAAATGAGGTTGCTTTTAGGGTTGGGGAGATAATATAACACAAAAAAAAAAAAACTTAAAACATCAAATTTTATGATTTTTTGTTCACTTTTCTTTCTGCTATCGTCGGCCGCGTCCAGGGTCGGGACTCTCCGGGAAGCGGCGAGTCTGGCGAGTCCGGCGAGTCCGGCCAGGACTCGGCAGGACTCGGCCGCGTCCGCTTCCGGGCTCCCAGGACCCGGCCAGGTGTGCTCGGCTCGGGACTCGCCGAGTTTGGGCGCTTCCGGGCGAGTCTCGTAACTATGATTCAAACTATTGCAAAATACATTTCAAGCCTCCCTCCCCCCCCGAAAAAAAAAAACACTAAGGCAAATAGGGTAGTATAGTACACAAACTAATTACAGTATAAGTATTGCTCAACCCAAGTTTTCTCTTGATCCTGTCACAATTTTAGATGGCTGCTTGTAAGCCCACACCAACTCCCTTGTTGTTAGAGTTAAGTTTGGAGTCTCATTAATTGACTCCTCTTGTTGATGCTACCTTATATTGGCAATTTGTGGGGAGTCTCATATATGTCACACATACTTGTCTCAACATTTCCTACATTGTTGGCATTGTCTTTTGCTTTATGCAACAACCTCATGAGCTTCATTGGAAAGCTGCCAAGTGTATATTGCACTATGTTGCTTGCTGGATTCTGATTAGATTGGTAATTCTAAGGATTACAAGTCCACATCTGGCTACAAATTTCACCTTGGATCTAATTCTATTTGTTGTTCAAGCAAGCAGCAACATGGTATTGTTCTTTCATTTGTAGAGGCAGAATACATGAGGGTTGTGAATGTTGCTACAAAGGCCATTTGGCTTCATACCATCCAATCAAAGTTTGACATCATCTATCAATCGCCATTGATTATCTATTGTGATAACTAGAGTGCTATTATTATACCTAAGAATCCAATTCACCATGAGCAAACCAAGCATATTGAGGTCCATATGCATTACATTCGAGATCTTATATAGGAGAAAATCATAGATCTTCAGTGTTGTCCCACATTTGAAGCAGGTTGTTGGTATATTTACCAAATTCTTCATAGATAGCACATATGTTTATCTTCAAGCTCTTTTGGGGGTGCAAGACATTATCACTTCTTGCAATAATGTCCCCTTTTTGGCCTAGGTTACGGAGAGTGAGAAATTTAATTAATTAAATTAAGTTGTCTAAATTAACGTTTTCAGACAACTTGTATTTAGTTAATTATGTTTATGGGTTGAATATTTTATTAAATAAAGTGAATTTACTTGGGGCCAAAATAAAATAAAATAAAGTATTATAAAGTCACTTTTATGGGAAAAAAGAATAAATATTTAAAAAGTGAACTTTATAATTAAGACTTCTGGAAAGTTTCTAGGAGGATTATAAAAGAGGGCTGAGGGGTCTCATTTGGTCAGATTGGATATTCTGAAGATTGTTTATTTCTCTTTGGAGATTTGTGCTTGTGGTCAAATTTCTCACCGGAGGGACAAAAACCCCAAAGGTTTTCTTGACGGACGAAAACCCGGAAGGCAGTGTGATTCCAACTAGGGATTGACGGTGTGTTGAAGATTTTGTAAATGGGGATGGAAACCCTCTTTTCAGATTTAGAGGCGAATTCATACAGGGTTTGCAAGTGTGCAGATTTAAAGGAGTTTGTGCGAGAAATTGTTTGAAAAGAATCATCTTTCCAAAAGACATAGATTTACAGATTTGCTAGGTGTACAGGTACAAATTTATTAAATTTGTAGGCAAATAAGAAATTCATTTCTATGGTGTGTGCAAATGGTGCAAGTATCAAAGTTTACAGGCGCAGTGTGTGCAAAAGAAATCAATTAAAGGGGTTTTGAAAACCATTAACAACAGCCTAAATGTTCATTGGAGGGTGACGTGGGAAGAAGGAGAAGTAAGAGTTTATCTTCAAAAATCATCGCACGTCAACATATTAGAGCATTGGATAATATTTGGTTGTGAGAATTAAATGGTGCTTAATTTCATTAAAAAGAAAACCAAATCTGCATGTGGGACCCACTTACAAGATTGGTTCAAGATTGAAAGGGAATTGGGTTTGCTGTTTGAAGTTTTTTTGTGTTTTCTACCTCAACTCCACTTCCCTTTGGAGGCCCATACCATTGCTGATCAGCCATGCAGCTATAAGGATGATTTGTTAAATCAGAAATAATTATTGACTTTGGGTTTTCTTTTTTAACAACATTTCAGGTCAGAAAATTATTTTATTTATAGAATGTATTTTCTGATTTTAATATCTGCATACACATCAGTTGTTAGTACATGCTCATTATGATAAAAAATACAGTGCTATTGATATCAACATTCAGATTTGTGGGAATTAATTCTATTGTGTTTATTTATGGTATTTTGTTGAAATACATATAAACTTAGTTGTCCAACAGCTGTTTGACGAAATGTCTATGAGTTAGGATTGGAAGATTTGCAAGTTTATTTGAGAAATCTTGATAAGCACAATACAATAATATCAGAGCATGTATGTGTATTGTGACATTTGCAAAAATATAGAAAATATTCCATTCTGGATATTACAATGGTATTAGAGTTGGTCTTCCTACCAGCTTGCTGGTGTATGAACTTCTGTTGCAGTTTTTCAGCCATTGCATGCCAGTTTTCAGTGAAAATCATTGGATGTCAAAATGAACTCTTTGTTGGAATCAATGAGACAAACTCAGGCCAAAATTGAAAAAAGGATGAAACTCATGGAGTCACGCAGTAAAAAGGATGTTGGAGACAGACTTTATTCAACAGGTATAGATCTTGAGTTTCTTCATCAGTCAAAGGAGTTTTTGCTTGATATGCTGAAGGTAGTGGAGGATGGTTTGTCTATGATAAATCAACCTGATTTTAAGAAATTGCATTGGGCAATGGAGCCATCAATGACCTCCTTGATTAAGCCAAAGTTTATGAGACATCCTGATAGAGAGGTAAGACTTGCTGTTACTCATTGCTTTAGTGAAATTATAAGGATAACAGCTCCTAAAACTCCATACAATAAAGACATAATGAAGGAGATATTTCAGTTACTGGTGGATAGTTTCCAAGGTTTAGATAATGTCACAAGTTCTGATTTGTCTAGGAAGGTTACTGTTGTGACCTTTTCACACATCACCACATTCCAGATGGGGACCCCCTAATTTTTGCTCCATTTTGGTCTCTTGGCTTTTGTTTTGTGTGTGTCTCTCTCTATTCTTTTTGTCCTTTCGGGGATATCCCATCGTTTGACCTAAGTTGAAATTTTGGCTAAGTCCGTGAAATTAGGGCTTTTATTCTTCAGGCTCATTGGAGGTCAAACTGAGTTGGCAAATTGAAATCTAAGAATGGTACTGCGATCAGGAAGCTTCAAGTAGGATCCCACTTAATTTTCACTGAGTTCTGACAACTTACTATTTTTAGTGAGTACTTAATTTGAGGTCTTCTAGTAAGTACTTAATTTGAGGTCTTCTTATCAGGATTTTGGAATTCCAACTGCTTCAACACATTCAGGTAACTTCAAGGTGCTTGCACGCAAAATTTGGGGAGAATTGGACAACTTGCTATTTTTAGCAGTTCAGGCTTCAAGAGCCATTTTTAGGGTGCACGTGTATGATTTTTCAATGCATGTTTGGAGAACGTTTTTGGGTATTTCAAGACCTTCGCGATGATATAACATGCGAGCTAGGGTGATGACTTTCAATAGTTCGAGCTTTAAAGGCTATTTTTAGGGTTTGCATGCAGAGTTTTTCAGTGCATGTCAGGATATTCCTTATGGGTTTTACGAGAGCTTCGCAACGAAGTGACATGCAAACAAAATTGATCATTTTTCAGAGACTTACTATTTTTAGCCAATGCTCGCATGTGGACTAGTTTTTTGGGTTTTTCTAGGTTTTTCGAGATCCCTCGGGCAGTTTAACATGCAAACTCATCCGGCAGTCAGTTGATCACTTTTCAAGCACTTGCTATTTTTAGCAGGTTCACTTCGGCAACCACCCGACACTTCAATTCCGCAGGAAAAACAACATACAACAAAAATCAAGTCAAACGGAGACTGTCCAGGGCACATGCAAGTCGTATTAGGGCTTCCTACTTTGGCGCCTAAAAAGAGGGGTAAAAGGCCAAAATTTTGAAAAACGAAGGTATCCTATTGCGATCAGCATCCTTCAAGCAGTCTACCGGCAAAATTTGGGCGCAATCCGAGCACTTACTATTTATAGTAAGTCGCCTTCAGAATAGGGCTATAAATAGCAGGTCAGTATGAGGGGCAGGTATAAACAGGTTCACCAAGCGATGAGGACCACGTGGTGAAAAATTCAGGTCAAACGGAGTTGCAAAAATCAAGCGATTTTAGGGTTTGCTAAATATAGCAGGAGGGCTAAAAATAGCAAATGAGCTTGGGCAATTGGTATAAACAAGGTAGCATGTTCACAAGAGGCATATCACGCCAACTCCAGATTCAAAACAGATAAAAAGCCATGGAGATTCACATCTCTCCAAAATTTGCTAAAAATAGAGTGGCAAGAGGTAGCTGAGGGCGTTGAAATTTCTAAGTCCATGAATGGAAACTGGCAGGATGAAGTGTGAAATGCGCCCAAGCATGAAGACTGGCATCAAAATATTCTAAGTATGAGAAATTCCTCCTCATACCCTCAAATGCGCCAAGGTTGAGAGGATGTTGATAAAAAATTTGCTAAGTATTGGAAATTTCCCCTCATACCTCCAAATGCGCCCAACCTACAAGTCAATGGAGGAAGCATGGTGATAAAAAAATCTAAGTGCAAGCAAGTTCCTCCACCACATGCAAAATGTGCCCAAGTTAGAGAAATCACAAGGGAAAATATTCTAAGTGTTGGGAAATTCCTCCACCCTATGTGAAATTTGCCCAAGGTGTGAGCATGCATGGGGATGAAAATAATTCTAAGTGGAAGTTCCCCCTTCAAAATGCGCCCTCAAGAAGAAGAGGCTTGGGAAAATATTCTAAGTGTTTGAAATATCCTCCTCACATGCCTAAATGCGCCCTTGGATGGAAGTTCAACATGCTAAATGCGCCCAAGTTGGTGAAAGTTCCTTCACCACTAGTGAAATGTGCCCAAGGTGGCTACAAAGAAGATGAGGCTAGCATGAAAAGTTTCTAAGTTGAATACGTTCCTCCTCCCTAGGTGAAACGCGCCCTTGGCAAAGTGAATAAGGTTTAAAAGAACTTCTAAGGCAATGAGAATTCCTCCTCCTTACCTCATTTGCGTCCAAGCAAAGAATGATGGCGTGGGAATGCCTAGGGAGTTAAAATGAAAGTTGATACATGGAAATGCACCCTTGTTTGTGGAGGAAATATGAGAACATGCTAAGGCGTGGAAATGCTTGGGAGATGAGGGTGGAAGCATGTGTTAGGAAATGCGCCCAAGGTGAGTTAACAAAGTTTTAAAATTTTCTAAGGCATTTCCTAAGGTGAAGATGAGAAATACGCCTAAGGAGGAGGTAATACAAAATTTCCGAGTGCAAGGTGATGTGCGCCCATAAGCAGTCGGAGAATTTCTTCAGGAAAACAAGAAAAACGCCCAGGCATGAAAAGTAAAGGCTACAGGTGTGAAGTGCGCTTAGAAAAAAAATGGAATAAACCTTAGCAATTTTTATTATTTTTCAAAAATAATAAAAATTAAATTTACCCCTTCGTCTGGATACACATGAAAATGATGATTTATGAGGGGAAATTTCTTCTGAGTATTGGACATTTCCCATTGGGAGATGATTTTAAAATTATCCACACCTAGCTCAAGATTTTTCAGCAGAGATTTTAGCCTGGCACCTATTGATGAATTTCCTAGGCGAAAATAAATTTTCTAAGGCAAATAAAAGAAATGTTTTTATAGAAAATGCCTCGGTTGGTGATGTCAAAATGAGCGCCTAGATTACAGTGGATGAAATTTATAAAGCAGATAAAATTGTCTAAGGAAAGGGAAAAAAAAATAACAAGGGGTCAAATACACTCACAAGGAAGAGGTGAAATTTGTCTAAGGTATGAAGAATTTGAAGATGAAATGAAGCTCGAACATCAAGCGTTCAAATGCGTCCTCAAAGTGAAATATTTTCTAAGGCACAAACTCCAAACACAAGGTGGTGGATGCGCCCTTGAAGAAGACCTCATGAAATGAACACCATGCACCCATGATGAAAGTTTGCTAGAAAAGTGATGAATTTTATCAAATCTGGAGGTCAAGCAGACCTTGGAAGTCAAAACGTGAAAATTGGGTAAGTGAAGTGAACTTATATTATAAATGTTTTGACGCTCTTCTTTTTGTTTTGCAGGATGAACACCAGAGCCAGAGCATGAGGACTTGAGGTGATGAAGCTGGACAACATTATGACCTTGGAAGGAGAAAAGTTGCACATTTCAAACTCCTCCATGATGTCTCATTTGCAGGAAGAAGATGTTGAAAGAAATGGCTAAGTGTTGGGACAAGGTAGAGATGAAGAAATTAGGTGAAAAGTTTCCAAAGCAAAGAGAAATGGCAGTGAAGATTTGGCTAAGGCATTAAGAATGTGATGCGAAAGAGGCAAATGCGCCCAAGGCAGTGGGCTAGAGAAATATGAAAGTTACGAGGAAGAAGTGCATCCAGGAATTAAAACAACAAGAGGGTTGAACGCAAACAACTGAGTAGTCGAACTCTGGATCCTCTCAATTTTTATTATTTGTGGAGACAATCTTAGAGACTCTTTTACCCTCCTAACGCAACAGAATTGGCAGGTAGAACAAAGAAAGCGTTTCTGGACGAGAATCTTTCGGAGTATAGTGGGCATTAATTGCTCATGGTGGTTTCTGCAGAGGAGTGGAGAATTTCCTGTTCATTTATTACCCCACTCCTCTCTGTGGCGGTTTTTAGGGCAAAACCCTAATTAGGGCATATGTGGCTCAATCTGAGCCCTTCATTGTAATTGAATCTAAGCCGTTCGTTGGAATGGGCCAACTATAAAAGGGGTAGCCCCCCTCATTTGTAAAATAGTTAAACATTAAATCAGAGATAGAGTTGAGCTAGAGAGTAGAGAAGGCATAGTGAATAGCTTAGAAGCTAGCTTAGTTTGAAAAGGAAAGAAAGCTTTCCCTTTGAAAGTTTTGTAAGAAGTTGTTGTGGAAAACTCTCATAATACAAAGGTTTATCATTGCTTGGTGGTTCTATCTTTTATTGTGAGTAGCTAACAAGGCTTGTTCGTCTTTCCAATTCAAGTAGATAGAGTAAAGTAGATTTTGTTTCATGCAAGTAGCTGTTAGCTGTGGAATGCGTTGTTTAGTTTGAGCAAGTTTCACTCAACCATACCACTAGCGGGCTCGTTGACGGTGAGTTCGCCCTGCGTGGTCAACTGGATTATTTTGCACTTAACTTCGATTGTGACTCATATGTCCATATGCATCGTTGTGACGGTATGTGCATGTTGCGTTACAGTTTGAATATCCTTTACATCCTTTGAAGATTGCACCAGTTTTGTAGAAGTTGTCTGGAGGGAGGGAAAGCAGAATCTGGTTTAAAGCTTGCTGAAATTGATCCTCGTGTCCCGCCTTTAGGAGTAGAAAATAGAGTCTCTACCCTTATCCTATTTAATTTCAGCATTTTCCGGTTAGTTTAAGAACCCGAGCATTATTGACAAATCTCCCGAAATTTGAGAATCCTTTCTTCTGAATGAGCAACTCACGTAAGTCCCCTTGAAATAACCAGCAAATCACATTGAGCCAACTGAGACTATCCCCTTGCATAAGGAACCTTGGAGTTGAACGTATGATCTTTCTAGCAATCTTGGCATGCGGAATACTTTGATCAAGAGAGGATAGAGTATCCGTTGGGAAACTTTATTTTGTGTTGGTGCGGTCATAAAACACCAGTCAACAGTTACCATACTTGAAACATTTGCAAAATTCAGATTTGGTAACATCATGCTAGATATGGATTTGGATGATCTAATTCTCAAAATGTTTCACCATTTCTTTGCTACCATTATAAAATATCATTCAAATAATGTTATTACAGCCATGCAATCCATTATGACCTTGATTGCTAATGAAAGGGATGAAGTGCCACAATCACTTTATTCTATCTTATCAGTTAACATGCTGAAGGGTGATCAAGAATCCTTCTTTGTGGAGCAGGTCTTAGCTGAAATGGTGATTGCTTAGTGTGAAAAGAAGCAAAAACCTTATCTAGAAAATGAGGAGCATTGTTAATGGATGATAGCTTCGGTCAGATATGAATGACAGTGATGCAAGTATCATTGTCATTCATAAGTGATCGAAATTATCATTCATGTTATGATATTTCTAAAGGAAACATTTAAAATCGAAATTATGAGCATTCATATAAATTCGATCATTCCTGTGATTTTATATTCTGCATTTATTTGAAATCAGAATCCTCTTAAGACATCCGCCATCATGTAGAAGGGTGTGTACGTGTTAATGTATACATAACAAGTGGTAATCGGCTGTAGAGAAAGCCCGTGCGCCGAAAGGGACACATCCCTTGAGCGGACGTGTCTCCACACGTGGAGACACATCCTCTCAAGGGACGCATCCCTTGGAGGCGGGCCTCTCCACATACAAATAGGAGTTCCTTCATTGATATGCAAACATAGAAATCAGATAATGTTCTGCAATCAGCACATTCACATTTAAATAAGAAAATCTGGAAATCGCAGTTAGAGAAAAATTCTGGAAATTTCATTTTGACTTATAATTGTCTTACACAGAAATTCAAACTTAGTTTTGCTCTTAGGTATTAGGATCCTTTTAGTGAACAGATTTGATTACATTTACAAGCATGAAGAAGAAGAGGAGTTCATAGCAAGAATTTTTGAAATGAAAAATGCCTTTACCTTATGAGGAATGCATGACAGAGTTTCCTAATGATTCCATTGAAGTGCATGCATCTACTTATGTTGGGAATGTGTTTAATGAAGAGGCCAAAACAACAACATGGGGTGCAAATTCAGATCAAGCTAGTAAGGATTTTGAGGCCTATGATGACGTTGACAACACCTTTGAAAGGTATGGTGATTCATGTATCTTCTGAGCAGCAATTCACTAATGCATGATTATGCCATACATAATGAACATTTGGAAACTAAAATAATGAACTTGGAAGATTCCAAATTTGATGAAGAGATAGGTGGGAATAAAGATCTTTCCTTGATGAAATCAGAAATGAGTAGAATCAATAGGTTGTGGGAAGGAGATTTAACAAATGAACATGAGATTCTGGCTGGTCTAGAAAATAAAGTTACAACAATTGATGAAACTCCTTTTGAATAGAGCATTGTCCTAACCTCAAAGCATAAATTATGCAAAGAGGATGCTATAGAGGCAGTTGATATTGAGAGGAATGTTCTTGCTGTCAAATCCAGAAAATTCATTTTATGAAGTTGAATTTGATCATTCGCCTAGTGAGTCACGTGAATTGAAGGAATAGCTAAAAGTCATTGAGGTTAAGGTTGTTCAAACCTTAACTCATTTTGATAGCACACACAAGTTCATTGAATACCTCCTTTGGACAACTCAATTTGAAGAGATGCAAAAGGGTTTAACGGTTGGAGCTACTATATTATATCTGCAGATTATCAAACACACTTTAGAGGTAATGAAATCGGATTACCTACAACTGCTTTCAGATAGAGACCATGCCATCAAGTTTGCAGAGGAGACTTATGGAGCATTTATAGAAAAGGAGAAAGAAGTTGATGAACTTAATCTTGAGTTAAGTTTAGCTCACTTTTCCTCCTTTATTTTTTGGGGAGGAGGGGAGGTACTCTCTTATACCTTGGTTTTTTTTTTTTGATTGTACATGAGAACTTAATGTGGCTTGTCTTGTTAGTTTCCATTTTTTTTTTCACCTCAATTGTGCTTAGGTGGGGGGGAGGGGGTATTGGTGTAATTAGTTATTGCACCTATTATATTAAGTTTACTTAGTTAATTTCTTTTTTATTACTTAGTTAGGATAGAATAATGAGTACATGTCATTCCCTTCTTTTTTGTGATTCTATTTTTTCTTAACCTCTTCAGATTTGGAAACATAGAGATTATCCCTTTGTTTGTTTGGGATTCTTCTTTACCCTTATTTGCTATGTTACCGGGTTTGGCCCTTGGGGGCCCGGGTTCGGTCCGGGTTCGAAATTCGGGTTCGGTTCGAAGTAATTCGCCCAGGGTCCGGAAAAATCACTGTGGGTTCGTTCCGGGTTCGGAACCCGGACTGTGGGTCCGGCCAGGGTTCGAATTTTTCGAACCCGGTTCGAACCCGGGTAGAATTTCGTGCCCAGGCGGACTTCAAAGCGCGGAGTTGCATTTTTTTAATAATTTTTTAAGTCTTTGTTGACTTTTAAATACTTTTTTATTCTTTCCAACCCTAATATGTGCCTCTAAAACATGAAATAGGTAAAGTGATAGTCATTTACCAATTTGTGAATGAAAAAAAAGGATTTTTTGCCTCCATTGCTGAACTTTCTCTTTTGCTTGCACAAGCTTGAATAGACTTGAAGGTTGATTGTAGATTGTTCGAAGTTGGTTGTTGTGCTATTCCTAAGCACTTGCAAGTGCCTATTCGTTGCCAAGAAGATCATTGAGCAAGATTTCTTCAAAAGAGGTAGGTTTTTTGAAGTTTTTTGATTATTTTTTTACATTTTTTTTAAACAAATGGACTTCAACTCTTTTGTTTTGTTTTTTAGTTTTAGTTTTGTTTTACTTTTCATTCCTCTAAATGTCTATAACACATGTTCAATTTTTTCATTTTTTGAAATTAATTAAGTCTGTTAGTTTCAAATTCAATCAATCAATACCAAAATTTCAATATGTTGTGCCTTAGGTATTCCATATTACAATGGCAACCGGTACCTCCTCAGGCTCAAGCCAATCTCGTTTCAAAACAAACCCAAACTCTCCCCTTTGGAAATATGTAGAAATGGTTCAACAACTTCCGGGTGGTGGAGGATATGTTTGGATTTGTAGTCATTGCCATGTTTAGTATTCGAGCTCATACAGTCGAGTGAAAGGGCACTTGTGTGGGATGCCTGAAACAGGCATAAAAAATTGTCCAGCTGAAAATGAGAAAGGCATTCCAGATCATATAGTGTTGAAATATATTGCTGAGCAAGAAAAGGCAGACCAAAGAGTAGCCAGTGGTAAAACAAGCCATCCTTTGAAGAAAGGATCTCGTTTCATGAAACCCCTTACACCACCTTCTTATTTTCCACCTACAGGAAGCCATCCATTTATGGACATCCCTCAAGAGCAAACCACGCCCTCTTCAAAAAAAAGATCTAAGGGACCTGTTGTGACCTTTTTTCACACATCGCCCCATTCAAATAGGGACCCCCAATTTTTGCTCCATTCTGGTCTTTTGGCTTTTGTTTTGCGTCTCTCTCTCTCTCTCTCTCTCTCTCTCTCTCTCTCTTTGATTTCTCTGTTCTTCTGGGATGTTTCTGTATTTGACCTAATTTGAAATTTTGGCTGAGTCTGAAGTGAATCTGTGAAGTTAGGGTTTTCAGGCTGGATTAAGATTAAATCAAGTTGATAAATTGACAGCTAAGCTTAACATTGCTTTCAGAAGGCTTCCAGCAAGCTCCCACTGAATTTTCATCATGTTCTGACGACTTACTATTTTTAGTAAGTGTTCAATCTGTGAGCTTTTCATCAGGATTTCGGGATTCTAACTACTTCAACACATTCAGGCAGCTTCCAAGTGCCTACACATGAAATTTGAGCAGATTCAGACAACTGGCTATTTTTATCAATTCAGCCTTCAGAGGCTATTTTTAGGGTTTAAACATACAATTCTCCGATAAATGACAGGAGAATTGATCTGGGTTTGTCTAGACCTTCGCGATGGTGTAACATGCAAATCAAGATGGTGACTTTCAACGGTACAGCCTTCTGAGGCTATTTTTAGGGTTTGCATGCAATAATTTTCAATGCATGTCCGGATATTCCATGTGGGTTTTTCGAGAGCTTCGCAACAGTGTGACATGCAAGCAGAGAAGATCAAGTTTCAAGGACTTACTATTTTTAGCCAGTGCCCGCATGTTGACCAGTTTTCTGGGTTTTTCTGGGTTTCTTGAGATCCCACAGGCACCGTGACATGCAAACTCATCCGACATCAGATTGACCACTTTTCGGACACTTGCTATAAATAGCAGTTTCACTCCGGCAGCCACCCGACACTTCAATTCAGCGAACAGAACGACATGCAACATAAATCAAGTCAAACGGAGGCCGTTTAAGGCACATGCAACTCAAATTAGGGTTTCCATCCTCGATGCCTAAAAAGTAGGGTAAAAGGCCAGAATTTTGAGAAACGAAGGTATCCCACTGCGATCAGCATCCTTCAGACAATCTACTGGTAAAATTTGGGCATAATCCGGGCACTTACTATTTATAGTAAGTCGTCTCCAGAACAGGGCTATAAAGAGCAGGTCAACACGAGGGGCAGGTGTGAACAGGTTCATCAAGTGATGAGGACCACTTGGCGAAAAATTCAAGTCAAACGGAGCAGTGGAAGTCAGAAAGTCAAGGGCTTACTATAAATAGCAGGTGGCTATAAATAGCAAGTTGGCATGTAGGACAGGCGAAAACGAGTCCACCAAGCAAAGGAGGTCACATGGTGTAAAATGCATGACAGACGGAGCTGTGGAGGTCAAAATAGCAGAGACTTACTAAAAATAGAATGTGAAGGCAGGCTAAATAGGTCAAAATATTCTAAGTATAAAACAAAAGCTCCACCATCAGAAGGCGCCCTCAACTCAAAATGGAAGCATGCTAGTGGAAATGCGCCCACATCAAGGATGATAGCCTGAAAATTTTCTAAGTATGAAACAGAAGTAGCCACCCCTAAATGCGCCCTCAAGCAAGGATATCAAGCAAGAAAATATCTAAGGCATGGCAAATTCCTGGAGACCCCCCTAAATGCGCCCTGTCTTGAAGAGATGGTGATAAAAAAATTCTAAGGGATTGAAAACTGGAAGTTGACCCTCTCAAATGCGCCCAAGGTAAGCATGAGTCTTAGAAAGTTTTCTAAGTCTTGAAGAATGGAAGTGCATGGGTCAAAATGCGCCCAAGATGAGAAGCAAGAAGTTTGAAAAAGTTTCTAAGGCACAAATGAAAGCTCCCTAGGCAAAATGCGCCCACTTCAAGCAGCCTATATGGAGACTTCAAAGAAATTTGTCTAAGGCAAGAAAACAAAAGCATGGAGTAGGAAATGCGCCCATGAAGTGAAGTGGTGTTATGAAAATCGCTAAGTGGTGAAAATTCCTCCCCACCCCTTCAAATGCGCCCACATATGGAAGTCAATCGGGCAAAATGCGCCCAAGATTGGAAGTCTACAAGGTAAAATGCGCCCTCAAGCCCACATGTGGAAGAAGCCTAGATAAAACGCGCCAAGGTAAGGAAGGGAAATGTTAGAAGTTTCTAAGTGTTGGCGGGTTTCCCCACCACACATGTAATGCGTCCTCATGTGGAAGTAGACATGGTGATATGCGCCCAAGGCTACAAGGTAAGAAAAAAAAAAAATGTGGAGAGGGCAAGGATAAAATTGCCTAAGGCAAAATTGCTAGGACATGAAAAGATGAAGAAAATAGAAGTGGAAGACCTCAAATGCGCCCAAGGTAGAGTCAAGGAATTTAAAATTTTCCTAAGGCATTTCTTCTAAGGCAAAATGTGAAACACGCCTGGAGGAGGTAATTTTTCTAAGTGCAAGGTGAGTTGTGCCCGTAAGCAGAAGGGAATTTTTTTCAGGAAAATCAAGAAAATACTAAGGCAGGGAAAATGGAGATTACAGGCATGGAATTCCTCGAGAATGAAAATGGAATAAACCTTAGTAATTTTTATTATTTTTCAAAAATAATAAAAATTAAACTTACCCCTTTGTCTGGATACACATGGAAATTATGATTTATGAGGGGAAATTTCTTCTGGGTATTGGATATTTCTCACTGGGAGATGATTTGAGGTTTTTCCACACCTTGCTCATGTTGTTTCGACAGAGATTTCGGCCTGGCACCCGTTTAACAAATTTCCTAAGGCTTTGAGGGATAAATTTTCTAAGGCATGGAAAAGGAAAGCAGAGTGGGTCAAGTGCATTCAAGCTCAAGACGAGTGGAATTTTATCTAAGTCACCAAGCTCCTAAAATGAAGGTGGGCGAGGCAAGTGAATGAAATTGCTAAGGCAGGAAGATGAAAACAACAAGATGGCATGCTCCCTAGCACAATGGGCCCATGATAAAAGTTTGCTAGAGAATGATGAATTTTATCAGACATCAAGTAGACCTTGGAAGTCAAAACGTGGGAATGAGGTAAGTAAAGTGAATTTAGATTATAAAGTGTTCTGATGCTCTTCTTTTGTTTTGCAGGATAAACGTTGAAGCCAAGGCGTGAGGACTTGATAGAGCTAGACTACGTTGCAACTTGGGAAAGAAGAAATGACAGTGAAGATTTGGCTAAGACACTAAGAACGTGATGCAAAAGAGGCAAATGAGCCCAAGGCAGTGGGCTAGAGAAATGTGAAAGTCACAAAGAAGAAATGCGTCCAATAGTCAAAGGAACAGGAGGGCTCAACGTCAAATCCTTTCAATTTTATTATCTGCGGAGACGATCTTAGAGACTCTTTCACTCTCCTCCTAACGCAACAGAATTGGCAGAGAAGAACAGTGGGAACGCGTTTTTGGACGAGAATCTTCTAGAGGAAGAAAGTGGGCATTAATTGCAGATAATGGTTCCTGCAGAGGAGTGGAGAATATTCTGTGCATTCATTGCCCCACTCCTCTTTGTGGCGGTTTTTAGGGCAAGAACCCTAATTAGGGCATATGTGGCTCGATCTGAGCCCTTTATTGTAATTCAATCTAAGCCGTCCGTTGGACTGGGCCAACTATAAAAGGGGCATCCCCCCTCATTTATAACTTAGTAGATGTTAGATTAGATCAAGAGATCAGAGAGTATAGAAGATAGAAGTTAGAATAGATAGAGAGATAGCTTAGAAGTTAGCTTAGTTTGGAAAGGAGAGAAAGACTTTCCCTTTGAAAGTTTTTGTAAAAGATTGTTGTGTAAGACTCTCATAATATAAGGATTTTCATTGATTGGTGATTCTATCTTGCATTGTGGGTAGTTGACGAGATCTTTTCGTTTTTCCAATTCAAGTAGATTGAGTAGAGTAGACTTTATTTTATGCAAGTAGTTGTTAATTGTGGAGTGTGGCGTTTTGGGTTTGAGCATATCTTCTTTCGTCCATACCACTAGCAGACTTGCTGAGGGTAAGTCCGCCCTGCGTGGTCAACTGGAATTTCGGAACTTAACTTCGATTGTGAGTTGTATGTGTTCATTTGCATCGTTGTGATGGGGTGCACATGTTGAATCATAATTTGAATATCTTTCTTATCCTTTGAAGATTGCACCAACTTTGTCATAGTTGTCTGAAGGGAGACGAAGCAAAGTCTGGTTTGAAGACTGTTTAAGCCGATCCTCGTCCTCCACCCTTTAGGAGTAGATGGTAGCATCCCTATCCCTATCCTTTTACATTCAACATTATCCGGTCAGTTTAAGAACCCGAGCGTCATCGACAAATCTCCTGAAATTTGAGAATCCTTTCTTCTGAATGAGCAACTCACGTAAGTCCCCTTGAAAGAACCAGCATATTCACATCAACCAACTGAGTCTATTCGCACTAAAAGGAACCTTGGAGTTGAACGCATGAACTTTCACGCAATCTTAGCATGTGGAATACTTTGATCAAGAGGGAATAGAGTGACCGTTGGACATTTTATTCTGTGTTGGTGTTGTCCTAAAAAACACGTCAACAGGACCGTTGGAAGCTTCATTTCAGAATGAGGCAAGAGAGATTGCTGATCAAGACATAGAAAGATGTGTCTATGCCAATGGATTGGCATTCAATGTTGTTCGTTCACCATATTGGCAAAAAATGGTGAAATCTATTAATGAGGCTCCAAAGGGGTATAAGGGCCCAGGTTTTGAGAAGGTTCGTTGCAACTTATTGGAGAAAGAGGTGAAACATGTAGCAGACTCTTTGAAGCCCATAAGGGATTCGTGGATCGAAACAAGGGTGACCATCGTTTCTGATGGATGGAAAGATGCAAAAAATCGCCCATTGATCAATGTTATTGTTGTGTCCCCTAAAGGGGCAATGTTTTTGAGAGCAGTGGATTGTGAAGGACAGGTGAAGGATGGTCCATTTATTGCTAACATCATTTGCCAAGCTATTGAAGAAGTGGGCCATAAAAATGTTGTGCAAGTTGTAACTGATAATGCCAAAAATTGTAGGGCTGCTGGGTTATTGGTTGAGGAGAAGTATCCACACATTTTTTGGACACCTTGTGCTGTCCACTCCCTTAATCTAATGCTACAAAAAATTGGATCCAAAATTGAATGGATCAAACAGGTGTATGCTGAGGGCGAAGACATTCAAATGTTTGTCACCAACCACCATATGACACAAGGAATATTTAGACAATTCTCAAAATTGGAGTTGTTGAAGGTAAGTTAATTCTCAATATTTTTTTAATTTTTTAATTTTTTGTTAATTTTAAATTTTGATTTTGTAAATTTAAATTATATTTTAGTTTTAATTTTGATTTTCAAACAGGTTGCCGAGACTCGTTTTGCCTCCAACACAATTGTGTTGAGATGCCTTATAAAGGTTCGTGAGGCACTCTCTGCAATGGTAATCAGCCCTAATTGGGCCATATGGAGGCAATCTACCAGTGAAAGGGCAAATAGGATCAAGCAAAGGATCCTAGATGATAGTTGGTGGGACCTTGTTGAGTATCTCGTCAGTTTCACTGAGCCCATATTGAGCATGATCCGTTACACTGACATGGATAGACCTTGTTTGGGTGAAGTATATGATGGTATCGACTCAATGATTGAGAAGATGAAAATCATCATCAATGCAAAAGAGGAAGATCCCGAAGAAAAGTTCTTCAAAGAGCTACAAGAAATCATTGTTGATAGATGGAACAAAATGACCACTCCGTTGCATCTTCTTGCTTTTGCATTGAGTCCCAAATATTATAGTCCAGAGATACTTTCTGCTTCAGCAAGAGTTGCTCCATATAGGGATGTTGAAGTGGGTCAAGGGTACAAGGCAGCAATTCGTAGACTCTTCACTGATCGTGACCAACGTGATCGAGTGAGGGCTGAGTTCATGGCTTTTGCATGCTCTGGTACTGTTGATCATAATCTTGATGCTGTTCGAGACAAGGTTAGGGTGGATGCTCATAGTTGGTGGTACTTCCATGGGCAAGAATACAGGCACCTCCAACCTATTGCAATAAAATTTTTATCCCAAGTAAGTTTTATATTTTGTAATTTTAATTTTAATTTTAAATTTATATTTATATTAAATTATTAATTAATATTTTTGTTTAGTTAAATCAACTTAAAATTTGTAACTCCTAACTATTTAATTTGGTCTTAATAATAATAGGTTGCTAGTTCATCTTCTTCTGAGAGGAATTGGAGCACATACTCCTTCATCCACTCAATAAAACGCAATAGGCTACATTCGAAAAAGGCAGAGGACTTGGTGTATGTGCATTCAAACTTGCGCCTCCTTACACACAAGCAAGTTTCCTACAAAGAAGGAGACACAAGGAGGTGGGATATTGAGCCAGAGCAGCTTGACTTGGATGCTTCCACAAGTCACTTAGCTGCACTTGATATTGATGATAACTATGAGCCTGAAGCAACCGCTGAGCATGAGAGTGGTAGTGTCAGTGCTAGTGGCAGTGCTTGTGCAAGTGCCACTAATGCTATTTGTGGTTCTACACATAATGTAGCATCTAATGATGATGATGATGCTGCTTTTTTTGATGACCCATATGACTCAGATTGATCAATGATCAATAATTATTAATTATTAATGGCTGATTGCAAACACTTTACATTTTTATGTTTGAACTTTGATGATTTGAGTATAAAATGGTGGTGTATTTTTCATTTTTGCTATGTTATTTAACTATTAATATGGTGGTGTATTCTGAACTTAATTACTGCTGCAAATCTGTATATATTTCTGATTTTTATATGTTTTTGTATTACCGAACCCAAAACGAACCCAAATCGAACAAAAAAAAAAAAAAAAAAAATCCCGAACCGGCGAACCGGGTTCTCGAACCCGAACCCAAACCCGAACCCAAAACCGAACTGGTAACTTAGCTTATTTGTTTACTCACTACGGGTACAACGACGTACAGAGTAAACTAAAATATAAAATAACATTGACAACATATAATAATCACATGGCAATTGCACAGAACATAGATATATTGCTTTATTCAGTATTCGGCAATTACATCATAATGTCTCCAGACAGAACATAGCATAGCATGGTAGAACCGTAATGTTTCTCGACTACATGACTCAAGTACATATAGTACGCTGGCGGTGGTTGAGGTACCAACCGTCACATCCCTTCATTATAACTAATTGCTTCGTTAGGAACTTAATTCCTGAGACAACTAACCAACATGAAACGCACATAAGTACATGGATTATTAATATTAACCTAAGTTACCGGTTCGGTTTGGGGTTCGGGTTCGGGTTCGAGAACCCGGTTCGCCGGTTCGGGATTTTTTTTTTTTTTAATTTGGGTTCGATTTGGGTTCGGTAATACAAAAACATATAAAAATCAGAAATATATACAGATTTGCAGCAGTAATTAAGTTCAAAATACACCACCATATTAATAGTTAAATAACATAGCAAAAATGAAAAACACACCACCATTTTATACTCAAATCATCAAAGTTCAAACATAAAAATGTAAAGTGTTTACAATCAACCATTAATAATTAATAATTATTGATCATTGATCAATCTGAGTCATATGGGTCATCAAAAAAAGCAGCATCATCATCATCATTAGATGCTACATTATGTGTAGAACCACAAATAGCATTAGTGGCACTCGCACAAGCACTGCCACTAGCACTGACACTACCACTCTCATGCTCAGCGGTTGCTTCAGGCTCATAGTCATCATCAATATCAAGTGCAGCTAAGTGACTTGTGGAAGCATCCAAGTCAAGCTGCTCTGGCTCAATATCCCACCTCCTTGTGTCTCCTTCTTTGTAGGAAACTTGCTTGTGTGTAAGGAGGCGCAAGTTTGAATGCACATACACCAAGTCCTCTGCCTTTTTCGAATGTAGCCTATTGCGTTTTATTGAGTGGATGAAGGAGTATGTGCTCCAATTCCTCTCAGAAGAAGATGAACTAGCAACCTATTAAGACCAAATTAAATAGTTAGGAGTTACAAAATTTAAGTTGATTTAACTAAACAAAAATATTAATTAATAATTTAATATAAATATAAATTTAAAATTAAAATTAAAATTACAAAATATAAAACTTACTTGGGATAAAATTTTTATTGCAATAGGTTGGAGGTGCCTGTATTCTTGCCCATGGAAGTACCACCAACTATGAGCATCCACCCTAACCTTGTCTCGAACAGCATCAAGATTATGATCAACACTACCAGAGCATGCAAAAGCCATGAACTCGGCCCTCACTCGATCACGTTGGTCACGATCAGTGAAGAGTCTACGAATTGCTGCCTTGTACCCTTGACCCACTTCAACATCCCTATATGGAGCAACTCTTGCTGAAGCAGAAAGTATCTCTGGACTATAATATTTGGGACTCAATGCAAAAGCAAGAAGATGCAACGGAGTGGTCATTTTGTTCCATCTATCAACAATGATTTCTTGTAGCTCTTTGAAGAACTTTTCTTCGGGATCTTCCTCTTTTGCATTGATGATGATTTTCATCTTCTCAATCATTGAGTCGATACCATCATATACTTCACCCAAACAAGGTCTATCCATGTCAGTGTAACGGATCATGCTCAATATGGGCTCAGTGAAACTGACGAGATACTCAACAAGGTCCCACCAACTATCATCTAGGATCCTTTGCTTGATCCTATTTGCCCTTTCACTGGTAGATTGCTTCCATATGGCCCAATTAGGGCTGATTACCATTGCAGAGAGTGCCTCACGAACCTTTATAAGTCGTCTCAACACAATTGTGTTGGAGGCAAAACGAGTCTCGGCAACCTGTTTGAAAATCAAAATTAAAACTAAAATATAATTTAAATTTACAAAATCAAAATTTAAAATTAACAAAAAATTAAAAAATTAAAAATATTGAGAATTAACTTACCTTCAACAACTCCAATTTTGAGAATTGTCTAAATATTCCTTGTGTCATATGGTGGTTGGTGACAAACATTTGAATGTCTTCGCCCTCAGCATACACCTGTTTGATCCATTCAATTTTGGATCCAATTTTTTGTAGCATTAGATTAAGGGAGTGGACAGCACAAGGTGTCCAAAAAATGTGTGGATACTTCTCCTCAACCAATAACCCAGCAGCCCTACAATTTTTGGCATTATCAGTTACAACTTGCACAACATTTTTATGGCCCACTTCTTCAATAGCTTGGCAAATGATGTTAGCAATAAATGGACCATCCTTCACCTGTCCTTCACAATCCACTGCTCTCAAAAACATTGCCCCTTTAGGGGACACAGCAATAACATTGATCAATGGGCGATTTTTTGCATCTTTCCATCCATCAGAAACGATGGTCACCCCTGTTTCGATCCACGAATCCCTTATGGGCTTCAAAGAGTCTGCTACATGTTTCACCTCTTTCTCCAATAAGGTGCAACGAACCTTCTCAAAACCTGGGCCCTTATACCCCTTTGGAGCCTCATTAATAGATTTCACCATTTTTTGCCAATATGGTGAACGAACAACATTGAATGCCAATCCATTGGCATAGACACATCTTGCTATGTCTTGATCAGCAATCTCTCTTGCCTCATTCTGAAATGAAGCTTCCAACGGTCCCTTAGATCTTTTATTTGAAGAGGGCGTGGTTTGCTCTTGAGGGATGTCCATAAATGGATGGCTTCCTGTAGGTGGAAAATAAGAAGGTGGTGTAGGGGGTTTCATGAAACGAGATCCTTTCTTCAAAGGATGGCTTGTTTTACCACTGGCTGCTCTTTGGTCTGCCTTTTCTTGCTCAGCAATATATTTCAACACTATATGATCTGGAATGCCTTTCTCATTTTCAGCTGGACAATTTTTTATGCCTGTTTCAGGCATCCCACACAAGTGCCCTTTCACTCGACTGTATGAGCTTGAATACTGAACATGGCAATGACTACAAATCCAAACATATCCTCCACCACCTGGAAGTTGTTGAACCATTTCTACATATTTCCAAAGGGGAGAGTTTGGGTTTGTTTTGAAACGAGATTGGGTTGAGCCTGAGGAGGTACCGGTTGCCATTGTAATATGGAATACCTAAGGCACAACATATTGAAATTTTGGTATTGATTGATTGAATTTGAAACTAACAGACTTAATTAATTTCAAAAAATGAAAAAATTGAACATGTGTTATAGACATTTAGAGGAATGAAAAGTAAAACAAAACTAAAACTAAAAAACAAAACAAAAGAGTTGAAGTCCATTTGTTTAAAAAAAATGTAAAAAAAATAATCAAAAAACTTCAAAAAACCTACCTCTTTTGAAGAAATCTTGCTCAATGATCTTCTTGGCAACGAATAGGCACTTGCAAGTGCTTAGGAATAGCACAACAACCAACTTCGAACAATCTACAATCAACCTTCAAGTCTATTCAAGCTTGTGCAAGCAAAAGAGAAAGTTCAGCAATGAAAAAAAAAAATCCTTTTTTTTCATTCACAAATTGGTAAATGACTATCACTTTACCTATTTCATGTTTTAGAGGCACATATTAGGGTTGGAAAGAATAAAAAAGTATTTAAAAGTCAACAAAGACTTAAAAAATTATTAAAAAAATGCAACTTCGCGCTTTGAAGTCCGCCTGGGCACGAAATTCTACCCGGGTTCGAAAAATTCGAACCTTGGCCGGACCCATAGTCCGGGTTCCGAAACCGGAACGAACCCACAGTGATTTTTCCGGACCTTGGGCGAATTACTTCGAACCGAACCCGAATTTCGAACCCGGGCCGAACCCGAACCGAACCCGGGCCCCCAAGGGCCGAACCCGGTAACATAGATATTAACTAATGTCTTATTTACTTATGACTCACAGCCGACCAAGTACACTCTCGACCGACTACATCGACTCACGGCCGACTACATCATCCCCCACACAAAGTAGTCGTCTTCCAGATGACTGAAACCCAAGAATGCTAACTGATCCTTCTCTGCCAACTGATTGTCACTCACCCAATACTCCATCTCTCTCCACCAACTTCTCCTTGAGAGCTGCAACTCTCGTCTGCTCGGCAGCCAATTGCTCCTGTACTATGATGGTTGGTGGCACTGCAATTTGGCAATTCCAATAAATATGATGGGGGTTTGGGGGAAACGCCCCCAGCGGGGTCAAGGGGCAGCACCCCTAGTGGGTTCGAGGGGCAACGCCCCTCGTGGGGGCAATGCCCCTAGCGGGGTCGAGGGCTCATTGCCCCTTGCAAGGTCCGGGGTCGAGGGGCAGCACCCCCGCCGCCAAGGCCAATTTAACACTTTTGAAACCACTCGAAACAACATCGCGTGCCTCATTTTCATGATTTTTCCACATGTTCCGAATAGTGCTGATGAACCCGAAAAATATAGATTTTGCATTGTTTTTTTTAGACTTCACTTTCTTCAGGTCGATGCTTGGTACAAACGTGCTTTGTTTGACCCGTACTGACCTCCAACTCACACGTACAAACTTCTCCTCCCTCAAGCGTACGACCCTTTTCAACCGTACAGATTCCTTTTGATTTTGTCGTACGGTTCTTCCCACAACCTCCCATACAGATTTCTTGTTTAGGCGTACGACCCTTTGCCCAGAGCATACGAAATGTTTGCCTTGCTGTACGACAACTTGCTCACCACTTCGTTCTGAATTTCTGTTTTGCTGTATGGTTTTCTCTCTACAACGTATGGATCTTTCTTGGTTTAGCCGTACGGCTAACTGTCTCCAACGTACGGGTTTCTGAGCTTGGCGTATAGACTCCTGGGTTTGACGTACAAATTTTTGAGTCTGGCGTACGGATTTTCCTTCACTCTAGCGTACAAACCTCTGTTTGTAGCGTACGGATTTTCTTTCACTCTGGCGTATGAACTTCTGTTTGTGGCGTACGGATTTTCCTTCACTCCAACATACGGATCCCTTTTGTCTTAGTCGTACGGCTGATTGCCCCCAACGTACGATTTTTTTTTAATTGGTCGTACAGACTCCTCCTGTGTTGGACGTATAGACTCTTGGCGTATGACTTTTTTGGTTTTGGCATACGACTTTCTCCTTAATGTGGCGTACGACTTCTTGGCTCTTGTTTGTCGGTTCGTATGGACTTGTCTTCTTTTGGTGTACTAGTTTCCTCCCTTCTTGTCATACATATTTTACTTTGGGCGATTTGATGTTTGCGTGGCGTACTAACTTTCCTTTGTCATCTTTTCCTTCTTTGTCTTTGTTTTCTCTCTCCTCTGTCTCTTTTCTCTCTCCTCCTCTTTTTTCTGTCTTCATTTTTAACATTTTCTAATTCCTCTACTTTATTTTTTCCATTTTTTGGCTCCAACACAATTTTTCTATCTCGTACTTGTTCGGATTTGTGGGTTGGCGTATCGTTTGGTTCTAATATTCTTTCTTTGTACTCTCCGTACTTGGGTAGAAGTGTTTGGCTAGACGTGCCATTCTCTTCTCCTTCTTGGATTTCTCCGATCTGCAACATGTTACACTCTCGTTGGAACACCTCATAATCTTCCATTTGCCAATGAAATAGGCCATTCAACGAACTTGTCTCATCTTCCAAGCAACTCTCAATTTCAAGTACACCCTCCTCGTTAGGTTCCATTGCTTTCCTACCTTTGTCCATGTCCAACTCTCCCCCGTCGGATTCTGATTCAAAAGATGCTTGTTCTTCACTGATAGCCTGATTCTTCAAGTCGATCAAGTACTTCCTCCCGTCATTCTCTATGGATAGTGTATTTCTTTTCCAATTATGATTCGCCTTGGTTGCCACTAACCACCCTCGTCCAAGCAATGCATTGTACGCCTTCCTCTGCAATGGAATGACTACAAAGTTCAGCAGGAATGGTTGTGTTCCGATTACCACCTTTTGCGCCATCAACGTTACCAACGGTTTGATGCCATGTTGATCGGCACCAACAAGTTGGAATGTCGGTGGCCAAAATGTAGGCTTCCCGAGGCTCTTCCATGTGTCTTCAAGCAGTACGTTGACTCCTGATCCTCCATTGACGATAGTATTTGTCAAGATATTCCCTCTGATCTCCATTTGCACAACTGTCGGCATCTTCCTGATGTTCGCCATGAGTAGTACGGGATCAATGGTTTGCTCACCATACGGTGGCGGTTCTTGGTACCAATTCTTGCCTTCCGTCCTCTGCTCGCGATTGCTTGCCATCCCTGAGGACGTTTGTCATTGCCAGTCCCAACTGCAGCAAGGTTTGGAGAAGGTCAGTTACTTTGATCGGTACAATGGTCTGTAGTACCTGTTGTAAAATGTTGGTTTCCGCCTCCGACCATTGAGAAGTTTCTGACTTTTCCAGAGATATTTTGTTCTCCTTCACCATTGCTAGTTCCACTTGTGCTTTTGCTTCCTTCATCCTTTGTTTTTCCGTACGTGGATTTGGGTAGGTTGCCTTCTTTGCTTGTGCTCTGGTGATCGCCAGTAACTCTTGTTCTTCTACTTCCAGCATATGGATACCCTTTTGCTTGGGGCATTCACTATCTTCATGGTCGCCTAGTCCACACCACTTACACAATCTTCCTCCTGAACCTTGGCCATTCTGGCAGTCCTTGGTGAAGTGACCCCATTCGTTGCACTTCCGGCATTGGATCATGGGCCGTCCTTTACTGTCATATTGTATTCTGTTCCTCAGACTCCTATTGCTTCGGTAACCTCCACGGGATGCATTGCTATTGTACTGGGGCTTCGGTGGTGTCCACGGTTCTCCTTGAGCAAAGAGTACTTGTGCACTTCTGGCTTTTAAGTTGTATGGGCATTCCTTGACGGGATGTCCCATCACTTGGCAGATATTGCAGAATAATTTCTTCGGACAGTTTTCCTTCGTGTGACCTTCCCCATTGCAGTCTGTACACCACAGTTCTCGTGCTTCCCTCGTATTCTCTTTGTTGGCCTTAAATTCTTTCATCATTCGCATCATATCTTTCCTGAGTGCTTGTACGGTCTTGGATTCACCGTCGCTGTCGTCCGCACTTTCCTCGTCCTCTGTCTTCTTTTTCCCTCGGGAGGATGTTTTGTTTTCGCTTTCTATATCCATCGCTCGATTGTATGCTTTAGCGTATGACGACGGAGGCACGACTTTCATCTTCTTCCTCAGCGACGGAAGCAAGCCTTCAATGAACCTTCGCTTCTTTAGCCCATCGGCCGGCTGAACTTCCAATTTTCCTAACAAGTCTTTGAGTCGCCGATTGTATGTGCGCACATTTTCGTGCTTTCCTTGCTTCGTACTGTAGATTTCTGCTACAATCTCACTATCATCCCTTAGGAGTTTGAATTCATCTTGAAATGCCTACTTTAGTAAACTCCATGAAGCTTTATGTGTTTGGTCCAACTCAGTACCAGTCGATGGCACTATCTCCGAGTGTCGCCGGAAAGGCTTTCAACCAATGATCCGGGTCATCTTCTCCACTCACTACCCAGATTGTCTCACATGTTTTGCAATGTCGTACTGAATCTTCTGACCCATTCCCCGTAAACTTCGACAACTTTTGCCGTTCTGGAGTCACCATTCTTCCCCGCTGTCCTCCTTGTATAGTGGACCCAACTGGACCGGTTTCCCCGTTATGTTCCGATGCGTCTCTTGCACTCTCGGCCACGTACGAGTCACTTTCCGGTCCTCCGTCAGCGTCCTCTACACCTTGAGTTTCCTGGGTCCCACTCCGGTGCTCCCTCTGCCAAGGGGCTCAGATCTCTCTGTCCTCAGCCCTTCGTCGTCTTCCGATATGGACAACTCCCGAATGCATTGGATGCTATTCTCAAGTTCTCCGTTCAATTCATCTTCATTTTCTCGAGTTTTATATTTTTCTACGTATGGGGTGATGAAGGGTTCCTCGTCCCTCCCTTCCACAGAACTTTGATGTGCTCTACTTAATCTTTGCCGCCGGTTTTCTTGCTCCTGTACTCTCAATGATCGCTGAATTCTTTCCTCCTCCGCTTCGTGCCCGAATGGTATTCGGTTCTTGTCTTTGTTTGGCCGTACGGGCATTATAGGTCATTCACGTGATCATTGTTGGTTGCCAGGGGTACGTCTTCGACTAGTGTCTCATTCCTCCTCTTCCCATTTGGTTCGTTTGTATCGTTGCAAGATTTGTTGCCTTCGGCGTTCTTGATCCTCCTCCGCCCGAAGGTCCTATAGGATAATGTAGTGGCGTGCTATCAATCTTGGCAGTCTGGTAAGAAGGTGGTCGACCTCTTCGTTGACGTGTAGTCTATCCCAAATGACCACCTGAGGGATCTCTTGCTTGAGAGCCTCCCTCCGTACGTGGTCCTTTAACGAGATTTCCCACAAATTGCAGAGGTTTTCCGTCAGAGCGTCTTCATGATCCTCGTTTGCTTGTACCGGCCCTTCGGTTGGCTGCCCCATCACAACGCCATTCTCCTGTCTGGGTGTTTACCGGATTCGCTTAGGCAATGACACCAAATGTTTACTCACTACGGGTACAACAACGTACAGAGTAAACTAAAATATAAAATAACATTGACAGCATATAATAATCACATGGCAATTGCACAAAACATAGATATATTGCTTTATTCAGTATTCGGCAATTACATCATAATGTCTCCAGACAGAACATAGCATAGCATGGTAGAACCGTAATGTTTCCCAACTACATGACTAAAGTACATATTAGTACGCTGGCGGTTGTTGAGGTACCAACTGTCGCATCCCTTCATTATAACTAATTGCTTTGTCAGGAACTTAATTCCCGAGACAACTAACCAACATGAAACGTACATAAGTACATGGATTATTAATATTAACTAATGTCTTATTTACTTATGACTCATAGCTGACCAAGTACACTCTCGACTGACTACATCGACTCACGGCTGACTACATTATCCTCATCTAATTTGGAAACTTAGAGGCTATATATTGTAGCTCTTTCCTTTCATTTATCATCTAATTGAATTTGGAATGCTAAAATCCTTGTTTTTCGTGATTGCATTTAATTATGTGTAATCATAATGTTGTTTTGTTCCTAAATAGATTTATATTGCACGAATTTATTAAATCTAACAAAAGGGATAAATGATGGTAGAATTGCACTCAATAATGCCATCAAACTATTAATATAGAACGTTAGGTATGTTTTAGGTTGAACAAAAGATTACTTTGTATTAGTCATATTTGACAGAGTGCATTGTTTGTGATATAAATTAGGCTATAGTAATTGTTGGAGGCATTAGGCTAGGCAATGTGTACAAAGGCTTGTACAAACTTACTGATCCTATTTTAAATCTAAGGAGATCAAGATAAAAGCCAATATTGTGGTACCATTCTCAAATATACCTTCCAATTCATAGGGTGTTTCAATGCAACAAGCTTTGGGCGGTTCCTCTCCACTTATGTAGCAACAATGTAGAATTGAACAGTGCCTCCATTTTAGCTGAGATTCAGCCCATCTAGAGTTGGTCTCTAGTCGAGACTTTCTCTCTACAGCATTCACTTATTGTGGCTTGGAGGCCTAATGGCTCTTTGAAGGTGATCTTGATGATAACTTCATCAAATCAAATGCGTTACCTCATAAGAAAGGTAAAGCAATTGATAACTTTGCAGCAAAGTGTGCTCATTATATTTTTTCGCATATCTTTCTCATGTGCCTATTGTCATGAAGGTTGCTCGTGCAAATATTTCTCCCTATTTCTACATAGTTTGTAATTTAATGACTAAACCTACAGATCCTTCGGTTTAGTCATTAAAGGGGAGGTATTAGGATATTATTAGTATATTAGAATAATAATAAATAATGTAGTAATGTAACTCCTATTACACTTGTTTTTCATAGGCTTTTGAAATTGCCTTCATTAACACTATTGTAATTGTCATCATTATGGCTTGTGTAATTGTTGTCTATTATTAGATGATCTTCAATAATAATAAGGCTGACATCACTCCCTAAGATTGACATACAAATTCCTCTCAATCTCATTTCTTCGGTTTTTGACAACAAATGCAAGCATCATACTTGTTACCTACATACAAACAAACTGGTTAGAAATATAAATAGTAGTTAAACTCAGCCTTATGGACATGGAAGAAGCCTTGATTAACAAGCGAGGCAACTTTAATCATGAAGTGTAGAAATCCTGGGTGCAGTTCATGCCCTTATGATGTGTATGGTCCCAATAGCTTCAAATCATTTTAACCTTGACCCTTATTTCCTAAGATTCTGCTGTTTGTGTTTTGATGTGTGCTGAAACTGATTAGATATTCTTGAGATTTACAATGAAAAATATATTAAGCTTTGATTTTTTGTTTTGTCAATCGTAAATTGTTGTAGATCTTGCATAGAAAGATGTTTAGCTGGTTGAGACTGACAATCATAATTCATAGAATGAATATTTGTTATTCTGGAACAATATTATTTTTAAGAAATATACATGTCTAATGTTTTACTGTGCTTAATGTGTTCTAGACCATGATAGGCCTTTAAGCAAGCATGGACGCTTAGCTGCAGCAAATATTGCTGGCAAACTGTACCAGCTAGGCTGGTTGCCTGAACTAATTTTATCCAGGTCCATGAATTTTCTTTTCTTTATTGATAAATGCGTACCCAGTCATATTGCATTATTTTTTGTGTAATCTGTTCTTTAGAGCTAAAACAATTAGAATACAACTGGAAGGGCTGAATAAATGTTAATAGATTTTCTTTCCTCTTTTAAGAAGTCGTTTTTTTTGCACAGTGACCAAAGGGGACGTATTAGGAAGGATCTGTAGATTTTCAAAACAAAGTTTTTCTCAAAAAAGTTATATAAACAGAAATGCTAATTAAAATTGAAGTCAAACTCAACATGCATTCACATGCCAAAATGATACATTATTTTTGTCAAAAAAGGTTGCATTGAAATCAAGAACTCACCAATGCCATCAAGTTTTTTGAGTTTAATACACTGAGTCACGTTTATTGACAGTCAAAAGTATTGTCACCTGATATAGGTTGGATAGGTGGTGGGCTGTACGTATGTTAATAATTCTAAATGTTAGAAAGGACAGAGGCTATATGAGCTGAGGTGGTGTCCACATTAATTTGCCAAGGTGACAGCAGTTGTTTATTTCCTTGGCTTCCAGTGTAGTAAGTGGCATTGTATGTTGTTTCTGATTGATGGCACTGTGACATATGGTGTCTCGAGAAGTTTCTTTTTCTTGGGAAGGGAGGAAAGGAGACTGGTGTGAGGGGAAGGATCAGGTTTTGGAGAAGAATGTGAAACAGAGAAAGAGGACCCAGAAGGGCCCACAAGGGCCCTGTTGTAACCTATTTCACACATCACCCCATTGCAAATGGGGACCCCAGTAGTTTGCTTTTTAGGGTTTTGTCCTTTGCGTTGCAATTTCATAAGCCCGTTGCTCTGAGAGTTTCGAGTTAGAGTTTTGAAAATCACCTGGGTCAACTAGAGAATTCAAGCCCATATTAGTGCCTAGACGTTATCAAAGTACTCGGAAGGTCTGGAGGACAAGGAACACCATTGCTTTGAGTCAATTCTGACACTTCCTATTTTTTAGGGATTTTGTTTTTTTGCTTTTTTGATTTTTGGCATTTTGGGACCAATCCGGGAAGCAACTTTTTTGGCTTGCTTTTTGCTTTTTGCTTTTTTTGCTTTCTTGAAAGTAGACCTAGGATTGGGTCCCACTGGTTATGGTGATTGTTGTACCCAAACCAATTTTTTTGCTTCATTAAGGCATTTTGCTTAAAATGGTCTAAACCTTGTAAAAGTGGGGTCAAAACTCAGTTTTTGGGCAAATCAAGTATGGGCTTTTGGTCAGTGCAATGCCAAGAAGATACTGGCAAAATTTGAAAATTTTGAAAGTTAGGGTTTTCGGACCCCGTTTTTAAGTCAAAACCCTAAAAAATAGGAACTTGTCAGAATTGGCTGAAATTAATTTTGATTGGCTTATTTCACATCACGATCACAGTTGTGAAGTCGGTTTCAGTTAAAAGTCAGTTTAAGGTTGGTGGGTAGTTTTCACTTTTTTAGGAGAAAAGTTAGGATCTCCGAGGTCGTCAATGGCAGTTGGCCAGTACCAGGTATCAAAATCTAAGCTTGAAACTCAAAGCAGAACGTTCTACGATGAAAGATGTTAAAAGAATGCCTCTCGACGGAGGGGATTTTCAGATTGGCAAAAAGTACAAAAATATTCCAAGTCTGGAGAACTTTTCACTATGTAACGTAGTAGACACTTGCACAATTAACGTGCAAATCAACTTTACAGTGTCCGTACATGTGAGAATGATGAAGTATAGTCATATACACATGTCAGCAGTGGTAACATCTCGACGTGGTCAACCTCAGCAACCAATGTTGTGTTCACAGAGCACGAAATGATGGAAAATATGAAGTTCAGAGCAAATCTGCGCCCCTGTAGCCCAAGGGCGCCCTTCCATTTGAAGGTCAAGATTCAGCTGCTTTGGATTGCGAATACACTCATTCTCTTTTGTTTTCAGTCAGCTTTCTGACTAGCTATGGAGCAAATTCATCTGAAATGCAAAACTCTAGCAGATGAAGGCGGAAGCAGAAAGAAGTTACAAAGAGTGTGTACATCATGAAGACAGTTAAAGAATGCAGATCTGCGCCCTTGTAGCCCAGGGGCGCCCTTCGTTTTGAAGGCCAAGATTTGAATGCATGTGCTTGCTGTTGGTTTCACTCTCTTCAGGATTAGTCTGGCTTTCCAATGAGCTATCAAGCGGAGGCATATATAGTGCAGAATTCCGGTTATCAGTGTCGGAAACTAAGACTGCAGGTAGGATACATGTCACAAGGAATTGCCATTTGATGGTTTGAGCGCCTCTATAGCTCAGGGGCGCCCTTGAATATGACTACCTAGATGAATGAAATTGCAGTTGAGGTCTTCCTAAGATCTTTTCTTGCTCAGTCTAACTTTGCAGCATTCCCATTCGCGAGATGATCCGACATTTTGAGTGACCGTGACAGAGGTTCTATTGAGCACGTAAAACAGAGGATGGTGAAACGTAGCTACACACAACTGCACATTTGAAGGCTAGGGGCGCCCAGCCTTTAGGCCTGCCAGATGGGGTTATTTGCTTTCACAGTCTTCACGAAACTTGTGTGCAATTACTCTAGCTATTCAATGAGTTCAATTGTCAGTGTAATGTTCTCTTTTCCTGATTGATCCCTGGTTATAGAAGATGAGTGTGCTGGGGTTCTATTCCACTCCCTGAGGCTTCGCAAGGGAATGATAACCTGCATTTGTACATTCAGATTCATAGATATATATATTAGCATCTAATATTCAATATTAAAGCATTCAGTAAAATGATATTTGCAGAGTTCAGATAGAAGGGAAAGAGAATAATAGATATTTATTCCATCAGAAGAGAGATATCCTTAAGGGGCCTGTGGTCTACCATCCTCCATTTGCCCAACCCATATCTTGGGCCAGTGGGGTAGGAAGCCTGGGACCCTCACTCCTCCATGACCCAACCCGTGCAATAGGCCTGGGGGGGAGCAGAGTGCCCAACCCTTGTTAGGGCTTGTGGGGCAGACTGTCCAACCCCTACCTGGGCCTGTGGGGCGGAACCTAAGCGAGGTTTTTAGACGAACCGTCTTAAGCATGGCTCTCTACTCCTGATAGGAATCACACACAATCCGATACAGTATGCAGTCATCAAGTATACAGTCATAATGGTTCACTTAGATTTAACATTTATTATTCTATGCAACAATTAACATATATATATAATCCAATGAGTCTTATCAAAGTGCAGGAGTAAATACGTTAGTTTGAATACATATATGCCATTTTCATATTCTTTCAATCTGATGACTATATATTTAATCAGATATATATCTAGCAACACTAAAGCCTAAATACATTCTATCCGATTGGAGTATTGATATTAACCGAATTTACTTGCAGACAAAACATTACTGGGCTTTCAAGTTTATAATTAATCAGTAATTTTAGTGAGGCAATATCCAGATTGTTTTTTGCTTTTCCCAGGCGACTGCTGAATTAGTCATTTATGATGTTCTCCTGATATTGGGTTAAGGATAGGACTGTTCTGTGCAGGTAAGTCAAGGAATCCCTTTATATTATAGTGGCGAGTTCATTTAAGCATAGTAATTCCCATCCCTAAGGTTGTCGCATCATTGTGAATCGCTTGGGAGGTTTGTTACGGTAAGAGATGGCTCAATGGACCAATGTTCGTATCTATAGGAGACGTATAGATGAAAATAGAGAGATTCTAATTTTAGCGCTTTAGACACAGTTCACAGGTTCTACAAATATCATTGTGCTGAATCTAAGAACCGATTGAATAGAAAATGCTAAGTGATAAACTCATAGTGTTCCTGATGCCGCGATTCTCCTGATGCCATGATTCTTCTCCTGTTCCCCTCCTCTCTCCATCGGTTCTTCCTTTATATGCCTTGGCGTCCCTATCAGGAGATGCGTCGTTTGTCTTCCAGGTAGGTGCGACTGTTTGTATGATGCGTTCGATGGTAATTGTATATAATATATGTTTTGCATTTATTTAATTTTGATGTAAAGTATTATTATTAGTTTTTATTACACCATTTATCCTTCTATTTATTTAATTATTATTTAATTTATTTAATTATAATATATCTTTATTTTGCTGTTTAGTACAATTTTAAGTTTTATATATAAGAAATATGTCAATATTGATAAAAATTGCAAAGTTTCCCCTAGGGGTCATGATAGTCTCCCCCTCCCGAAATTTGCTTGCCCTCAAGCAACTTGGAGGTTCGGGTGGTTGAGAATCTTTTGGTCCTCCCATGTGGAGTCTTCCTCTGGTAGGCCCTTCCATTTTACCAAGAACTCTGGAATGCTTCTATTCCTCAACTTCTTTTCTCTCCTATCCAAGATGACTTCGGGTTCGAGGACCAATTTACCCTCGTCGTCAAGGGGAGGTAATTCTTCACAAAGACTTGTTTCTTTGCCGAGCATTTTCTTCAACCTTGACACATGGAAGACGTTGTGGATGTGGCTATTGTTAGGAAGTTCTAACTCGTAAGCTACTTCTCCCACTCTTCTTGTGATTTTGTAGGGGCCATAGAACCAAGGCCTAAGCTTCTCCTTTCCATTGGACTTGATGGAAGATTGTTTGTAGGGCTGCAACTTTAGGAATACCAAATCCCCGACCTCAAAGGTCCTCTTTGTGCGGTTCCTATCTGCATACAATTTTTGCTGGTTTTGTGCTTGGTGTAAGTTGTCCTTTAGAGTGTTTATGATGTCCATACTTTCTTGCACAAAGCCTTTAGCTCGAGGAACTTAGCTTTCTTGGGTGATCAAGTTTCCGAAAGCAGTGGGCTCATACCCATACAATGCTTTGAAGGGACTCATTTGGATGGACATGTGATATGTTGTGTTGTAACAATACTCCCCCAAATGTAACCATTTGATCCATGCATTCTGCTGTCCCGTGACGTAATTTCTTAAGTAGCCTTCTATCCATTTATTGACAATTTCTGTTTGACCATCTGTTTGGAGGTGGTAGCTAGTGCTTGGTGTAAGAGTAGTCCCTGATAATCGAAAGAGTTCTTGCCAAAACTTACTCATGAACCAGACATCTCAATCGCTGATAAGATTTCTTGGGAGGCCATGGAGCCTAAAAATTTCTTTGAAGAAGACTTTTGCTACCTGGGGGGCCTCGTAGTCCATGGATATGGCGAAGAAATGGGCATATTTAGTGAGCTGGTCAACTACCACATATATGCAATCCTTTCTTTGAGTTTTGGGTAATCCTGTGATGAAGTCCATAGAGATACTTTCCCACTTTTGATTGGGGATGGGTAAAGGTTGCAAGAGTCCCGCAGGTTGGTTGTGCTCTATTTTATTCTTTTGACAAACCATACACTCTTGTACATACTTTAGCACATCTCTTTTGAGTCCTTTCCAAGAATACTTCTTCCTTATTTGCTTGTATGTTTTGTAAAAGCCTTGGTGCCCGGCTAGAGGCTTGTTATGATACTCTCTGAGAATCTTCTCTTTTATCTTGGATTGGGGTACTAGAAAGATTCTTCCTTTATATAAGATCACATCCTTGACTATTTTGTATTCTTCATTGGGAGGGTGTCCTTCCAAGATTTCAATGGCTTGAGGGTCTTTAGCATATTCTGAAATGATGTCATATTTCCAATCTGTAGTTATCCGAGTTATAGTTTTCAAACAATGTTGTCTAGAGAGAGCATCTGCTACCACATTGTTGGCTCCTTTCATATATTCTATATCAAAGTCATAGGCTTGTATGCGACTGACCCACTTTTGTTTGCGGTCATTCAAATCTTTTTGTTGCATGAAGTATCTCAGACTGTTATGGTCGATTTTCACATGGAACTTTGAGCAGACTAGATATTGGCGGAATTTGGCCAAGGCATGCATTATAGCCAACATTTCCTTATCATAGATGGGGTAGAGTCTCTCTGTTGGAGTGAGTTTGCGACTTTCAAAGGCTATTGGATGTTTATTTTGCATGAGGATGGCTCCAATCCCTTCCCCTGATGCATCACATTGTAATTCGAAGGATAGGGTGAAGTCTGGAATGGCCAATACGGGGCAAGAACTCATTGCTTCTTTTAATCTTTCAAAGGTTTGTTGGGTTATCTCGTTCCATGCAAAAGCCCCTTTCTTAGTTAAGTCCGTGAGTGGGGCGGCAATCTTGGAGAACCCTTTCACAAAACGGCTATAATAGCTACATAATCCAACAAAGCCCCTTAGTTGTGTGAGGATCTTGGGTTTAGGCCATTCCTTAATAGCAGCAATCTTTTCTTCATCCACACTAACACCTTGAGCATTGATTTTGTGTCCTAGATATAGTATCTCCTCCATGCCGAATTCACATTTGGAAGCCTTAGCGTACAAAGATTCTTGCTCTAAAATCTTGAGGGTTTCTTCGATATGTTGGAGGTGTTCTTCCCATGTCTTACTATATATGAGGATGTCATCGAAGAAAATTAGGAGGAACTTCCTAAGTTGCTTGCGAAATGTGTGGTTCATGCATGACTGAAAGGTGGCTGGTGCATTGGTGAGTCCAAAGGGCATGACCGGGAATTCAAAGTGTCCATAGTGGCACCGAAAAGCTGTTTTTTGCACATCTTCTTCCCTCATTCTTATTTGATGATATCCCGATCGAAGATCGATTTTGGAAAAGTATCTTGCTCTGTGGAGTTTGTCAATGAGCTCGTCAATACGGGGGATGGGGTAGCGGTTCTTGATGGTTTTTTTGTTTAGAGCTCGGTAATCTATACACATTCTAAAAGTGCCATCTTTCTTTTTAATAAGGACCACTGAAGATGCAAAAGGGCTCGAGCTGGGTTGAATATGCCCCATCTCCAGTAATTCTTTAATGGTTTTTTCTATCTCTTCTTTGTACTTAAGGGGATGACGGTAAGGAGTAATCATAACTAGTTTTTCCCCCTCTTCCAATTCTATGGTGTGTTCAAACCCCCTTTTTGGTGGCAACCCTGGTGGGATTTCCTCGAATACCTTCCCATACTTGTTGATAATAGGATGAATTTCGATGTGGATGGCCTTCCCTTGTGTGGTGTTTTTGTCTAGTATCATACATTGGGTGGCCCATTCTCCTTGTCCTCGCTTAAAAATCTGTTCCATTCTTTTACATGAGACCACCTTTGGAGATCCGTTAGGCATGCCTTTTAGGGTGACTTCTTGCCCTTGGTGTTGGAAACAAATGATTTGGTTGGGAAGATCAAACATAAAACAGCCCAATGAATAAATCCATGGAGTTCCCAAAATGAGATCAGCATTTAGGGGCACTACATAAAAATCTTCGGTGATGAGGTGATCTCCTAGAAGGACATTCAATTGGGGTACTAGGGTAGTACATTGCACCCTAGCACCGGTGGCTGTTGCGGCCTCAAAACCTTCAAATTTCTGGGTTCTTAGCTTCTTTTGTTTTACTATTCTTTGGTCAATGAAGTTATGAGAGGCCCCACTGCCTACCAAGGTGATAACTCTTTGCCCTAGGAGTGCACTTTTGATGTGGAAAGGGCTATATGCTTAGATGCTTGGGAGATGGTAGCTAACATGGCTTGACTCTCATTTTCAATTCTAGCTTTCTTGTTTGGGTATTCCTCGAGTTGGTGCGCTTTGCTAGTACATCTATGGTCTAGTCCCCATGGTTGTTGACATTTAAAACACAGTCCCTTCCTTTTCAGCTCTTCCATTCTTCTACACATATGATCTTTGCCCTTTTTTTCTTTGCGCCACTGACATGTTCTATTTATTTCCCCCCTTTTTTCTTTCTCCTCTTTATGGGGAGGTTTGGAGAATGAGTTAAATTTCTTGGGCTTGTCTTTTGGCCAATTCTCTTCATATTTCATGGCCTTTTGGATAGCTTCGTCCAAACATTTGGGTTCTAATGCACCCACCATGCTTCTGACTGAACCACTTAGACCTTCTATGAACAAATAGGTAAGTCTTTCTTGGGAAATTTCGGGGACCATGACTGCTAACCTTTGAAACTTGGTGGCGTATTCTTCTATAGTGCCTTGTTGTTTTAATTGCGTGAGTTCCCTAAAGTACCATTCTGGGTGCCTTTGATCAAATCTCTTTATCAATCTTTGGGTAAAGTCATCATAGGTGGTAACTTGTTGATGGCCCTAAGTTATGTGTCTGTGATGCCACCAATCATGAGCCATACCGGCTAGGTGTAGCACAACAAACTTGATGGCATTTGTTTCGGTCATAGGGCTTAAGGATAGGTAGGTATCTAACTTTTGAACCCATGATCAGGCAGTGGTTTTGCCTTCTCCATCAAAGTTGGGAATGGTCAATTTGCTGATCCTATTCTTGAGCTCCCCATCAGTTGAGTCATCTCTCTCCTTCCTATGTGTGTTTCTTTGTTTGGCCTCACAATAGTCTTTAAATGACACAAGCTCCCTTAGTTCAGGTTCTAACCTATGATAGGTTGCCAAGATCTCATCAACACTTTCTATGTGGATGCTATTATTATTGTCTCCGTTTTTGGGTCCTTTATTAGGTAAAAAATGGGGTCGGGTGGGTCTGGAACTTGTGCCTCGAGAAGGTGTAGTATGATTGTTCTCAGAATGGTTAGAGTTTGCCTCATTTGTATGATTGTTGCTCAGGTTTTGGAGGACTTGAAGTAATGCTTGACTAGTTTTTTCATTTTGTTCTAGTAAGGCTTGGGTTTTCTTATCACTATTCTCCATGAAGGTTCTGAGTTCATCTCTAAGTGGGTCACCTATGAGGTCATTTCCCAGGTTATCGTTCCTAGAGCCTCTTCGGTGGTAGGTTTTCATGATTTCCCATGGGATGGCAGGAACTAGGAAGGATGCTCTAATACCACTGTAATGTTCCCTTTTCCTAATTGATCCCTGGTTATAGAAGATGAGTGTGCTGGGGTTCTATTCCACTCCCTGATGCTTCGCAAGGGAATGATAACTTGCATTTGTACATTTAGATTCATAGATATATATATTAGCATCTAATATTCAATATTAAAGCATTCAGTAAAATGATATTTTCAGAGTTCAGATAGAAGGGAAAGAGAATAATAGATTTTTATTCCATCAGAAGAGAGATATCCTTAAGGGGCCTGTGGTCTACCATCCTCCATTTGCCCAACCCATATCTTGGGCCAGTGGGGCAGGAAGCCTGGGACCCTCACTCCTCCATGACCCAACCCGTGCAATAGGCCTGGGGGGGGAGCAGAGTGCCCAACCCTTGTTAGGGCCTATGGGGCAGACTGTCCAACCCCTACCTGGGCCTATGGGGCGGAACCTGAGCGAGGTTTTTAGACGAACCGTCTTAAGCATGGCTCTCTACTCCTAATAGGAATCACAGACAATCCAATACAGTATGCAGTCATCAAGTATATAGTCAACAATGGTTCACTTAGATTAACATTTATTATTCTATGCAACAATTAACATATATATATATGATCCAACGAGTCTTATCATGATGCTATATCAAAGTGCAAGAGTAAATGCGTTAGTTTGAATACATATATGCCATTTTCATATTCTTTCAATCTGATGACTATGTATTTAATCAGATGTAAATCTAGCAACACTAAAGTCTAAATACATTGTATCCGATTGGAGTATTGATATTAACCGAACCTTCTTGCAGACAAGAACATTACTGATCTTTCGAGTTTATATTAATCAGTAATTTTAGTGAGGCAATATCCAGATTGTCTTTTTGCTTTTCCCAGGCGACTGCCGAATCAGTCATTTATGATGTTCTCCTGTTATTGGGTTAATGTTCGTATCTACAGATTTGTTAGGGTAAGAGATGGCTCAATGGACCAGTGTTCGTATCTACAGGGGATGTATAGATGATAATAGAGAGATTCTAATTTTAGCGCTTTAGACACAGTTCACGGGTTCTACAAATATCATTGTGCTGAATCTAGGAATCGATTGAATAGAAAATGCTAAGTGATAAACTCACCGTGTTCTTGATGCCGCGATTCTCCTGATGCCGTGATTCTTCTCCCATTTCCCTCCTCTCTCCATCGGTTCTTCTTTTATATGCCTTGGCGCCCCTATCAGGAGATGCGTTGTTTGTCTTCCAGGAAGGTGCGACTGTTTGTATGATGTGTTTGATGGCAATTGTATATAATATATGATTTGCATTTATTTAATTTTGATGTAAAGTATTATTATTAGTTTATTTAATTATTATTTTATTTATTTAATTATAATATCTTTATTTTGCTGTTTAGAACAATTTTAAGTTTTATATATAAGAAATATGTCAATATTGATAAAAATTGCAAAGTTTCCCCTAGGGGGTCATGACAGTCTCCCCCTCCCGGAATTTGCTTGTCCTCAAGCAACTTGGAGGTTCGGGTGGTTGAGAATCTTTTGGTCCTCCCATGTGGAGTCTTCCTTTGGTAGGCCCTTCCATTTTACCAAGAACTCTGGAATGCTTCTATTCCTCAACTTCTTTTCTCTCCTATCCAAGATGACTTCGGGTTCGAGGACCAATTTACCCTCGTCGTCAAGGGGAGGTAATTCTTCACAAGGCCTTGTTTGTTTGCCGAGCATTTTCTTCAACCTTGACACATGGAAGACGTTGTGGATGCGGCTATTGTTAGGAAGTTCTAACTCGTAAGCTACTTCCCCCACTCTTCTTGTGATTTTGTAGGGGCCATAGAACCGAGGCCTAAGCTTCTCCCTCCCATTGGACTTGATGGAAGATTGTTTGTAGGGCTGCAACTTTAGGAATACCAAATCCCCGACCTCAAAGGTCCTCTCTGTGCGGTTCCTATCTGCATACAATTTTTGCTGGTTTTGTGCTTGGTGTAAGTTGTCCTTTAGAGTGTTTATGATGTCCATACTTTCTTGCACAAAGTCTTTAGCTCGAGGAACTTGGCTTTCTTGGGTGATCAAGTTTCCGAAAGCAGTGGGCTCATACCCATACAATGCTTTGAAGGGACTCATTTGGATGGACATGTGATATGTTGTGTTGTAACAATACTCCCCCAAATGTAACCATTTGATCCATGCATTCTGCTGTCCCGTGACGTAATTTCTTAAGTAGCCTTCTATCCATTTATTGACAATTTCTGTTTGACCATCTGTTTGGAGGTGGTATGCTGTAAGCAGCTCTCATTTTCAATTCTAGCTTTCTTGTTTGGGTATTCCTCGAGTTGGTGCGCTTTGCTAGTACATCTATGGTCTAGTCCCCATGGTTGTTGACATTTAAAACACAGTCCCTTCCTTTTCAGCTCTTCCATTCTTCTACACATATGATCTTTGCCCTTTTTTTCTTTGCGCCACTGACATGTTCTATTTATTTCCCCCCTTTTTTCTTTCTCCTCTTTATGGGGAGGTTTGGAGAATGAGTTAAATTTCTTGGGCTTGTCTTTTGGCCAATTCTCTTCATATTTCATGGCCTTTTGGATAGCTTCGTCCAAACATTTGGGTTCTAATGCACCCACCATGCTTCTGACTGAACCACTTAGACCTTCTATGAACAAATAGGTAAGTCTTTCTTGGGAAATTTCGGGGACCATGACTGCTAACCTTTGAAACTTGGTGGCGTATTCTTCTATAGTGCCTTGTTGTTTTAATTGCGTGAGTTCCCTAAAGTACCATTCTGGGTGCCTTTGATCAAATCTCTTTATCAATCTTTGGGTAAAGTCATCATAGGTGGTAACTTGTTGATGGCCCTAAGTTATGTGTCTGTGATGCCACCAATCATGAGCCATACCGGCTAGGTGTAGCACAACAAACTTGATGGCATTTGTTTCGGTCATAGGGCTTAAGGATAGGTAGGTATCTAACTTTTGAACCCATGATCAGGCAGTGGTTTTGCCTTCTCCATCAAAGTTGGGAATGGTCAATTTGCTGATCCTATTCTTGAGCTCCCCATCAGTTGAGTCATCTCTCTCCTTCCTATGTGTGTTTCTTTGTTTGGCCTCACAATAGTCTTTAAATGACACAAGCTCCCTTAGTTCAGGTTCTAACCTATGATAGGTTGCCAAGATCTCATCAACACTTTCTATGTGGATGCTATTATTATTGTCTCCGTTTTTGGGTCCTTTATTAGGTAAAAAATGGGGTCGGGTGGGTCTGGAACTTGTGCCTCGAGAAGGTGTAGTATGATTGTTCTCAGAATGGTTAGAGTTTGCCTCATTTGTATGATTGTTGCTCAGGTTTTGGAGGACTTGAAGTAATGCTTGACTAGTTTTTTCATTTTGTTCTAGTAAGGCTTGGGTTTTCTTATCACTATTCTCCATGAAGGTTCTGAGTTCATCTCTAAGTGGGTCACCTATGAGGTCATTTCCCAGGTTATCGTTCCTAGAGCCTCTTCGGTGGTAGGTTTTCATGATTTCCCATGGGATGGCAGGAACTAGGAAGGATGCTCTAATACCACTGTAATGTTCCCTTTTCCTAATTGATCCCTGGTTATAGAAGATGAGTGTGCTGGGGTTCTATTCCACTCCCTGATGCTTCGCAAGGGAATGATAACTTGCATTTGTACATTTAGATTCATAGATATATATATTAGCATCTAATATTCAATATTAAAGCATTCAGTAAAATGATATTTTCAGAGTTCAGATAGAAGGGAAAGAGAATAATAGATTTTTATTCCATCAGAAGAGAGATATCCTTAAGGGGCCTGTGGTCTACCATCCTCCATTTGCCCAACCCATATCTTGGGCCAGTGGGGCAGGAAGCCTGGGACCCTCACTCCTCCATGACCCAACCCGTGCAATAGGCCTGGGGGGGGAGCAGAGTGCCCAACCCTTGTTAGGGCCTATGGGGCAGACTGTCCAACCCCTACCTGGGCCTATGGGGCGGAACCTGAGCGAGGTTTTTAGACGAACCGTCTTAAGCATGGCTCTCTACTCCTAATAGGAATCACAGACAATCCAATACAGTATGCAGTCATCAAGTATATAGTCAACAATGGTTCACTTAGATTAACATTTATTATTCTATGCAACAATTAACATATATATATATGATCCAACGAGTCTTATCATGATGCTATATCAAAGTGCAAGAGTAAATGCGTTAGTTTGAATACATATATGCCATTTTCATATTCTTTCAATCTGATGACTATGTATTTAATCAGATGTAAATCTAGCAACACTAAAGTCTAAATACATTGTATCCGATTGGAGTATTGATATTAACCGAACCTTCTTGCAGACAAGAACATTACTGATCTTTCGAGTTTATATTAATCAGTAATTTTAGTGAGGCAATATCCAGATTGTCTTTTTGCTTTTCCCAGGCGACTGCCGAATCAGTCATTTATGATGTTCTCCTGTTATTGGGTTAATGTTCGTATCTACAGATTTGTTAGGGTAAGAGATGGCTCAATGGACCAGTGTTCGTATCTACAGGGGATGTATAGATGATAATAGAGAGATTCTAATTTTAGCGCTTTAGACACAGTTCACGGGTTCTACAAATATCATTGTGCTGAATCTAGGAATCGATTGAATAGAAAATGCTAAGTGATAAACTCACCGTGTTCTTGATGCCGCGATTCTCCTGATGCCGTGATTCTTCTCCCATTTCCCTCCTCTCTCCATCGGTTCTTCTTTTATATGCCTTGGCGCCCCTATCAGGAGATGCGTTGTTTGTCTTCCAGGAAGGTGCGACTGTTTGTATGATGTGTTTGATGGCAATTGTATATAATATATGATTTGCATTTATTTAATTTTGATGTAAAGTATTATTATTAGTTTATTTAATTATTATTTTATTTATTTAATTATAATATCTTTATTTTGCTGTTTAGAACAATTTTAAGTTTTATATATAAGAAATATGTCAATATTGATAAAAATTGCAAAGTTTCCCCTAGGGGGTCATGACGGAGGGACAACTCTCAAGCAAAGAGAATACCAAAAAGAAAACAAAAGGAAAGAGAGAACATGAACAGAACTGAGGGTGCTTGATATTTAGAGTCAAAAGTATCATAAATATATGTAGTATAATAATGAGTATATAAATTAATTTCATCAACCCCCACCACCATACCATATGTGAAGAATGAGCAGAAGACAAAGTGAAGAAATAAAAAATTAAGGTCAACATGGAAGGAAACTAAATGCCCGACTCTGCATCATCCCAAGTACAAATTCAATCACAAACATGGAAGAATGATTCAAATAGAGGAAGGTTTACCTTAAAACCACACCTATATCCAAGCACCAACAGGGTGGGTTCATCTAGGCACTATAGCATGATCATGGAAGTACATCACCAAAACACACACAACTAATCTAAAGATCGAAGGGTATCCCCTAACCTTGGTTGGCAAAGAGATCATTAGCTTCCCTCTAGATCATCCTTAGGGGAAAGGATGATGAGCCTCTGTTGATGTAATGGTATTAGGGGAGGAGCTTTTGATCCTCCCATGATAAGGGCTAAAGGCGAGGATGTGAGGGTCTTTGTCATTTCCTGGAAGCTCTTGTGGTTTAAGGTCAATGACTTTGCAAAGATCATTGACAAGGTCAGAACTTCATCCACTAGGTTAAAAATGCACTTGATGGGAGTGCCATGTTTTGCCTCAATGGATGGAGGATTTTGCACCCAAGGTTCACCACTAGGCTCA
>CM021100.1:757289620-757325557 GCA_007115665.2 Sequoiadendron giganteum
GACCGTTGGGCAACTTTACTCCCCGTCAAGGCCACAAAAGGCACGTCAACAGAATTGGCGCTAGAAGGAGGGCTACTTTTATAGTGAAGCAAAGAAATTATAAAAGTGTAATGTACCAAGATGGTGCTACCTCATAGAGGGATATCTCCGCGGCTACAGCCAAATTTGGGATTCAACGAGGACCAAGAGGATATTCATTCAGGATTGAACAACCTCGCGTGGAGAACAAAGAGAAGTGCAGCTGAGTACATGCGAACGAGCTTGGTGTTGCGAGAAGAAGAAGAAAAAGCTATCGAGATCCAAGTTGCTATTGAGAGAGATTTATTGAATCAAAGACAGCCACTTGCTCCCGTGCCTCGCCAGTGAAAGAAGCAGCTTCATCCTGGATCGCATCAGTTCTTTCTCGCCGGATAAGTTGAAGAGGATTTTGAGGTCTGCACCCAGTTCAACCAAGAAACTTGTAGAGCTAGAGCTACCTACTAGAACAAGGAAAAAGAAAGGTACCCGATCGGACGGGGAAGTTCCCTCAAGTGAAGAAATTTTATCAAACGAAGAAGCTCAATCAAGTGAAGAAGCAGTAAGCGGTGAAGAGGTCTCGAGCTTATTCAGAACTCCGCCTAGCATTTCAAGGTTTGCCCAGCAAGGACCCACTCGAGATACCACACCAATAGCAATTCAGCAGCAGCAACGAACAACTCCAACAGCTGTATATCGGCGAAGGCAAGCAATGGCTCAGCCAGTTGCAAATGGTGCTACTTGGTTGGTTACCAACCCATCTCCGCTGGAGTTTGCCGACTATCATGACATGCCAAAGAATCCAGAGAGCTTTTGCTCCAAGTTCCACGTCCGCGACATAAACCGCACTGCTGAGGATCACATCAAAATGTTTGAAGACCACCTACGCAATAGGCAGATTGCATACGCAGATGTAGCTTGCAGGTTGTTCCCCTATTCTTTGGGGGAAGAGGCCCATTATTGGTTCATACATTTGCCAGTCGGTTCAATCAGAACATGGGAACAGATGAAGACGGCCTTCATCGGAAAGTTTGGTATTCCCATCACTCCCGCAGAATTGTTCAGACAGTTTGTAGAAGTAAGGAGGCAGGAAAAAGAGCCCATTCATGTGTTTAACAATAGATTCCAGAAGGCTCTCACAAGATTACTAACTCCTTACACTATCACGGATGCTAGAGAAAGCTACTACGCCGCATTGGACCCCTTAACTGCAATGTTTGTGAGAGAAGCTCACCCCGCTCCCGCCGATATGAACTTAGCTTATGCTAAAGCAGTTGAAGTGAGCCAGAACATGGGACAAAATACAACTGGCCCCTCACTATACACTGGCTCAAGTTCTACGAGCGGTCAGATACAAACCTGGAATCAGCAAATTCCAGCATTGAATCCAGTTCCACAACCATCTTACCAGGCAACCGCGCCATCAAATCAGTTGGTTCTCCACCCTGGAGTGCCTTCATCTCAAGCGTCAGTCGCACAGCCGGTCTATCTGCAAAACACCGTACCATCGACACAGACTCAAGAGGAAAGAGATGAAATAAAAGGTCTGGTGGAACAAGTAAAGAAGCTGTCAACTGAGGTGACATACCTCAGAAATCAAAATAATCAGATTCAAGCCATGCAAAGGAACAATCAAGCACACCAAGGTGCTAACCGAGGATATCAAAGTAATCCTCCGAATCATCACCATGATGCTCATCAAGGATACAATCAGGAGAACAATCATGGGTATAGAAATAACAATCAAGGATTCCAGAAGAGATCCTGGAATACGGGACCCAACAATGGAGGTGTTCCTACACCACTGGATAACCCACCGCCTCCTGAGAACCGTCCGGCAGACAGAGTATACCTGGCGGAGGCCGCCTTGTCAGGATGGTGTAGATTGCACAACACTAGGCAGCACTCTGAGTTGCAATGCCACGAGTTCCAAGTCGCTGCTGACATCTTCAGAGGAGAAGTGAAAAATACAGAACCAGTGGAGAATCCTCCAATCACGGGGTATGAAATAGTTCCAACACCCCGGTATGATCAAGCCCTGATCTTGGAAGACTTCAAGTTTCCACCTGAATTCCAAAGTTATACACCGCCGTCGGTTAATCAGAGGTTTCCACCAGCTTCGGCAAATGGTCCCGTGGGGACGCCAGAGGCTCAAACGCCTTCAGAGGCTCATGTCACGTACGCATCACCAGATGAGCCCCTAAGCAGAGACGGCTATAGTTTCCCGCCTCTTAACAACAGTGTCTTGGTAGAAGGAATCAGGGAAGTGCAAGCTCTCCAGACTACTGATGGTGGGCCCCCTAAAGTGTATCAAAGAGGTTATCCTCAAAGGGAACCATTAACGTCGTCAACGCCACCAAACAACTTTACCACACCGCCGCATCCTAATGCGAGCAACGTGCCAATGGCACCCAAGGACTCCCCGGAATATAGACAGCAGGGTCCCACACAAACAAGATCAAATGGACCGCAGATGCCTCAACAGCCAGTTTACCAGTTAATCCGAGGACAAAAGGAGAATCCTCCTAGAGAAGATATAAGAAAGCTGAGCTCCTTGGTACTGGAAGAATTTAAGAAGATAAAGGTCAGTTTACCACTCTATGAGTTGATGAAGGTCCAAGAAGTAAGAGAGACTCTCTTAGGGACATTGACTGAAATCCCCACCACAAGAAGCACTTCGCAAGAGGCACCTAACATGCCAAGACACCCCCAGGTTGTCACGCAGCCCCGTCCTGCACAGAACACAAATGTGGTGCAAAGTGTGCCACAAACCTCCTACGATTCTTGGGAGGAACCACAACAATATCAGAACTTTGAGGGTATGGTATTAAATTCTACAGGCACTCCTGGAAAGGCCGAGGTTGAGAAAAGCTCTCAAGCTGATGATGCCGTGAAGCAAAAACAGAACGCGAGAAGTATGACTCAAGGCAAGCAAGTCCAGTCGGACCATAAAGATGAAAGGAAAAATGAAGTGGCAGATGAAAGAAGAAAACCAGTAGTGTTTTATCAAGGAAAGGATGAACTAGCCCCATTCTTGGTTTCAGTCAGAATATTCGGAAAAATGTTACACAATTGTTTGATCGATTCTGGAGCTTCAAGCAACGTCATGCCTTTGAAGGTATGCGAAAGATTGGGCCTAATCCCGCTCCACACCAACAAGAAAGTAACTCAATTGGATAAAACTGAAGTTCCTGTTGTTGGGGAACTAAACGAAAAGAGATATTTTGCCTCGGACAAAATAAATTAGCCATGTATCAAAGTTAAACGGGTTGGAATTTAATATTTTAATATTTTTAATTATTTCCCTGACACTTGGGGAATTTTAATTAAAAATTCAAAATCCGGGGATTATTTGGAAGATTAAACTAGTCTGCCTTAGATAAATTTAAACTTTGCCATGTTCGGAAGATTTACATTGGAAAATCAAATTTGGACAATTAATTTAATATCTTTTCCAAACTTAGACAATTTTCTTTGAGAAAATTCGAAAATCTCAAGCAGAGATGAAAATTAGAAACTTGCCTCGATAACTGAAAGTGAAATTAGAAATTTGCCAATCTGAGAAGAAAACGTTTCTAAAAATTGGAAGAAAATCAAAGGAAAGAAAACAATGCCTTGGAGAAAATCGCACTTCTCAGCCATAAAATGAGTTTCAGCAACTCATTTCTTCACAATTTCGGCTGTGAAGTAGCTATCTCTCTCGAATCTTCAGGAAAACATTCGCGAAGGAGAAATTTGTGAGAATAACATCGTTGTGAGAATCGAGATAGCATTTTCTTATTGACAGGCGTGATTTTTGAGAGAAGTAATTTATTTCTTTGCTGAAGTTGTACTTCCAGCATATTGGCGCACTTCTTCTGGCAGATTTTCTGAATTTTTAAATTCATTTGCAGCCACAACACGATCTTCGAGGTTTGGAAGTTAGTTTACAATGTATTTGCACTGGGTTTCTATCTTCTACTTCATTTCCGGCACGAATTCCATTCATGATAGGTGAATTTAATTACTTTCAGCCTGCTTTTTGACAGAAATTTTTAATTTAATAAGGCTGAAAGTGCGATTTGTCCAAGCTACACCCCGAAACTCGTTAAATTTAAATAATCTGGTATTAATGTTAAGTATTTTGTGCTTGCAGGCTGCCGATCGATCAAGGAGAAATATCCAGGCAAGCACAGATGAAGTTTGCAAGTAAAGGATCGCAGCCAGAGACTAGAATAAAGTCTAAATGGAAAAATGTCTCAGACACTGATCTTGGCGACATCGATCTCGTGGAATTTAAAAAGAGGATATATGGACACAACGGACCCTTATCGACGCCTGCCGCTAGAAGGATGGTGAGAAACGGCATATTTCAAGCTGCCGGATTCTCGCTTGCGCTGTGCTGTGCTGAACTTATGGTGGAGTGTGCACTTCACTATGATGCTAAGTCAAGGTGGATTGTGGCGCCTGATGGGAGAGTATTGGCGCATCTGACGGAGTTGGCCATTCAGGAAGCCTTCGGCATTCCGGCATATCCTAAAACCGTCTACAAGACTAAGGAAGATGCTCAAAAGTTATATGATGAAAGCCTTGGTCTTTGTGCTGCCAACCTTAACAAATCTTGGCTGGACAAGCCTAGGCCATCTGTTAAGAAGATGCCCAAGAAGTTGCTGCGCACGGACTTCAAGGAAGACTATGGAGATATTATTATCTTGCTGAATAGAGTGGCAGGCAATCCCTCAGGAGCACCCTTTGAGCCGTGGATGTATTACTTCATTGAGGACCTCACAAAAGGTGTCAAGATGTTCAACTGGGCTAGAATGATAAGCAATAATCTTCACCACCAGCTTATCAACCTAGAGAAGACCAAAACGTTTTACATGAGTTCTTACGTCATCTATATGTTGGCTAGAACTTACAGATATGCAGGTTTGATTTGCAAAGGCACGGTTGGCAGTAAGGAGAATGAGCTAAAGCCTTATGACTGTTACCCACAACTTTAGCTGAAGGAGAAGACGCACTTTAGGCGAGCCCACGACGCGTTCTTGATGTACATCACCAGGATACTCCAGGGAGGGACGCATCAGCGACTGACACATGAGGCCAAAAGCCTAATCGGTAAATACGGTTCTTGGTTTATCCAATATCCAAGATTTACATATATCAGAATTCAAGGATTCACTGGAAGCCCGTACCGTCTGCCCATCTTCCCCACGAATAAGATGGTCCTGCTCGAAGTGTTGAGGCAGTTAGAAGAGTTTCAGGGTCTTCAAAGGGTGAAACAGAAGGCGGTAGTTACTTTTCCCTTCTTTATAGGGAACATGCTGGAGTCTTGCCCATCATCACAGGCAGTTGACAGTGCCAGAATCGAGATACAACATTACCCTTTTTCCCCATATCCGGCTAGAAATCACTACGACCCCCATCACCACATCAAGACGGTGGATGGAAGGAGATACAAGCATAGGGTCGAACTGGAGGACTTTTGGGCAAATGCTGCGGATGAATTTGAGGTCAGACGGAGGATGTGGTCCAGATTACCTCTCAGTCTGATCAGGGCAACAGAATTTTGTCACGTGCCAGATCAATTGGAGGAGGATGAAAATCAGATGCAACCGCGTTTCGATGAGAATTCGGCTTTGCCCGCTGTCCAGTGGTCAGAAGCAGAGCATGCTGACTTGAACGTCTTGATGAGGCCTGTCATCAAGTTTACTCAGTGGTGGGTTGATCAACGAGTTCAAGAATTAAGGCGCCAGAAGATAACCCTAACCTGTGACATGCTAAGCGAGGCAGAGTCTTATTCTTCCAATGCGGGAGCATCACAGGACCTCCCAGTGATAAAGGCCACCACGTCTAGGAAAAGAAAAGAAATAGCTACAGGCAAAGAGCCGGTCCAGAAACAGGCAAAGATGAAATCTTCTCAATCAGCCGCCTCCAGAAATATTGAGGAGATATTGGCTACCGCCGATGCTTCACTGGCAGATATGAGGGATCCTTTTCCGATTCCTAAGGACAACGCGGAGCTTCAGCCAAATGAGGATGCGCCACCTTCTCCCACGGGCACCGAAATATTGGAGTCAGATGACGACAATGTGGGCACCCAAGATGAGGATTTTCAGGAAGGGATGATTTCAGCCCTTAGGGGAATTGTAGACGTTCCTGATAGAGAAGGCGTGCCGGAGGAAGACGGTGTTGAGCAGCATACGATCCCGGATTGGCTGAAGGAAAGGCTAAAGGTACAAGTGCCAGCAGATGAACCAGAAGAGGATGATACGGCAGACTTTTTAGCCATACTGTCTCAAACCGTGGCGAAAAAGCCGGCAAAGAAATTCTCCAGCATACAGAGAGACGAGGCCGGCAACAGGACAGTGCAAATCGCCGTGCTTATAGTGGACAAGCCGCAGGAGGATATGGCACCACAGGATTACGCCATCACGACCATTGACTTGGGTCCAACCACTAAGGGCCAAGAAATGGAAGATTTGGACAATTCTGTGTTCGCTATCAAATCAAGGTTGGCAAAGGAGGTAGCCAAAAGGAAGGAGTGCCAATTAGAGATTGAGCGCTTAAGGGAATATATTCAGCACTTGATCAAGCCACTTGATCAGGACACTACGGCAGCTCCTCTACTTCCGAACTCTTCGCAGGAGGCCATTAAAGAGATAGAAGAAAACAAGCTCACGGTTCAGGAGGCCAAAGAATGGATAGCAGCCAAGGGGATTGAAGCTGAGGCATTCTTGGAAAGATTAACTTTGGTTTATGGTCAGGCCACTGCCTTGCTTTCTAGGCTCGCTTCTTTGGAAGAAGTATGGGACAGCCTTCCAGACGTGCAGGATAGAATAATCCCTTGCCTTAGGATTCTGAAAGGAGTTCCTAAGCAGGAACTGGTAGAGGGAGGCGTCATCGCAGCAGGAGCAGCCTATGACTTCCACACTTGGTATTGGGCCTTGACGGCACGAGGTGAAGTCCTGGAGAGGGTCAAGGTTGATGGTGTCAGATTGGAGGAACAGGTCAAGGAAGTTCAAGCCAGAATCCTCAACATAATTGCCGATGTCCTGGATAAAGAGGCGCTGCGAGAGAATGACCTGCAGTTGGAAGTTTTGAAGAAAAGTGTCCAGAAAAGTATCTTCGACATCACTGGGCCCATCTTGAGGCAGGACTGGGCCAAATTGGCGAACTTCTTGAGCATCAGAGAGTCCTTTGAGAAGACTGAACCAGAGTGGGAGGAGACCTTTGCCAGATGCGCTGAGAGCATGGATGGGCTTGAATTCAGAATCGGCATGCTTCCGCAGGTTACCATGGACGAGGTTGCCTTGATCGTGTCCAGATTCGGCGAATGCACGACAGCTCGAGAGGATCAGGATGTAGTCCCTTGAAAATAGCTCCGAATGCCAACTCATTGCTGTTCACTGCCAGTTAACTGAGGTCATTTTGGGAAACCCTAATTAGGGTTTCGTTTGTTAAATCTTGACCGTCGGCTCATTTTTAATCTGAGCCATTTATTCAATTTGAGAACTCTATATAAACTCTTGGACCCTCATTTGTAATTTGTGAAGTGAGTAATAAAAGATTGTTGCGATGAAACTATTTCCGTTTATAAAAGCTCTTGTGCATGATTTGCTAAGAACAACTTTTATTTTCAAGTAGTATGCAAGGTTTAATATTTCTCCTTCAACACTTAGATTATAACTAGAATAGCATTTCATTTATACATTGGTTAGATGAATGATAGATTTGATCGCAGTGGCGGATAAAATTTTGCTCATACTTTTGTCGAGTGGATGATTTGCATTTGACGTGTAAAGTTAGTCCGAGCCATTAAATCGTGGATGCTTAACTTTTGTTTGTTTCAATTACCGATTCAAATATGAAAATTCTTATCACTTCCGTTGAAGATTGCACCTGCTTCGCGTAGTTGTCCGAAGGTGGCGAAACGAAGTGTGGTTACCCATTTTATCTAGTCGCTGTTGTCTCTTAAATTCTTAGGCATAGTTAAATCTCTAAACCCTTATCCTTTTTATTTTTTTTTGGAAAATCTGAAGATACCCACCGAAAGAGCCTTCAAGGATAAAACCGTCTAAGTCTCCAACCTGCAAAGAGAATTTCATGTAAGTCCCCTTGTGATTACTAGCAATCACAACGCCCACTGGCCTTATCCACATGTCAAGACCTGACCGAAGAAACCTTGGAGTTATTGTATTGTCTACTAGATTTTTGCAAGCACTTTTCAAGAGAGGATAAGAGTGTCCTTTGGGCATTTTTATTCTGTGTTCGATGGCGTACTCAAAACACACACCAACAGGTAGCTTGCCAGTTAACTGTATAGTTTCCTTTATTAGGGTTTAGCAATAAGATCTTGCATGTATTGCAGGACTGTAGTTGACTCAAGGTGATTTTAGGGTTGCCTACACCATGATGTCTATAAATAAGAGCATTTAGCTCATTTGTAATTAACTTTTGCACGAGAGATTAATATATGCTATGCCCACCTTGCCTGTAATATTGTCTTTTTGTATCTGTTCATGAGCATTTGTTTTTGATAATGAATTGTTATGCCACTCGGGTTCCATGCAATTATTATGGTGAATGCTTGCCTTAGTTAGATATAGTGGCTAGTTTGATCGTAGATTGTACGTGTGTCTCGCCTATGCAATTTGCTGTCCTAGTTGGCTATCTTTTGTGTTTTGTTATCAATAAGCCTATTCAAATTGAGCAAATAGTTGTGCCCACCTTGCCTTCATGTTGAGAATTTGTACTTAAAGCTTATCGTATGATGTGTGTGATAATAAGCTTATTCAACCGAGCAAATAGTTGTGCCCACCTTGTCTTCATGTTGCGAATCTGTACCCAACTTATCGTATAAAAACATTCCTGCTCCATTTCCTCATGCTCTGTTTTCTTGAGGAAACTGGATAGATTTAAAGAAGTTAGCTTAGTTGTAGTTAAATGATCTGCGAAACCAGAAAATCCTTAGCTGCAATGTTCTAGGTTTTTTTAACCTTGTGCCTCTACCAGCTGAGAACAAAAAGATAGGATTTAGTTTACTTTTATTTTCCATGCATTCCAGCACAACGAGGGAGCTTCCCCTCCTAATTTGAAGAGCACTCATTACGCAGTGTGCATAGCTGTTCGTACAAACTTACACTCCAGAGGTGTTAGTTCTTACCCCAACAACTATAACGTTCATACCTTTAGAATAAAACATTGACACCTCTAAGTATAAAAAGCATAGAAAATCTCCAAACGAGGGTTTTGTTCCAGATGATCCAGAAGAATGCATGAAATTCATCTAAGTGTCAAGGAGAAATGAGATATGTCCAGAGAACTTCAAAGTTCGCCCAAGGATGGATTTCCAAGCACATGGTCAAGTCCGCTTGGAAGGAAAAGAAAGGTCTAAGGCATTGTGAAGTCTGCCTTGGACAAAATAATGGATGGCATGAAGAGTATGAAGTCTGCCTTAGGCAAAAATGAAGGATGGCAGAGCAATCATGAAGTCCGCCCTACCTTGGAAGAAATGGCGAGCTAGAGGTGAAGTCCGCCCAAGAATGGATGGCACAAAAGGTTCAAAGTCCACCTAGACACCAAGGAATGAATGTCCAAGCCAAGATAAAGTCCGCCCTAGGCAAGATGGCATGGAAAACTTGAAGTCCGCCCAAGGATGAGAGAAATGTCTAAGGCATGGTCAAGTCCGCCCAAGTTTGATGGAAAATGTCTAAAGCATCATGAAGTCCGACTTAGCTTGAAAGATGCTTGTCCAAACTACTACGAATTCCGCCCTAGGCCAAGAAAGAAATGTCTTAAGTGTTGGTGAAGTCCGCCTAAGCTAAAGGAGAATATGGCAAGACCAAGGTAAAGTCCGCCCTTGGCATGAAGATGATGAAGTCCACCTTGGCTAAAGGAGGGGAATAAAATGACATAGGAAATAATAAATTGGCCAAGGGTAAATAAAATTTCGCCATAATTAAATGATTTAAAAGGGTTGGAAAAGGTCGGAAGAGGTTGGAAAATAGAACACTTAAAATATTTTTATTATTTTTCCAACACTTAGGAAATATTTTATATATTTTATTCTTTTCCAACACTTTGAAGAAATTTTCGAAATACTCAACACTTCGAATTTTTTTTGAAACTCAAGGAAAAATCTAGAGGATTTTGGCTAAAGATGGCGCCATAATAAAAATTGTAAACTTTCTCTCGAAAATCTTCAGTGAAGATTAAATTGCCATTCTGGAAGAAATAAAACAAGTCTGGGTTCGATGAATCTAAAAGAAAATCTTGAAGTTGCTAAAACCATCAACTTCTCCAGCTTTATAAGAAGTTCAACTTGTCACTTTCAAATCATTCTTCCAAAGTTCGATGGTAAAAGTTTTCTTTTCTCTCAGAGTTGTGAAAGATAGATTTTTGAAGAATAAAGTAAATTCCTGAGCTGAAGGGTGTAATTTTTGGAGAAATAAAGTGAATTTCTGAGTTAAAGGGCGTATTTTCTAGAAAATAATGTGCTTTTTCTGGATTTAGGAGTGAATTTTCAGAATTGAAAGGTCGATTTGCAGTCAAAACATGCTTTCGAAGGTTCAAAAATGAGTTTGGCTGAATTCTTCTCTCTTTCTTCCGTCTTATTCACTCATTTTGGCAAAAATTTGCTGAGTACTTGGCCAAAATTCTTTCATTTTTAATTCTGATTTTTCACAGAATTTATCTTTTGACAAGCTGAAAGGGAAATTTTTCGAATAAAGGTCCAGAAAAATCATAGTTAAAATCTTTAAAAATAATATTAATTCCCTTCATGTTTATTTTAGGTTAATGACCACTAGAGGAGAACCCTCGAGAAAAGCCTAGATGAAGTTCGCTAGCAAAGGACTGCAGTCGGAGTCAAAAATCAACTCCAAATGGAAAAACATAATAGACACCAATCTTGGACACGTAGATTTTAAAGACTTCAAGAAGAGAATGTACGGGCAAGATGGATTCCTGCCGACACTAGTTGTTCGCCGGATGATGAGAAATGGCATTGTCCAAGCGGCTGGATTTCCACTAGCTATGCAGTGTGCTGAATTGATGGTCGAGTGCGCCATTCACTACAATGCGCAGGAGAGACAAATCATTGTGCCAGACGGGAGGATATTGGCTCACCTCGGAGAATTGGCAATCCAAGAAGCATTTGGCATATCGACTTATAACCTGACTTCATACAAAACCAAAGAAGACGCCGAAAAGCTTTATGAAGACCAATTTCAACTCTGTGCGACAAATATAAATAAGTCATGGTTAGAGAAGCCAAGGCCTTCCATCAAGAAGATGCCAAAGAAATTGCTTCGTACAAACTTCAAGGAGGAGTATGGAGATATTATTTTGCTATTGAACAGAGTAATGGGCAACCCCCAAGGCGCACCCTTTGAGTCCTAAATGTATTACTTCATTGATGAGATCACCTCAGGCGTCAAGATGTTCAATTGGTCCCGGATGATTAGTGACAATCTCCATGAACAGTTAATCAATTTGGTAAGGACAAAAATATTTTTACATGAGTTCCTACATCGTCTACCTATTGGCCAAGACTTACAGATATACATGATTGATCTGCAGAGGCGTGGTAGGCAATGGTGAGAATGAATTTAAGTCATATGACTGTTATCTGCAGCTGCAACTCAATGAGAAAGCCCACTTTAGGCGGGCAAATGATGCTTTCCTGATGTATATCACCAGAATACTGCAAGGAGGAACTCACCAGAGGCTAACTCATGAGGCCAAGAGCTTGATTAGCAAGTATGGATCTTGGTTTATCCAGTTTCCAAGATTCACATATATAAGGGTTCAAGGATTCACCGAATGTCCTTATCGACTTCCAATTTATCCTACCAATAGAATGGTCTTGCTAGAGGTTCTTAGGCAATTGGAGACATACCAAGGCCTCCAGAGAGCAAAGCAGAAGGCAGCCATTACCTTCCCATTTTTCATTGGAAATATGCTAAAGTCTTGTCTGTCGGCACAAGCAACCAAAGGTGCCAGGTTGGAAATGCAATGGTATCCGTTCACATCTTATTGGTCCAGGGCTGACTTTGATCCTCACAATCACATTGGGACTGTGAATGGAAAGAAGTATAGACATAAAGTAGACTTGGAGGATTTTTGGGCGAATTCTGTAGATGAATATGATATCAGGAAAAGATTATGGTCTAGATTGCCGGTGAATTTGATCAAAATGACCGAGCTTTGCCGAGTACCTGATCAGCTAGAAGATGATGGAGAATATATTGAGTCACGCTACGATGAGAATCGACCTCTTCCTCTTGTGAAGTGGTCAGAACCTGAGCTAGCAGATTTAACTACCTTGATGAGGCCGGTTGTCAAGTATTCATAGTGGTGGGTTGACCAACAAGTCCAAGAGTTAAGGCGAAGGAAATTGACCCTCACTTATGACTTACTGGGCGAGATGGAATCATATTCCTCGAATGTAGGAGTAACTCAAAGTGTTGAATTGATTGATAGCACCAATTCCAAGAAAAGGAAAGAGGCAGTTGATGATGCTATTAGGTCAAAGGGAAAGACAACTAAAAACGAGGAACCTATTCACAAGAAGCAGAGATTGGAGCCATCCCACTCTACCACATCCAAGAATGTGGACGAGATACTAGCTATTGTAGATGAGTCATTAGCCAACATAAGGATTCCTTCTCCAATTCATGAGAGAAACATTGAATCTATCCAGTCAGCTGATGATGAGCCTCCATCTCCTATAGGCACAAAGATACTTGAATCAGAGAATGAAATGGATATCCCGGATGAGGAATTTCAAGAGGGAATGATTTCCGCTCTTAGAGGAATTCAAGATGTTCCATGTGCGGAAAATACTTAGGAAGAGGAAGTCATTGAACAGCCTACAATTCCAGATTGGTTAAAAGAAAGATTGAAGATAAAAGTACCAGTTGAGATTCAAGAAGAGGATGATATGGCAGATTTCTTGGCTAGGTTAGAAAATGTTACTGCAAAGAAGGTCGCCAAGAAATTTTCTACAATTTAGAGAGATGAAGCCGACTGTCGTTCAATGCAGATTGCCGTGCCAACAGTGGATAAGTCACAAGAGGATATCGCTCCCCATGAGTATGCCATCACTACTGTTGAATTGGGTCCAACAACAAAAGGCCAAGAGGTTGAAGACCTGGACAATTCAGTCGCTACCATCAAGGTGAGATTGGAAAAGGAAGTGGCAAAGAAAAGTGAATATAAAAGGGAGGTTGAACACCTAAAGGAATACATTCAACACTTGACTAAACCTCTCAATCATGGCGATTCAACAACTCCACTTTTAAACTCTTCACAGGAAGTGGTCAAGGACTTTGAGGAAGAAATGGTCATAGCTAAAGAAACTAAGGAGTGGATGGTGAGCAAAGGCGAGGAAGGGGCTACATTTATGGAAAGATTGACACTGGCCTATGGACAAGCTTCCTCTTTGCTCTCCAGACTTGCCGTCGTGATAGAAGCTTGGGACAACCTCCAGAATATTTAGGATAGAATCATTCCATGCCTTAGAGTGCCGAAAGGAGTTCCAAAATAGGAATTAATTGATGGGAAGATAATTGCAGCAGGCGCCGCATATGATTTCCACACTTGGTACTGGGCATTGACTGCACGGAGCGAGGTCTTGGAAAGAGTGAAGGCCGATGGAATTAGAACTGAGGAGCAAATAAAAGAAATTTAGAGCAAGATTTTCCTTATAGCTGCGGATATACTTGAGAAGGAAATCATTCGAGAAAATGATATTCAGTGGGAAAATTTGAAGCTTAGAATTCAGGAGGTCTTGTTCACGACCACTGGACCGGTTCTAAGGAAAAATTTGACTAAGGTGGCGAACTTCCTGTCTATCCGAGATGCCTTCTTGAAATAGGAATTGGAGTGGGAGAGTGTTTTTGCCGAATGTGCTGAGGATTTGGACGGATTGGAGTTCAAGGTGAACATGCTGCCACATGTCACGATGGAAGAGGTCATCCCAATTGTGTCCGAGTTCATTGAACACATTGCCACTCGAGAGGATAAGGATGCAATCCCTTGAAGATAGCTCCTCGCGCCACTTCTTCTCCATGCAACTACTGTTGAAGTTACTTTGGGAAACCCTAATTAGGGTTGATGTCTTGATCTTGGCCGTTAATCTTGAGTTAATCTCAACCTTTCATTTGTTTTCAAAAACTCTATATAAACTCTTGATCTCTCATTGTCATTTTGTGAAGAGAGTTCTATGAAACTGTTGCGTATAGCTACTTTGGATAATAAAAGCTCTTATGCATGAATTGCTTTGAATCCTTCTTATTGTCAAGTGGTTGCATGGTTGCATATCTCCTTCAACATAGAGTAGATTTAGAATAGGATTTGATTTGAATTCATGTTAGATGAATGAAAGATTTGATAGTATTGATTAGTGAAATTTTTGCTCATACTTTCTTTGAATAGATGATTTTTATTCAATGCATAAAGTTAGCCTGAGCTTATTTTGTGGATGCTTAACTTTTGTCTGGATAAATATTGTTCGATTTGATGGTAGTTATTCATGACGTGAAAATCATAAGCACACCCTTTGAAGATTGCACTCATTTTGTGTAGTTGTCTTTAGTGTGGCGAAGCGAAGTGTTGTTACTGGTTTCACCAAGTCAATACCGTCTCTTGAGTTCTTAGGAGTAGATTAGAACTTTGAAACCCCTATCCTTTTGCACTTTTTTGAAATCTCAAACTGAAAAATCCAAAAAAAGAAATAGCATTTAATGTCAAATTTGTCTAAGTCCTAAACTTGTGAATGATTTGTTAGTGTAAGTCCCTTTGTGTACCACCAGCATATCACAACGTCCATTGAGCTTATCCACATGTCAAGACCTGACAAAAGAAACCTTGGAATCGTCATATGATCTTCTCACAATCTTAGCATACGTGGTGATTTTGTTCAAGAGAGGATAGAGTGTCTTTGGACATTTTATTCTGTGTGTTTGGCGAATGATAAAACGTACACCAATAGGCCCTCCACTCCTTTAAACAATATCTAAATCTAATTCAACCCTTAAAAGAACCAAAAACAAAAAACTATCTCATTTTAACATTTCCAAACTTGTGTAGAAGAGCAGCAAGAGAAGATCAGCAGCGAAAAGAGGAGAGAACAATAGTGGGAAGAAGGCACTAGGGCATCAAATCCACTACATTTGAGGTAAGTTATTCATCTAAAATTTGTTTTGCTTTTTTTTGTTTTTTTCAAAATTTTAAACACACAGGGAGGATATTTTGATTTGATTTTTTCTTTTATTTGAATTTGCAGCTCTCTTTTAATTTTTTAACAAAAAAAAAGCAATAAGCAGTAGGGGGACTAGTGATAGTGAAGAGTTTGAAGTTCAAATGAAAAAAATAAGTAGAGTTAGAACTCATAGAAGTATGGCTGCCACTGGGGGTTCTTCAGGGAGTGGGAGTGTAGTAGGGTCAACAAGTACAACAAACCCATTTGAATGTTCTTTCGAACTCCTCAAAATCTATGCAAAAGGCCCATTTAACCCTGTTGGCATTTCAATTAGCACCTCTGGAGTGCTTATTGGAAACGGACAACTATTGCAAGTGTGTTAGTACTGCTCTTTAGTACTGCTCTTCAGATTATAGAGAGGAAGATCTCTCTTTGCTGATTATTCTATGTAAAGAAGGTGTACTAAGGTTCCTATCTTTTTCACTCAGCGGTAGGACACAAGGGTGCATAAACACAATGCGCCGTAGCTAAGCTTTTCTCTGGTTTTCGCAGATCTTAACTACGACTAATTATCTTCTAGACTATCCTACCTCCTCAAGATAAACAAAGCATGAGGGCATAGGAGCGAAATGGATGGGTTGGATTACTTGAATCCACCGTCTTTGTAGAATATGGTCGAGGCTCTGAACTCTTGGATATATGCCAAGATAAGGTTGATGCAAGTAAACACTCGTTACGGTAAACTGGATCTGAGACTTGCCAAGGAGGAGGAACCCCTATCCGAGGTATAGGCTTGGAAACAACTTACTGGAAACAACAAGGTACGATGATTCGGCTAACAGGATTCTTGAGGAGGTGACGACACCTGTCCAAGGTGTAGGCTGAAAGACAACTCCTTAAACAACATCAAATGATAGTAACTGATAACAAAATATCCAAGGAGGAGGAACCCCTGTCCAAGGAGGAGATTGAAACAATACACTTTTTGGAACAAGACTTTGAAAGAACTCAAATATTTAGATCAAGCACGCATGCGCCATCTGATTTACTTCTTCAAGTTTCTTCAAAGAATTACAAAGGTTGGGACAACAAAGGCATGAAATCATGCACAATTACGATCAACCAACAAACTCTCGTCCAAGAGTGAATAGTTATGAACAAGCTAACTCTGGCAACAATGGCGCAACAATTTTGCCTAGCAAATAAAGGTTAAACAAATAATGAGCCCAAGACTCTTATTTATAGAAACTCAAAAGAGTAGGCAATCCTAAAATCTCCTTGAGTTAACAATCAGTTCTTGCCAATCAACAAGATTTATTCCTATGTCTAAAAGTAGGTGAGCAAGCAGCTAACTGGAAATCTACTTTAGTTAACTGGAACTAAACAAAAGTCAAACTGGGAGTCTTCCTTAGTTGACTGACACCTAACTAAAAGTGAACTTAAAATACATATGTGTCTCCAAAATAGACATCCACCTTTAAAGGAGATTTGAGATCCACAAATCGTGGGAGTCAATTAGACATCCTAGATTAGTGGGATCTGACATGCATGATTTGTGGAGATCTGGAGTCAACTTGGAAAGGGGCATCAAGTTGACTTCAGTCATAGTTATTGCTACTTTGGAGGGTAGGACATCCTTCTTGAGGTCTTTGACACCTCATCACCATTGGTCAATAATGCTTTTGTTCATTCGTTGACTTCTTCATACGAAGACCGTTACATGCCTGTCAATCGTCAGCTTATTGCTTGTCAGCAACTTGATGTATGTATCTCCTTCATTCTGCTTCCCTTAGGAGGGTTACTCCTTTTCTTTTTGTCTGTGTTTCCACTTTGACGTGGAAAGTAGTGTAGTATTAACCGATGGCAGCTCTGTGTTGGGAATGACTACCTTCTGCATTCTTTTGCAACTTTGACATTTTCCTTGATCTTTCTCAATGGAAGAGTGTTGTATGATGAAACCGTGAAGCTTGATGATGAAACCGCGAAGTTTGACCATGATCACTCCAACCGTGAGAAATGCACATGAACTTGTTGTATGTGTAAAGTTCCAATGGTTACAATCCTCTAAACTGGCCTTGGAAGGCGATCAGATATACGAGGTGAAACCATTATGGAACTTGTGGACTTGTGTTTATGTTTGTCAATCTGTCTAGATTGACCTCTGGGTGTGCCCTATGCAAATCGGTGTTAGTTGTTTTCAGAAAATCATGGAGTAAGACCATTTTGGTCTTGTATTCGTTTTGGGAGAACTACGTTATGAAAACGTTGAAGATTGACTGTGCACACGATGCTGCTCGGACAACTTTTTCTAGAATTGCTAAAAATAGCCTTGTTGAGGGTAATTTTTATGAAAAATTATGAGACATGGGTTTTGTTGAGAATAATTCTCTAAACAAACCCAGATCGTTAGAAATTCGAAAAAACGTGTTTTTCTATAACATGCAAGAGCCCTTTGGTGGCAAAGGCAGTGATGCACTAGAAAGTGATTTTTCTCAGAAAAATCTACCACATGGGTTTTGTTCGTGCTTCAGAGCTGATCAAACCCAGTTTGTCTGTTTTTCAAAATTATGACTTTTTTTGGAAACCCTAAAAAATAGGGGTACCAGGGCTACTTTTTATGGAAAAATCTAACATGTGGGGTTTGTAGAAAAAGCTGAGTTGATCATACACAGTTGGCCAGATCTGTGATTATCTGCCGTTTTCTCGGACATGCAATTTTTTTTAGATAGAATAGAGGAAGTAGACAGAAGGTGGATTGGAAGTTATAATCTGTCAATTTGGAAGAATTATGCCTTTTGGTGCAACCTTTGATAAATAGTCCTTCTATGCAACATATCTTCAAAAATATGAACGGTAAAAACCCCTCTGGAGATCTTCAAAAATGTTGGAGAAGAAAAATATCCGTTCTTGAGCTCCTCAACCTGCAAAGAAATAATGAAGAATGGATTCCTAGATGCTTTGATATGTTAATTTGAAGTTGCAAGCATCAATTGGGCATCCAACTCATGATTGAGCCTGGTTTGGAGTTCAAAAAAGGCGATTTCCATCGATTGTGGAGTGTTTGGCCTCCTTTTGCCTCCAAAATTTGCTAACTGAAGTCAACATTTGCTTTTGACTTTCTTAGGCGTCCTTTTTGGTGTTTTGATCATTTTTGCACGCTGAAATGCCTTCGTTTGATCTTCGATCTTGGCTGCTCAGTTGATCTTCGATAGTTGCTGACAAATCCGTTGTTGAGATGGGATCAACTTGATGAGACATGCCTAGGAGAGATTAACTCAAAAAACTGAGTTTGGACCTCCAGAATGAAGGGTGCTTTTCTTCAAGAGGGGCGCTTTTGGCTGCGCCTTAGTCAATTTTCATTGACTATTCTTCGCTTTGGCCTTTTCAGACCCTCTGTGCTTTGATTTGACGTTCCCGTTGATGGATGAGTTGGATGACTCTGCTTGACGATGCATCGGGTAGCCAGTTCGGTCTTGCACTGGATGATTGACTTTTCAATTTCAGATGGCAAGAACAGGTCCTTCAAACTCAAGGGCGCCCTTGGCCAGTAGGGGCGCTTTTAGCTTTGTTGACTTATTTTATCTATGTTGGAACTGTCTACTTTGATCTTCGTCGTTGGATGATTTAGTAATCAGATTCTTCTACTGATAATCTCGTTGTCGAGATTGATCGTAGCTGAGAAGGTTCTTCTGGAGAGCAGTAAGCATTCAGACTGCATCTGCATGCCTCAAAGAAAGGGCGCCTTTCTCCAAGAGGGGCACTTTTCTTCTGTCCTTAGCCAATTTTGGCTTGTCCTTTTAGTCTCCAGTTTTGGCTTTTTCTGCTTGATCTCAACGTGTGATCGTTTGGCGTGTCCAGTGAACTTGCTGTCAGATTGATCACTGAAATATACTCTCAAATTTTTTGATTTTCAATAAACAAATACAATGTAACCAAGCACTTGTTAAGGTTAGCTTAACCCAAAACACTGCATGAAAGAACTCTAACCAAGAATGCGCCCTAAAACCACTTAAGGAGGAGGGGCAGGCATATGGTCAGAGGATCCCTAGGATCTACTGAATCAAAGTTACAAAGATTACACTTGAAAGAGAGAAGCTAAACTCAACACCAAGAATGTGCACTCAAGATCCTTTGACAGGCGAGGTGCTAACATATGGTGGAGTGCTAATTGCTGAATTGTAAGGTAATAGGCGGATAACCAGCCATGAGAAAACTTTCCACGCTACCACCAAACAGTGGGGGGAAAGGATTACGATTTAAACACTTCATCTGCTGCAGCAGGCATCCACTCATGAGTGGGAATTCACCACTTTTCCAATGGGTACAATGAGAGAATTAGCAAATTCTTTTTTTCCACGCTGGTGGTAAACCATCCAAGGGTTACAATGTGATAATTAAACACGAATAAGCAACAATTAGTAGCCTGAAACAATACTACTGTTATCAGCTTTACAAAATGAGAAAGGGCTGCAAATTACATGAGAATTACAATAGTTTTGAAGCACAAAGAAGCTGGATGATCCCACATTAGATAGCTATCCAACTTATTGAAGAAAGAACTGAAACAAGTCTGATATAAAAAATCTGCAAACTGAAAATGAACTACCAGCAAACTATAGCACACCAAATTGTTCATAATTTCATCCTATCTTCACCAATTGACATGGAATCAATTGCAGCAGCTTCTAGGAGTAAAGGCGCCCCTGTTCAAACACATAAACTGCACCAAAGCCTCCATATTTATTAATGCACGCAACCCAATACCATTTTGGAAATGTATAGCCTTCAAGAGGGGCGATTTTCTCTTTAAAAATCAGAAACACATTAATAAAATCTGAAACCTCTTGGAAAGGTTCACCCAAGGCTTAGAATCATATAGATAAAATACCCATATCAGAAATAAATTCATGAAGAGAGCTGCAAGCAAAATCACCAATCAGCCATGTCTGCACCAGCAACTCAAAATCTGATAATAACATCAAATCTCCAACAATGAAGCTCAATATGTACTTCTGAATGAAGCACACTCTCAATCCATCATTTAGGGAACCATAGTTTCAGGTCCGAAGAGTGGAATAGAATTTGCTAAGCTTTCCCTTAGCCGGATTTTGGATTTCAAACTAGCAACATAACTTTACAACATTTTCCAAGGTAACAAATGAGAGAGCAAAGGCTTTCTTTTATAGAATTGAAAGTGACTGTTGGCTCTTCAACTTCCATTTCTTTTTCCTTCCAAAAGAGATGTCCATTTCACTTTTGAAATATTTTAATTTTTAAAACTTAATATTCACCTTTCTAGGCATCCAAAACTTGAGGAGAAATATTTACTTTAGAAATATTTAAATAATCTCCCAAGGAGGCGTCCACCCTCAAGGCCACCTTTTAAAACAACTTTAAGTCATTAATACTAGGCCAAGGGGGTCAATAAGAAATTATAACATTAATGACTTAGAATAAATCATTTTACCCAAAATGAGCCTCAAAGTGTTGAAGGCCAAATATGCTCCAAACTGCTTTGCCCGAAATGGAAACTGAGCTAACTACTGATGCTACTGCCCAAGATGGCATTGCTAGAAATGGAATTCACTAAAAATAGTACATTTAGAAAAGTTGCCCGATGACTTTATAAGTCATATCACTGCGAAGCTCTCTAAAAACCCAGAAAGAATCCACAATCCTTATTCATGCAAACCTTTTTCAGAATCCCTATAAAATAGGAAACCCTAATTTCCAATTTTGCTTAGCCTACGAGTTTTCGGAAATAGGCTAAAACCTCAAGAAGAGCGTAGGGCTAAATTGGGGACATTACAATCACGTAGCTGGGAGGAAGCTTAAAAGATGTCATGTATAGAGTAGCTACTGATGGATTCATTTGATGCCTTGAACTAAGGGGTGCCCCTGGCCAGTAGGGGCGCTTTTAGCTTGAAGTTCTCTGATTTGGCATCTTCATTGTTTACAGATTCTCCATACTTAGCTGACGATTGGCCAATGATTCCTGAATCAGATGATCTGATTGATGGTTGCGTTGTTGAGACAACATGAACGTGAAGGAGATGAATGATTTGAAGATGCAAGGTGATTACATTTGCCCTCTGAGATCCAAGGGCGCCTTTCTTCAAGAGGGGCGCTTTTTTGGTATTTGGTAGTTGTTTTGCCTTGGTAGCAAAACGTGCACCTTCCAGAGTTAGCCAAATTTTGGCCTTTTCTATTTTGAGAAACTCCTTCGTCTGGACAACATCTTTTTGGCCTTTTCCGCCATGGCTTTTTCGTTGTAGCTTTTGAGGTTTAGCTTTCAGCACCTAGTACTGGCCAATCTGCCATTAATGGCTGTGGAGCTCCTAACTTCGTTCCTGAAAAATAGAAATAGACCCACCAAAGTAAAACATATCTTTTGATGATTTTGACTTGATCAATGTGATCGTGAAGTGAATTAACCCTATCAAAATCATTTTCAATCATTTCCGGGAAGCTCCTATTTTTTAGGGTTTCCCTAAAAATAGGGCATAAAACCCTAATTTTTAGTTTTTCAGAATTTTAACCATAGGTTCCTTGACAGAAACCCACAAAGATCTCATGCTTGGTTTGACCTAAAACATACTTCTGACGACATTTTTTCATTATTTAGCTCAATTTAAGCAGAATGCCAAAAAATAATTTTGGGTACAACAAACCCCAAGAAACCTCTCTTACAATTTGCATCATGAATAAACAAAATTTAGGGGGGAGTAAAGTATGGCTATGCCATTTGTGGGAAAAAACCTATAAGGGTAGCTACACTAGAATTTATTGTCATCTTTTGTAGATAGGTGGTCAAGGGGTGAAAGATTGTGAAACTATAACTCTAGCTGAAAAGGTTGAGGCAACTAGATAGCATATGGAGGGGGAGACAAGAAAGAAAGGAATTCCATTGGAGAGTATGCAGCCTAGTGTGTCATTGCCTATAAGATCCATGGATGTTGGAATTCAAGGGGGAGAGAATTGTACTTCTACTAGGGAAAAGAAGAGAACTACAAGTGTTGCAAATATGTTTAACATACAATCTTGAGATGTTGTTGAGTCTTCTATTGCTAAGTTTTTTTATGCTCATGCCTTACCATGTAAGATCCTAGGGCGGAATGTCACAATTTTAACACTGCAAATTTTGCTGAATCTTTTATGCAACTAATCCAGATACTACTCAGAATTATGAGTCACCAAACAATTATGAATCGGTAACAAGATCATAGAACAACAATCACAAAATCTTGAAAGCGAACATGTGAAATGAACGGATAGAGATGAAAACTCGCCAAACAGATATTTAATAAGAGAATTTCACTGAATTGATTATGTCGATTCCACCAAACAGTTTACACATATCCGACTATCAGAGATCTGTATGATATATCGATATACTCGATCAAGTTTGCAATATACAGAGCAATACTAGGCTCTGCCCAAGGTGGCGTTGCCACTTCCTTCTTGTCCAACGGAAAGATAATTCCCTTGTTGTATTTGCTAGAGACTCCCGTTGCTTCCGTTTGTGGTGTCAGTAATCGCCCAGAGCTATCGAGCTTATGTCGATTGCTTTGTCGGGGTGTACGCCTACAAAATGATTCGATCTGTGGAATGCAACATATGTCTTCGCTTCTGATCAAACTTGGTCGATGTGATGATGCTCTAGCGTCGATCCTCTGCTTCTTCAAATGTCACAATTTATCATTGATGGCGGCTAGAGCTAAGGGCTCGACTTGTACGCCTTGTGATTGCACCTTCAAAAGTTGATTCCTGTAACACTAATCACTTGAAATGAGTGCGCCATGGATAGAAATGGTCTAATAGCAAAAACGAATCAGCCAAGGGAGAGACTACGCACCCTTGAGTTCTCCGACAGAGCAGTTATGCCCTCAAGTCAGCAAGAAGAGAAATTCTCCAGATTCGTGATAATTAGAGAAAGAGCTTAAAGTCCTATAAATGCTAACTAACTGCCAACTTAAAACAAGTTGGCCAGAGAAGCACAAGTAAAAATGAAATTCAAATTTAAAACTAGGTGCCTCAAGTGAGGTTGGCCCAAATTACTAATAATTATTTATTTATTTATTAGTAGTGTTTATAAACACTTTTCTCCTCCAGGTCGGCCCTAGTTCATTTTGGATCCGGGACATTACAGTCCCTGCCCTCAGATTGTTGCTGGTCCTCTAGCAACCTCAAGTTAGGATGCTCGAAAATTTCCACTCCTTCCGATGTGGCGTCTTCAACGGGCAGATTTTTCCACTTCACCAAATATTCGGGGATAGTCTTATTCCTTAGCCGCTTCTCCCTCACATCTAACACCGTCTTAGGTTCCAAAATGAGTTTTCCTTCATCATCAAGTGATGGTAGCTCCATGGAAGGTGAGATCTACTGTCCCAAGGCCTTTTTGAGGCAAGAAACATGAAAAATGTTGTGAATTCTGGTTCCTTGAGGCAGCTCTAGCTCGTATGCAACCTCCTTGATCCTTCGTGTGATTTTGAATGGGTCATAAAATCTTGGCTTCGACTTCTCTGCTCCGTTTCCTTTAAGGGATGACTACTGGTAGGGCTGCAGCCTCAAATATATCATGTCGTCAACCTCAAAGACTCTCTTAGTCCTTTGCTGGTTTGCATATAATTTTTGCTGATTTTGGGCGTGCTGCAAATTTTCCTTCAAGGCATTCATGATGTCTACATTTTGCTGTACCATGTCTCTAGTACTTAGAACTCTGCTATCTGCAAGAATCAAATTCATGAAGGAAGTAGCCTCATAGCCATGGAGTGCTTTGAACAGAGACATTCCAATGGACATGTGATGTGTGGTGTTGTAGCAAAACTCTCCAAGATGTAGCCACTTCACCCACGCTGATTGCTGCCTCGTCACATAGTTTCTCAAATACCCTTCAATCCATTTGTTTACGACCTCCGTTTGTCTGTTCGTTAGCGGATGATAGCTGGTGCTGGGAGTTAACTAGGTGTGAGCCAAACGAAAGAGCTCTTGCCAAAACAAGCTGATAAACCTACTATCCTTGTCACTCACAATGTTTCTTGGCAACCCATGTAGTCTAAAGACTTCTCTAAAAAACAGATCTGCGATTTGAGGAGCCTTAAATTCTGAAGTAATAGCATAGAAATGAGCATATTTAGTGAGCTTATCCACCACAATGTAAATACAATATTTACCTTGCACCTTTGGGAGCCCAATGATGAAATCCATTGATATGCTCTCCCATTTCTGATTTGGGATGGGTAAGGGCTGAAACAAACCAGCAGAAAACATGTGCTCTGTTTTGTTTTGTTGGCAAACCAAACATTCTCTCACATGCTGCAATATATCATTCTTCAATCCCTTCCATGCAAAATGTTCTCTTACCTACTTGTATGTCTTGTAGAATCCAGGATGTCTAGCAAGAGGAGTATCATGGCAAGCTTTGATAATCCTATTGTTGAACTTGGATTGAGGCACAAGATACACCCGATCTTTGCAGAGATTGAGCTCTTCAACCTCCTTGCACCTATCATCCACCACCTTTCCTTCGAAGATGTCATTAGCAAAGGAATCTTTAGCATACTCAGCTAGGATGCACATCTTCCAATCAGCAGATATATCCGTCATGGCACAAATATAAGGCCTCCTAGAAAGTGCATCGACTACCACATTGTTCTTGCCTTTCACATAGTCAATATCAAAATCATAAGCTTGGAGTTTGCTTACCCATTTCTATTGTCTATCATTCAAATCTCGTTGATTAAGGAAGTACTTCAAGCTGTTATGATCCGTCTTCACCACAAATTTCCCACAAACCAGGTATTGTCTGAACTTAGCAAGGGCATGCATGATCGCCAACATCTCTTTATCATAGATGGAGAAAGCCTTCTCTGCATCTGTGAGTTTCCTACTCTCATATGCTATGGGGTGCTTATTTTGCATCAACACCACTCCAATACCTTCCCCTGAAGCATCACACTCAAGTACAAAAGGGGATGAGAAATCTGGAATAGCCAAAACAGGACATGAACTCATTACCTCCTTAAGTTTATCAAATGCTTGCTGTGCCGTGGGACTCCAATTGAACGCTCCTTTCTTAGTCAGATTTGTCAATGGTGCCGCAAGATGGGAGAAACCCTTCACGAATCTTCTGTAGTAGCTGCAAAGACCCACAAATCCCCTCAACTGAGTCAAGTTCTTGGGTCTAGCCCAGTCTCGAATAGCCTTGATCTTCTCCTCATCAACACTAACCCCTTGAGCGTTGATCTTATGGCCCAAGTACAGGATCTCATTCATCCCAAATTCACATTTTGACATCTTAGCATAAAACGAATTCTTCTCAAGAATGTCAAGCACCTCCTCTATATGCCTCAAATGTTCTTCCCATGTCTTACTGTAGATCAAGATGTCATCAAAGAAAACCAACACAAATTTCCTTAGCTGAAGAATGAATACCTAATTCATGTAAGATTGGAATGTAGCGGGAGCATTGGTTAACCCAAACGACATCACCAAGAACTCATAATGCCCATAATGACATCTGAACGTTGTCTTATGCACATCCTCACTCCTGACTCTAATTTGATGATATCCTGAACGCAAATCAATCTTGGAAAAGTATATTGCTCCATGTAGCTCATCTATCAATTCATCGATCTTGGGAATAGGGTAGTGGTTCTTGATGGTCTTCTTGTTGAGGGCTCTATAATCGATGCACATCTTGAGTGTACCATCCTTTTTGACCAACACCACTGACAAGCCAAAAGGACTCGAGCTTGGTCGTATGTGTCCCATATCCAATAACTCCTTAATGGCCTTCTCGATCTCTTCTTTGTACACTCTCGGATGATGATATGGAGTAGTGATGATTGGTTTGGCTCCATCTTCCAACTCTATCACATGCTAAAATCCCCTATTTGGTGGCAACCCAACAAGAATCTCTTGGAACACCTTGCACTTTTTGTTCAAAATAGCCTAGATGTCGATGGGAAAAGTTCTCTTCTTTTGATGGACTAGTGTCTATAATTAAGCACTTTTCTGCCCATGCTACTTCATCTCTCTAGAAAGAACGCTCCATTCTTTTTGTTGAAACCACCATAGGGCCATTCCTGGAGAGGCCCTTGAGGACAACCTCTTTGCCATTATGCTTGAACTTCAACTCCATGGTTTGGTAATTGGTGGTGTACTCTCCTAATGAATGAAGCCACTGAACCCCTAACACCATGTCCGTTTCACTGATGTCCACAACATAGAAATCATCCCTCATCTTGTGTCCTCCCAAGATTAGCTCCATTTGTTGAATCCATTTAGTGCAAGAGAGGTTGTTTCCTTCGACAGCTGCCACATCAAACCCCTCAAAGTCTTTTGCTCCCAAGCACAACTTGGCAATTGTCTTCTTGTCGATGAAATTGTGAGCAGCTCTGCTATCTATTAGCACTGCCACTCTTTGTTCTTGGAGAACTCCTCTAACACGGAGAGAGTGGTATCGGGGTGCTCCTGAGAGTGCGGCAAGCGTACCTCCCGTGGGACCCCCTTCTATCTCGACCTCTTGTTCTCCCTCATTAGTGACCTCCTTGTTGCTCTCGTCTTCGGTTTTTGCTTCATCTTCAGAAGCCACATCAATGTAGTAAACTTGTCCCCTCCCTTGGCATTTGTGACATTCGTTCCACTTCTTTTTGCAATAGTAGCACAAGCCCTTCTTACGGAGTTTATTCCTTGACATGTCATGTGGTCCTGGAGGAGGACCCTTAGGTGGAGGATTAGCCTTAATGAAAAGGCTTCTTTGGCTGCCCTGTTGGTGTACTCTTGACAATAGTCTTCCCTTTCTTGGTGGAGTCTTCAAGACTCAAAGCCCTTCGAATAGCTTCCTCCAATGTTGTCGGCTCCAAAGCTCTCACCAAACCACGAAAAGAGTCAGATAGACCTTCAATGAAAAAGAATGTGAGCCTTTTGTCTAAAACATCGGGTACCATCATAGCCAGCCTTTGAAATTATGAAACATATTCATCCATTGTGCTTGTTTGCTTCAATCTTGTCAACTCCTAGAAGTATGCCTCAGGATCTTTCCTATCAAACCTCTCCATTAGCTTTTGCGTGAAGTCCTCATATGTAGTCACCAATCCAAACCCTTGAGTTATGATACTAGGGTGCCACCATTTGTGAGTTGAACCCTCCCAAGTGTAAGATGGCGAATTTGATAGCTTCATCCTCAGTCATGGGGTTGAGAGAGAAGTATGTATCTAATTTCTGCACCCATGCGTGTGCAGTCATTGTCCCTGAACTATCGAAAGTAGGGAGTGAAAGCTTGCTGACTTTGTGTTGAAGATCTTTATTTCCTCGGTATTGTCTCCCCTCATTTCTTCTGGCTCTGTAAAATTGAGCAAAGGGAATTGCAGCTTGAGCTTCAACGTCCAACTTCATATAATCTTGTACAATACTACTATAGCTCGGCTGATCTTCTTCATTAGGCGGTGCCTCTGTCCTAGGAAAGAACTTAGGGTGATAGGGTCTGTAAGTGGATCCTTTTGAGGTTTTGCTGTGTTCTCCTCCTCCCGAGTGTTACAAATGGCCTTTTTCAGCATTGTTGGATCCGGTTTTGTTGTTGTTTACTGCAGCAGTAAGGAACTGTAATAATTGCAGCAAAGTCTGGTTTGTTTGATCTTGTTTCTCCATGAAAGCTTCAAGCTTATTATTCTGATCCTCCATTCTTTCCTTACCCCTACCTCCTATTCCCTTGTTGCTGTTTTGCGTAGCGCCTTTAGCTTCTTCTTCTCTCGCTCGATTGCCCTTTGTTGTCCTCAATTTTGAATTCTCAAAATTGGACAACCCATATGAAATTTTGCCTAAAATTTCTTCATAAATCTCTATGGCACGCATTTCGAAGTGCCAAAATTCTTCAATTGAATTGTGCAGCCATTGGTCTCCTTCCTATTTTGCCTTGAGCGAAATTTGGGAACATTTCGACATGTTTTTTCCCTTGTTTTGTCTAATTTCGGGATTTTTGATCACCATTGCAAGTAGGGATCTTTGTGTGTTAAGGCACGTTTTACGAGGTGTTGAGGTTGTAAAACTTTATATTTTAGTTGATGATTCCCTTGGGCATCCTTTCATCAGCTCCTCTTTCTGTTTTTGTCAAATTCTGAGTCATTTTTCTTGTCTTTTTGGTCAAATTCGAGTTTTTAAGGCAGCTCAGCAAAATAGGAAATTTTAAGTCATAAAGCAAAATTGCTAGTGTCAAAAAGTTCCTATGGTGCTTTAAGTGAAATTGCTTAAGTTGTGAAAAGTTCCTACTTTGCTAAAAGTAAAATTGCTAAAACTTCAAAATGATCCGAAATTGCTTAAGTTGCCAAAAATCCCTACTTTGCTAAAAGCAAAAATTGTTAAAAGAGCTAAAAAGTCCGATTTCACTTATTTGACAAAAATAAAATTGCTGAAGTGTCAAAAAGTTCCTAAAATTGCTAAATGAGCCAAAAGTTCCTATTTTTTCCAAATTGTCAAAATAAAAGTTGTTTAAAGGCTTCAAAAACCCGATTTGGTCTCTTTATGCCAATCTGAAAATCCCCTCTGTCAAAAAGCATATTTTTCAACATCTTTCATCGTAGAGCGTTCTGCTTTGAGTTTCAGGCTTAGATATTGATACCTGGTATTGGCCAACTGCCATTGACGACTTCAGAGGTCCTAACTTTTCTCCTGAAAAAGTGAAAACTACCCACTAGCCTTAAACTGACTTTTAACTGAAACCGACTTCACCACTGTGATCGTGATGTAAAATAAGCCAATCAAAATTAATTTCAGCCAATTCTGACAAGTTCCTATTTTTTAGGGTTTTGAGCTAAAAATAAATTTCAGAAAACCTAATTTTCAAAATTTTCAAATTTTGCCAATATCTTCTTGGCATCACACTGACTAAAAGCCGATACTTTATTTGCCCAAAAACTGAGTTTTGACCCCATATTTACAAGGTTTAGACCATTTTAAGCAAAATGCCTTAATGAAGCAAAAAATTTGGTTTGGGTACAACACAAGGTATGTTGTTTGCTTTCCTTTTCTTTTATTTTATCTTTTCCCTTGCCATTGTCTCACTCGTCTCCATTTCTCATTTCCATTTGCCTTCACCAAGTTCGCCTCATTCATTTCATTCATCTCATTTACCTTCATTTTGATAAATCATCAAATCCTCTTTGCCATTTTCGCAAGAATAATGATTTGTCTTGATTTTGGGTTTTCATAGTTTGACAGCAAAATAGGAATTTTCGATCAAAAGTGCAAGTAGAGGTTTCAAAAAATAGAACTTGCAATGACCTTTCATTTTTCCTACCTTGCACTTAAAAATTGCAATATGTACCAAAAATCCCGACTGCACTTAAAACTTGCAGTCAGCCTTCCAAAACCCGAAATTGAGCTCTGGCCTCACTTTTGCAGCCCCTTTGTCTCATTCTCGTTACTCCTGTTTGCACACATGACCTACCAAATCAATAATATAAGGCATGGGCCTTCTTTTTCAAGCAAATTCCTAGGCTGGAGAATGATACAAAGAAAGAACAACAACATGACGAAGCCACACAAGGAGTTGAACAAGTGACATGATTGAGCATGGATTGCTTTCAAGACGGAGATGGAAACATGTTTTCCAAACAACAGCATGAAGACCCAATCAACAATGATGTAGTTCAAGTCGTGTCTTTGGACACTTCAAATAGTTTCAATTATGTATTTGTAATTTAGTTTTGACAAATTACATGTAAAATGGAAAAATGTAATTGCAAGTAATCATATCACTTGCAAAGTTGTAAAATGTAATTACATGTGATTACATTACAAGTCAAATTACAATAGGACTTGTAATGTTGAATAAGTCAATTGCAGTTAGTTAGTGGTTGAGAGATTTTCTCAAGTTTGTTGAGATCCTCCCACCTTTTTCTCAAGGCCTCTTTCCTATAAATACTTGAGGAGGTCCTTTGTAATTTTTATCTTTTGGCAATGCAACAAAACTCTGCCAGTTTGTATGTGCACTCTAAGACTTTGAGCTTAGATGTAAATCAGATTGCAATCAATAAAAGAGGCAAATTGCTTTCAAACTTTGTGTTGATTCAAGGTGTTACGTGACAACATTTTCTACATATTGATTGTGAGTTTTGTGGTGTTATACAAGAGGGATTCAAACTGAATTTTGCAGACTTTGAGCTACTTATTGCGTTTGGAGTTTTAGATTTGGTTTTCAGATGTGATATTGCAGACTTTGAGTTGTTTGTCGCATTTGAAGCTATTGTAGAATGCTCAAGCAAAGGGGGTAACTTGCAGACTTTGTGCTGCTTTTATTTTCTATGTTTGTGCATAAAAAGTGCATCATGTAATTAGACTTTGAGCTGCTACATACTGCACTTGGTTACCAGAAAATCATCTAAAAAGGGTGATAGGAGAGTAAGTTGTCAAAGACTTTGTGCTTTCAATTTGTTTTCCTGTCCCGGAGGAGCAACAGAGGACTTTGTGCCTTCATGGAAACTTTGCTTCTTTCTTTACTTCATTAATCATTTATGCTTTCAATTGTGATTCTTTTTTGAAATAAGAGAAAAGGATAATTGTCTTTTTTGGAAAAAGAGAACAAGACAAGAATTTCACCCAGGTTTAGAATAGATTTGTAGCTAGAATTAATTTCTAAATTGGTAAAATAGAAAGCGAAGGGGGAGCCTTCCCTTTGAAAATAGGAGAGTTTATCTCACGTACTATGGCTGAAACCACAATTTTGTACGCTTTCCCAAGTATAGAAAATTTTCAACCAACACCTTTATATCTCATTGACTTAATTGCATAAGAAATCACCCACAAGCTGGCAGATCTTGTGGCTCTAATACCACTGTAAGATCCTAGGGCAGAATGTCACAATTTTAACACTGCGAATTTTGCTGAATCTATTATGCAACTGATCCAGATATTACTCAGAATTATGAGAGTCACCAAACAATTATGAATTGGTAACAAGATCATAGAACAACAATCACAGAATCCTGAAAGCGAACATGTAAAATGAACAAATAGAGATTAAAACATGCCAAACAGATATTTAATCAGAGAATTTCACTGAATTGATTATGTTGATTCCAGCAAGCAGTTTACACATATCTGACTATTAGAGATTTGTATGATATATCGATATACCCGATCAAGTTTGCAATATACAGAGCGATACTAGGCTCCGTCCAAGGTGGCGTCACCACTTGCTTCTTGTCCGACGGAAAGATAATTCCGTTGTCGTATTTGCCAGAGACTCCCATTGCTTCTGTCTGTGGTGTGAGTAATCGCCCAGAGCTATTGAGCTTATGCTAATTGCTTTGTCGGGGTGTACGCCTACAAAATGACTCGATCTGTGGAATGCAGCATATGTCTTCGCTTCTGATCAAACTTGGTCAATGCGATGATGCTCTAACGTTGATCCTTTGATTCTTCGGATGACAATTTATCATTGATGGCGGCCAGAGCCAGGGGCTTGGCCTGTACGCCTTGTGATCGCACCTTCAAAAGTTGATTCCTGTAACACTAATAACCTGAGATGAGTGTGGCATGGATAGAAATGGTCTAATAGCAAAAACGAATGAGCCCAGGGAGAGACTACACACCCGTGAGTTCTCCAATTGAGCAGCTATGCCCTCAAGTCAGCCAAGAAGAGAGATTCTCTAGATGCGTGATAATTAGAGAAAGAGCTTGAACTCCTATAAATACTAACTAAACCGCCAACTTAAAACAAGTCGCCCAGAGAAGCACAAGTAAAAATGAAATTCAAATTTAAAACTATGCACCTCAAATGAGGTCGGCCCAAATTACTAATAATTATTTATTTATTTATTAATAGTGTTTATAAACTCTTTTCTCCTCTAGGTCGGCCCTAGTTCATTTTGGATCCGGGACATTACATACCATTTCATGTGGCACGTTCACCCTATTTTAAACAAATGTTGAAAGATGTGATAGCTATTGGTCCCTCATTTGTCTGACTTAGAGAACATAAGTTACACACCACCCTCCTTGATAGAGAATATTCAAAAGTGAGTGTGTTGATGGAAGAGATGAGTCAAACCTGGATAAGGGATGGATCCTCCATCATCATGGATGGGTGGACCAATATCAAACATTGACTACTCATCAATATTATTGTCACAAGTTCAGCTAGATCTTATTTTCTTAGAGCTATTGATTGTTTCGGGAAGAGCAAGGATGTAAACTTCCAATTTTAAAAAATTGAAAGATGCCACATAAGAGGTTGGAGCCTTTACTGTTGTACAGGTAGTGACCGATTTAGCTTGTGTGTAAGTTAGCTGGTTTGATGGTGAAGGGTACTTACAAGCACATTTGTTGGACCCCATGTTGTGTTCATGCTTTTAATAATACATTGAAGGACACTGGGAAGATAGATTGGGTGAAGGCAGTGGTGTTAGAAGCTAGAGATGTGTAAAAGTTCATTTGCAACTATCCTCAAGCCCATGCATACTAGATATGTGAGTTACTTCATTTTGTTAGAGAAAATGCTTGAGGTCCAAGAGGCTTTACAATTGATGGTGGTTAATTCAAAGTGGGGTAGATGCTTAGAGGTAAGCATACTTGAAGGAGGAAGTGTGAAACAAAAAATCCTTGATGATGATTGGTGGTCCAAAATGAGGTGAGAAAGTGCTGGTTTTATTATTAAATTTTAAAAAAGTTAGTATATTAATATTTCTAATTTGTAAATTATTTTTATTCTTTGTAATAGTATTTATTCTATCATGTGAGTCTTTAATTCTTAATGTTTTTTGAGATTTTAATTTTTGTAACTTGTTTGTACTTGCAGATATGTTTGCTCCTTCATTGAGCCAATTGTGCAAGTCACAAGACATTCTTTGAAATAACATTTGCTCTATCATTTGAGTCTTAAATTCTTTTTGAGATTTTAATTTTTGTAACTTGTTTGCACTTGCAGAAATGTTTGCTCCTTCATTGAGCCTATTGTACAAGTTAGAATATATGTTGATACAAACTCTCTTAGCCTTGGAGATATTTATGAAACCTTTGATAACATGCTTGGATAGATGAAGCAAGTCATTTATAGCAGGGATCCTACTTTGGGATTTTATGAGAAGGGTCTTAGGCCCATTCTAACGCGACAGTGGAACACTATGAGCATCCCACTTCATATGGTAGCCTATGTTCTAAATCCCAAATGGTATGCAACTAAGCCTGGAAGAGTGCCCCTATCTCATGATGAAGAGGTGAAAGGTCTCATGAAGGCCCTTTCAAAAAATGTATATTGAAGAGGAATCTTCTTAACTTCGAATACAATGGCAATCTCCATGGTCCAACCTTCAGCAAACCAGAGATGAGGATGGATATAGCTATATCAATTCAAACTGACCCTATTGGATGGTGGATGTGGCATGGCAAGGATGCATCAAAGTTGAGGATACTTGCCACTTGTCTCCTTTCACAGGTTGCCAATTCCTCTACTATAGAGAGAAATTGGTCCACATATAGCTTCATCCAACCAATCAAGAGGAACAACCTTACCTCTAGATGATTGGAGAAGTGTGGCCATACATAATGCTTTGCAACTATAAGATCAACAAACCCCTCAACGTCACTAGATTCCAGCTTCATGTTGTGATGTTGATCTCAAATATGCTATATATATTGATGAGGAAGAAACATAGGAGGGATTGGTTGGGGTTTCATTGCTTGAGGCAGCCCCTTCTATGTTTTGGTCATTTTATAGTTGAAACTTGCAGCCTTTGGACATTTTCTTATAATATTTATGTAATATGTATGCATATTGGTAGTGAAAGCTTTAAAATTTTGTTAATTTGTTTGTCAATTCTCATCTGAAATCTCAATTCAAGTTTAATGTTATATATTAAGCTTCTATAATTTCTATGATGAATTCTTTATCAATGTTATGATATAAATATGTGAAATTTCTTTATATTTTAAAAATTTTTGCTATTTTTTTAATAGCTGTCCCATAAAAAATGGCCAAAAAAATATGTCGTATTGGAAACAAGTCCCATCTTACCCTACTATCCCCATCCCAAAAGCTTGGGGGAGCATAGGTTGGAATTGTTGCAAACTATCAACTAGTGGTTGTGAAACCTTTGGGGTGAGTTTGAAACTGCTATCATTCATAGGAAAATTGCTGAAGCAAAGACAAAATTGTTGGGACGAAATTGAAATTGCTACCTACTAAAACCCAGTTGTGTCACCATCAACTCTTGAATCCTTCATTTTTTCACGTTCTTTCAAATTTCCAAGTTCTTAGAAATTTTCTACTCCACCCCAAGGTCATCTTCAACATGGAGAACAATTGTTGGCTACATAATTGACTAAGGTGAGAACTGAGTGTGTACATCTTGAGAGGATGTGACAATTTTTGTTGCTCTTGCAACATTAGTGATCTGTTTTATGGATCACACCTCCTCAATATATAGGCTTTTGGTCCCCAAAAGCTTAGGAACTCATAAAGTAAGGAAACTTCTTCCAATCTCAATGAGATAGCATTTGCCTTGTTGGTTGCCCCTTACACCCAACCAACAAAGTCTTATGCACTCCCCTTTGAGTCATTTGTTCTTTCTTTTGAAGCATTGTGTTGTTCTCCAACTCCTCTTGCCCACTCGGTGTGCAAGGTTTTCAATGGAAAATAACAACATTTTTTCCTCATCAAGCATGGAAGACCCAAACAAGTGATGGTTTTCAACATTTATCACCAAGTAGATCTTCATATAAGGACCAGCCTGCTTATGATTTGAAATAGTACCATACCTCAATGGTATTAGCCGCCTTGCTGATCCTTGGAGTCTTTCCTTTCCTGAGTTTAACCAAACTTGATTTTCTGCTTGAAATTTATGCTCTATCTAGTGCCGAATCTGCTGATCATGCCTTTGAACTTGGAGATGTAATTGCTGAGTGTTATCTACAAACCATTTGGCCTTGTGGACCTTTGAATCCACATTTTCTCCATTACATGTCTGTCCCAACACAAGTTAGGTGGTAGAAAGCAGAAACACAAAACATGTCTCAAAAGGAGTCAAATGGGTTGAGGTATGAACTACCCTATTGTAAGACTGTTGGATACATGTGAGATTCTCATCCCACATCTTCAGATGTTGCTGATCATAGCTCATCAAATATTGTACAATCCATTCTTTCCACAGTGCACACAAAATATCAAACTAATAGTTTTATATGGGTCTTAGGTTTGGGGACCTAGTTTCAGGTTTGTTGATTGGGCATGTTTAAGAGGGTCAAGACTGCCATGTTATAATGCTTGAATTGTTACAAATGGATTGTTCCTCAATGCATTGTCCAAATTTGGGTTTGCTGCCCTGCCTTTAAGCCTTGAGACTATCTCAAGGCTTACTTTCTACATCCATAGACTCATTTCCATGGGAGATGCAACCTCAGTTTATGAGAAGGACCCATACTTAGCTCTTTGTTATTTAGAGAGGACTGCATCATTGGCCCCACTTGACACTGACATTGTTGGTATTTTGAGACTAGCTTGCTCCTTCCATCTATGGACATATTTATTGGTAGACTACCTCCTTTTGTGTGCTCTTTGGATGCCCCTCATCTACTCCTTCCCTCTAAGAATGTCATCATGAGAGCTCCCATAGAGGATATCTATAGATAGTGCATTTGAGTCAAATTAATCTCTCTCTCTAAGTGGGTTAGCTCCAAGCTTACTTTTTATTTAGAGAAATTCTTAGAAGTAATTGTTGATGTGTGTTTTATGACAACAC
>CM021100.1:757325657-757438157 GCA_007115665.2 Sequoiadendron giganteum
TTGCCTTGGCAAAATTATCCAGTTCAATCCTCTAGCGAAACGTTTTAGTAAACTCATTCATTTTATTTGCCTTGGAGGAAACCTTTAAATTTGCCTTAGGAAATTTGTCAAAATAGACACCGGGCAAAAATATCCACCGAAATGATGTGAGCAAGGCATGGAATAAGTTCAAACTGTCGCGCAATCGAAAACGTTCAATACCCAGAAGAAAATTCCTTTCAGAACTCATCGTTTTCATGTGTATTCGGATGAAGGGGTACTTTTAATTTTTATTATTTTAAAATAATAAAATGGCTAAGGTTTATTTATCTTCACTTCGGACGTCTGCCACACCTGCAATGTGCAGTTTCTCTGCCATGGCACTTTTCTTTGATTTTCTCCTGAGGAATTTTCCCTCTATCTGGCTCTGGGCGCACTCCACATTTGCCTGAAGAAAATTTTATCATCACCCCTAGGCGTATTTTTCATCCTTAGAGAACAATTAAATTTCAATTCACCCATAAGGGGCGCATTTGAGGGTGTGAGCTTCCATTTCATTTGTTTTAACTCTGCATGCCTTAGGAGAAATTCCTAGAAAATTCATTGTAAATTACCCATGAGGGGCGTACTTCGTCTTATGCATCAACCATTGCTTTTACCCCTTAGGCATTTTCACGCCTAGAGGCCAACACTTTTACCTTTTGCCTTAGGTGCATATAGCATATGGAGGGGAGAACACCTTGGGCTCATTTCACACCATGAGGGGAAAATTTTATACTTCGTAAATTTTATCAATTCTCTCCCATGCCTTGGGTGCACTTGACCCATGTTGGAGGAATTTCAACATCAGAGATTTTTCAACCTCCTTGTTCCCTGGGCGCATTTCATGTGTCTCCATGCCAGGTATGACTTATAAGTTTCCAACGCCCTAGCCATGCCTTGGCTTTCTATTTTTAGCAAATTTAGAGAAGTTAGGGTTTCCTTGCATTTCATCTGTTCTGAGCTGGAGTAGGCGTGGCTGTGCTTCCACTGACTTTGCCACCTTGTTTATATCCTCTGTCCACACTAGTATGCTATTTTTAGCCGTTTGCTATTTTTAGCAAACCCTAAAAATGATTAATTTTTGTATCTTCGTTTGCTCTAAAATTTGTTCCACTTGTTCTTGATGCTGTAAGTGACTTGTTCACACTCGCCTCTGGCACAGTACGTGCTATTTATAGCCATGAGATGACTTACTAAAAATAGTAAGTATTCAGATCGTGCTCAAATTTTGCCAGCAGGCAACCTGAAAGATGCTGATCATGGTGGCGTGCTTCATTTTGACATCTCTGCATTTTGTTCCATCTATTTTTAGACATAGCAAGGGAAACCCTAACCTGACTTGCATGCGCTCCTGACTGCTCCCGCTTCCCTTGATTTCTGCTGTTTGTCACTCTGCTTGCTGGACTGAGGTGTCGGGTAACTGCTGGGGTGAAGTTGCTATTTATAGTAAGTGTCCGGAAAGCTGCCAATTGGATGTTGGATGAGTTTGCATGTCACAGCGCTCGTGGGATCTCAAAAAACCCAGAAAAACCCAATAAACTGGTCGTCATGGTGGCATTGGCTAAAAATAGTAAGTCCTTGAAAATTGTCTCATTCCGTTTGCATGTCATATCACTGCAAAGCTCTCGCAAAACCCATATGGAATATCCGGACATGCATTGAAAATCACTACATGCAAACCCTAAAAATAGGCTTTGAAGGCTGTACCACTGAAAGTCCTTGTCTCGGTTTGCATGTGTTTACCTTTGCGGAATGTTTATATCAATGTACTACTTTCCACAAGAAGTAAATGGAACTAATGTAACATGCAAAATAGCATAGTACAGTATGATAGAACCATAAGATGTTTGTATTCATATCTAGTAAATATCACCATGTACAATCACTAGTATATCTTTGCTATCAATCATGGAATCATAATAATAATGACAACGGTCGTGCTCCCCTCCCGACTACAAAACTGAGTACATATAACGTTCGGCGGTTGGTTGAGTAACCAACCGTCGTGACGTTCCATAACAACACTCTACAACTAATCGGGACTTAATTACCCGAAAGTACATGCCAACAATTATTCCCACTAAGACTATAGTTTTATTGCATTATACTAATTTGGCCGACTATGGCCGACTACGGCCGACTACAGCCGACTACGACTACGCTAAGGATATTTAGCCACTTACATCATCCCCCCCACAAAATAGTTTGCCTTCCAGGCGACAAGATAACAAAAATAGGAAATGATGCTGTACAAAATTTTATTGAGAGGAAGGGGGGAGTGAGGACGTCCCTGGATGAACTGACGAGGTGGGAGTAGCAGCAGAAGAGTGCTGGTCCTTCAATCGCTTGACTTCCTCTATGCGTACTCGAAGCTGGCGATCGGCAAGGATTTCACGTTCCCTGGCAGCTTTCACCATGTGAGCTGCCTCCATCAATTGGCTCTTGGCTTTGTCCGTCTCCAAGCTCGTAGTTGCCAATTGCTCCTCTAGCTTTTTGGTCCTCTCACCCCACATTTGTTCTCACTGCTGAATCTCCTCTTCCTTCCGCCTAATTGCCTCCTCCTTCTGGCAATTCCCTTCCTCCAAACTCATCACCTTAGCCTCCAAGGTGGCTATTTGGTTCGCCTGTGACCTTGTTACCTGAGCCTGATCTGCCAACTGGTTTTGTAGATTTTGTATGGTTATGGCAGATTCCTCTTTTACCTTCTGTAACATGCGATAGGCCTCCACCTTCCTAGCTACCGCCAACTCAGCTGACAATATTTGCCTCTTCACATTGTAGAATGCATCTCGAAATGCGAGCTCGATGTGGTAGAGGTTTTCTATGACCCCAGCATCTCTTCCTGCGATCCTAGGTGGCCTGCCTCTCTAGTTCCTGAGCATTGTTGCGGTTTCACTTGCGGGCCACCCTTGGCTAGTGAAGATACGAGTGAACTCCGCTTCGCACCCCAATTGTACAAAACCCCTGAGATGCTGTACCTCCTGGCCCACCAATGGGGATTGACCAATCTTGAGGTCTTTCGATATGTGTCCCACCTGCATCATTATTCGCCCCATGTGCTGGAGTTCCTCTACGTACCTCTGCACTGTCCCCAAGGGGTTTGATGGATCTGGTTGTGATATTTCTATTACATATCCATCAGACGTGTTGTCCTCATCATCCTCCTCATCAGGTATGTCCTCTTCGTCGAGAGGGAGGTTCTCTGCCCCTGTCTGCTCCTCCACTGGTCCCGTCCCCTCTATGGCCACTGGTGACTGCTGGTACACCCCCTCTCTCACTGGCTGCTCCCTCACTGGCTCTCTTATTGCATCCCCATCCCCCTCTGGTATTTTAGCCGTATCACTCCCCTGTGTTTGAATGGCTGATCCCACCACATCTATATCGCCAGTCAATCCTTCTGGCGAATTCTCCTCTGGTGTGTTGGCCACCTCCACTCGCAGGCCATATTCTCCTAGCCAGTTATCAATCTGGGCTACCCCTGGAGCTCTTGGTGGTGTGGTAGAGGGAACTGGCTCCTGCGGAGTGATGGATCCCCATGTCCTTGGGGCTTCTGGCAGCTCGGTAGAGACCCCTGTTGATGTCCCTGGCGGACCTTCCTTGGTCGATGCTGTTGCCAACCCTGGTTATGTAGTTGTCGACTCTGGCAGAGTAGGTGTGAAGCATGGTGGTGGCACAGTGTCGCCTGAGCCTGCTGGACTTGATGATATGGTTGTCACGTCTGCTAATGGTGCCCACCCTAGCAATGCGCCAAGTGCTGAGGCTCCCACTCTCAATGTCCGTCCGCCACCAATGGACGATGCTGGCAATGTGAAGGTAACAGTCGGCGAACTCTTCTGCCCCGCTGGTCGTGCTGGCAAGGTGAACCCTGCTGGCTGGAAGGGTGGTATCACTGCTTCGTCCACTTGTATTCTAGTTTGCGCATCCCCAGCCACTGATACCTCCTCATCCTCTGGTGAATTTTCTGCTGATGTCGAGGAAGATAACTCAATGTGGTCCCCTTCTCCTTCTTCCCCACTCTGTGCTGACGTTTCTTCTTCTACAGAGGCTTCGCGCCCTTTCCTTTTTTTTCCTGCTGTAGAGCCTTCGCCCATGTGCTTGAGTTCTAACACTGTCCAGTAGAATACCGTTGGAAGGCCTGGGTCCAGATGGGTAAGAGGCTGCAATCGACCCCACCTGCCTTTAGGTACTTGTGTGTGCACAGCGTCCAAGAACGGAGCAATGGCATGCTGGGTCATATAAAATGCTTTGTGCCGCTGAGACATAAACTCACACATCCACTCTTCAAGTAACCATGCCCAATTATATATTCGGCCGATGCTCAATCCCACCATGTAGTCTACCATCCATATGGAAATGTCGGATGCTTGGCTGGCACCTGTAAGTCGGCATTTCATCAAATCCAATATGCATTTCCATTCGGCTGTAGCCAAATAATGTTTCCGAAGACCTCGGTTGCCGGTGTGCCATATAGTGTCTTTCTCCTTTGGTTTCAAATTGCTTCGGCACACTTGCTTAATTAGGACTTCCTTATGTTGCTGTGTCATCTTCTTTGGCTTATTAACTCCAATCCCTGTGGCTGAAACGCCAAAGACTCACTCAAAATCCTGCGGCCAGAATGAGACTATAATCGAACAGCCTCTGTAATCTATCACCGACTTGTGGGTGTGCCTGCAATAATTTTCTACCATGGCTCTCAGCCAAGGTTCAAACTCTCGTGAGTTAAAAGATGGCACCAATATGGCTTTATCTACTCGAGCATGTTGTAGTGCAACCTTCAAGGGGTGGTCGTCGGTTGTGCTCCGCCACCACTGTTTGCACTCGTTACCAGTTAGGTTCTCCCAGGACATCGGTTCAACGTCTGCATCCATTTCCTTTTTCTTTCCTGTCGAGGCTGTCTTTGGCTTGGGCTGGGCAACTTTCTTTCCCTTGTCCATTGTATTCTTGGTGATCTCGGCCAACTTTATATGCTTCAAAATGGTTGCTGAAACTGTCCGGCTGTAATAACTGCCAACTTCTCTGGAACTCTCCCAACGGACAAAAGGGCCGTATGCCATAGCCAACTTTTGCCAGTGAACAAACTTGCCGTACGCCTACCAATGAACAGAATTGCCGTATGATCTGGTCAACTTTTGCCAGTGAGCAAAAATGCCGTACGACTACAAGTGAATAAGAATGCCGTACGATTTGGCCAACTTTTGCTAGTGAACAAAATTGCTGTACGATTGCAAGTGAATAAAAATGTCGTACGATCTGGCTAACTTCTGCCAGTGAACAACAATATCGTATGACTATCAGTAAACAGAAATGCCGTACGGTGTTACCACCCTCCTCCAGTGTAGGCCGTACGATGTGGCAAACCTTCCTTTGAATAGGCCGTACGATGCCCACAATAGAGGATCGTACGATTTGAATATAAGGCCGTACGATGTCAATCTGGCAGCTTCCCTCTAGCCGTACGGTGCAACTGGCTGTACCTTCACATCGTACGTTTCTAGTCTTCGAGCCTCCTCCAGGTTGTATGATGTAAGCCTTTGTACCTACACTTGTTCATGTGATCTGCCGTATGATTGGAATGGAAGACCGTACGATGTCACCTTTAGTGCGTACGGTTTGAAGGGAGATCCGTACGTTGAAAAATTCCAACTTCTTCACCAGTTGTATGGTGTAATATTCCCTGAGGTATGTTTGCTATATGGTGCGAATGTCTTCAACTGTCACACTTTGTGGACGTCGTACGGTACCAAGCCCTTGCTCTCGAATTTGCTTGAGACTCCAATGTGATTGTCGTACGAATTCGAGTGCTTTATATTTCCGTACGGTCTCTATTTTGGCCGAACTTGTTACTTTCTCCTTGGTCGGCTTTGTTTTTGTTTTTCCAATTTTTTTAATTTGATTTGACAATTCTCTTTTTGGTTTTTCTCTTTTTCCACTTTCTTCTTGTTTAATTTTTCCTCGTTTTCCACTTTTTTCTTTTATTTTATTTTTTGCTATTTTTGCTATTTTCCTATTTCCATCATCTTTTCTCTCTTCATTTTTATCTTCTTTTCTCTTTTCTCCTCGTACTCTATCATTTTCTCTAACTTTTAATTTGGATGCATAATACCATTTACACGTATGCGGGGGTTTTTTATAACATTCTTCTTCACAACAAGTCCCTATGAATTGAACATCAAACCATTTATCAAGCAAGGGGGCCGGACCAATACCTTTATATCGGCCGTCGACATACCTCCCTCCGTACTGTTGGTACCATGTAACTTCTTCTCCTACTGTGGGAGGTTCGGCTGGGTTTGGTATTATTTTCCAGAGTCCGTCTTCTGTTGCGTTCTCCCTTACCGTTGGCACCTTCCTTCTGTCTCTTCTCATTAGGTGTAGCATTTCCTCCGTGTATCCATTGACATGCGATAGGAACTTGTCCTCTGTCATAATCACTGTTTTGAGGCAAGGGGCCATTTATTCGAAGTATTCTTCCCATTGGTCATCGTCCCAATCTTCCCTTTCTTCGTCATTTTCTTCAGGTTCGGGTTCTCTTGTCAACTGTTCTTCCTTCTCCTTTTGTGCCTCTATCTATTTCTTTGGCGAGATATCCTTTTCGTATGCCTTCATATGGTGCGACATAGCTCCAGTGACCGCCCATTCGTTTCCATAGCGCAGGTGTCTCGAACATTGCATTGGTTAGGTGTTTATTTATTCGTGGCACTGCAATTCCTTCCACTCTTTTTTCTACCAATCTCTCTTCCATTATTTGGCTTCTGCCTACCTAGATTTCTTCTCCTGCGTGTCCAGGGCCTCCCAAACCCTAGTCTTGTTCTCTAGGTGCCTCTGTCTGCACAGGCCAATCTTCCTTAGTGGCGTATCCTAGCATGTTGATTGCTATGACGCGTTCCTTCTCTTTTCTCTCTTGATATATCTTTAGCTTAGATCCGTTGATTGCACTTGGTAGGGGTGATCCATCCAAATTCTTGATTTTTATAGATCCATTGTCGCATATCTCCTTGATTTTGAACGGTCCTAACCACCTTACTCTGAACTTTCCAGGTTTGATCTCGTTATGGCCGTTATATTTTAAAACTAATTGTCCTGGTCGGAAGTTCATCCGTCGGAGGTGTTTGTCGTGCCAATGTTTCCTTCTCCGTTGCATATTTTCTGTGACCCATTGTGCCATCACTCTCCGCTCATCTAGTTTGTTGAGTTCGTACAACCGTTCTTTCAAACTCTCCGTATCTCCTAACCGATTCTCGATGGCTATCCGCAGGTTGGGTACCATGTATTCCATTGGTACTACTGCTTCTTGGCCGTACATCAGCTGGAAGGGTGTGTGTCCTGTTGTTACTTTGTATGTCGTACGGTATGCCCACAGAACGGCCGGTACCCTCTCCTCCCAATCGGTTTCCTCTATACCACAAGACTTGTGAATAATTGCCACTAGTACCTTATTCATTGATTCTGCTTGGCCGTTGGCTCGTGGGTAGTACGCGCTAGATAGGTTGTGGAATATCCGAAACTCTGTTGTCATCAGTCGGATGACGTGATTCACAAAGTGTCCTCCTCGATCACTTGTAATTTGGATAGGGATCCCATACCGTGTCACTATCTGTTCGTAGATGAATCTGGTTGTGCTCTGGGCTGTGTTATCTGGCAATGCTCGTGCTTCAGCCCACTTCGTGAGATATTCTGTCGCCACCACGATGTATCGACATCGGTGTAGGTGACTCACTTTCAGTGGTTCGATAAAGTCCAGTCCCCATCGCTCGAACAATTCTTGAGGCTGGGATGGATAGAGTGGCATAAAGTCTCGCTTTAGAGGTTTTCCTACTCTTTGGCAGGTATCACATCCTATCACCCACTCTCGTGCGTCTGTGTGCATTGTTGGCCACCATAGTCCTGCCAGAAGAATTTTTCTTGCCGTGGCATCTGGTCCCATATGCCCGCCAGCCAAACCCTCATGTGCCTCCTTCAGTACCCCTGGTATTTCTTCTTCTATAACACATCTTCGGAGGATCTGGTCGGACCCCATTTTGTATAGCAAGCCATTGATTAGCTGGAAGGTTTTGCTTTTTAGTATGAGCTTTCTCCTCTCTGCTGGTGTCATTTCCTTGGGGAACGAGGAGGTGGACAAGTACTCTCCGATCTTTTCGTACCATGACGGAAGTATTGCTTTCTGAAACAGGTGTGCATCGGGGAAATCTTCGTTCACGCCTCCTTCTGCAGGTTCACCTGACCGTATTCTTGACAATTGGTCGGTGATCACGTGACTCTTCCTTGGCCGTACTATGATAGTGAACGTGAACTCCTGAAGTAATAGCAACCACCTACTCACTCTACCTTGGATTATAGGCTTGTTCACGAGATACATCAGAGCTTGATGGTCCACGTAGAAGGTGAATGGCGTTGCTAGCAAGTAGTGCCTAAATTTTTGTACGGAGTACACCATCCCCAGTGCTCGTCGCTCGGTCGTACCGTAGTTCTTCTTTGCCTTCGAGAGTAGCCAACTAGCAAAGAATACTGGTTGGTCCAATCCATGTGCTCCGACTTGTGCAAGTGTTGCTCCTATGGCAAAGTTTGAGGCATCCACATGTACGTGGAATTCTTTGTCCCAGTCCGGGTACACCAAGATGGGTGAACTGATTAGCCGATCCTTTAGTTCCTTGAATGCTTTTTCTTGATGTTCCGTCCATAGGAAAGGTTGTCCCTTCTTTGTCAATAAGTCCAGCGGGTATGATACTTGTGCAAAATTCTTAATGAACCTCCGATAGTACCCAACATGGCCGAGGAAGGATTTCATTCCCGTGACATTTTTTGGAGCCTCCATATGTACGATGACCCTTATTTTGTCAGGATCGGTCTTTAGCCCTGCTTTGCATACAATATGGCCTAGCAACTTCCCCTGCGGTACCATGAACCTACATTTCTTCGGGTTCAATGCTAGACGTGCTGCTCGGCATCTTTCCATGCATTCTCCAAGGGCTTTGAGATGTTTTTCCTTGTCACTAAAAATAGACCAGTCGTTTAGAAATGCTTTGAAGTTGCCCACCGACATCTTGTCAAATATGTGTAGAATTATCCTTTGGAATGTGGCCGGTGCGTCACACAACCCAAATGTCATCCGGTGGTACGTGTATACTCCATCTTCGACCACAAAAGTTGTCTTTAACTTGTCTTCTTCGACAATACAAATTTGGTTATATCTAGGAAACCCGTCCAAGAACGAGTACATTTCATGCCCAGCGACTTCCTCTAAGATGGTATCGGTGAAGGGGATTGGAAACAGGTCCTTGACTATCATTGCGTTCAAACATCGGAAGTTGACACATATTCGGATTTGCTCTGATTCTTTCTTTAAGGAAATGACGATCGGTGACACCCATTCGTTGACATTTACTTTGAAAATGATGCCAGCCTCCAACATCTTCTTGATCTCCTCTTGTACTTTTGCGGCATAGTTCTTATTCATTCTATAAGGTCTCTTTCGTACGGGTTGGGCTCCTGGTACGAGCGAAATCCGATGTACGCACAGTTCTGGCGGTACTCCTTTCAAATCTTTGTACGTCCACGCGAAGGTGTCCTTGTACTCTATGAATATTTTGAATGCCGTCGCCTTTAGTACTGGGTCCCAGTCATCACCGATGAGGATCTCCCTAGGCTTCTCTTGTTCTCCCAGATTCACTCTTTTTATTGTTGGTTCCTTGTACGTGATGGGTTTATCTTGTTCAAGCTTATGGGTTGGTGTCTCATTTAACTCTGCTATGCCTTCCTTATAGTCGCCATACTCTGGCGGGAATGCCTCATTGGCAGGGCTCTTATCTTCGCCTTCTCCTCCTTCTTTGTGCAATATGTTGCAATCTGAGTGGAAGACTTAATAATCTTCCATCTGCCAGTGAAATAGCCCATTCAGTGAACTGGTTTCATCTTCTGAACAACTTCCAATTTCTAGAACACCTTCCTCGTTTGGCTCCATGGTTCCCCTTTCTTCATCGCCATTTGATCCCTCGTCAGATTCTGAAGACGCCAAGTCCTCACTGACCGCTTGATTTTTCAAGTCGATGATATACTTCTTCCCATGACTCTCAATGGAGAGAGTATTCTTCTTCCAGTTATGGTTTGCCTTGGCGGCAATCAATCATCCGCGTCCGAGTAATGCATCGTACGCTTTTCTTTCTAGTGGGATGACGACAAAATTCAACATAAATTGTTGCATACCTATCACCACTTTTTGTGCCATCAGCGTACCGATTGGTTTGATATTATGTTGATCGGCACCCACCAGTTGACATGTCGGTGGCCAGAGTGTGGGTTTCCTGAGGCTCTTCCATGTGTCCTCGGGTAGTATGTTAACTCCCGATCCTCCGTTGACGATGGTATTAGAGAGTTTCATCCCTAGGATTTCCATTTGTAGGACGGCCGGTTTCCTCCCGCCGCTTATTGCGAGTAGCGTTGGATCAGTGGTTGCTCCTGTCGGTTCTCTGGCGTCTTCAATCGGACCCATTTGTGTGTTGTCTGTCATGATATTTGTGAGTGCTACTCTTAGTTTCGGCATGGTTTGCAGAAGGTCTATTACCTTGACTGGTATAGTTGTGTGAAGTACTTGCTGTACGATGTTCTTTTCCAACGCTGATTGTAACGATGTACTTGCCGCTTTCGTAGTTCTCCGTTCATTTGCGATTGCTTCTTCTACTTCTACCCTGGCTTCTCGGAGTCGTTCTTTCTCCGTACGGGGGTCCGGGTAGTTAGTTTTTTTCGTCTGCGCCCTTGTAAGTGCCGGAACTTCTTCATCGGCTACCTCCAGTATGTTGACACCTTTCTGTTTGGGACAGTCGGTGTCTTCGTGATCGCCCGGACCGCACCACTTGCATAGCTTCCCTTCGGCGCCTTGGCTGCTCTGGCATTCCCTGGCAAAGTGGCCCCATTTGCTACATCTCCGGCATTGGATCATGGGCCGACCTTTGCTGTCATATTGGATTTTGCTTCTTGATGTGGTGTTTCTCCGGTTGTTGTGATAGCCGCCGGGGGATGCGTTGTTATTCTGATACTTCGGTGGAGTGGTCGGGGGAGTGGATTGTTCCCCTTGTGTGAAGAACACTTGCGCACTCCGTGTTTTCAAATTGTACAGGCATTCTTTGACCGAGTGTCCCATAACTTGGCAGATGTCACAGAACATCTTCTTTGGGCAGTTTGCTTTTGTATGTCCTTCCATTTTACATTCTGTACACCATAGTTCGGTTGGATCTTTTGACCCTTCCTTGTCCGCTTTCAGTTCCTTCATCATCCTTAGCATGTCGCGATGGAGTGCTTGTACAGTTTTTGATTCATCCTCGCTTTCCCCCACGCTTTCTTCATCATCATGTTTCTTCCCTCTAGAGGATGTCTTGTTCTCACTTTCAATATCCATCGCACGGTTGTATGCTTCTGTGTACGAGGATGGAGATACTACCTTCATGTTCTTACGTAATGAGGGAAGCAGCCCTTCGATAAACCATCTCTTCTTTAAACCATATGCTGGCTGTGATTCTAGTTTCCCCAGCAGGTCTTTTAATTTCCGGTTGTAAGTTCGTACGCTTTCGTTTTTCCTTGTTTGGCGTTGTAGATCTCGGCGACAATTTCACTGTCGTCCCTCAACAGTTTAAATTCGTCTTGAAATGCCTGTTTCAACACCCTCCATGAAGCTTTCTGTGTTCGGTCCAACTCCGAGTACCAGTCAATGGCACTATCTCGGAGTGTCGCTGGGAATGCTTTCAACCAGTTATCCTGGTCTTCTCCGCTTGCTGTCCAAATTGTCTCGCACGTTTTATAGTGTCGTACTGGATCCTCTGACCCATTCCCCGTAAACTTCGACAACTTTTGCCGTTCTGGAGTCACCATCCTGCCCCGCTGTCCTACCCGTGTATTGCACTTGACTGGACTGGTTTCGGTACGTTCCAGTGCGTCACTTGCACTCTCGGCCACGTCCGAGTCACCCTTCTGTCCCCTGTCAGCGTCCTCTACACCTTGGGTTTCTTGGGTCCCACTCCGGTGCTCCCTCTGCCAAGGGATCTTGGGCTTAGATCTCCCTGTCCTTAACCCTTCGTTGTTGTCCAATATGGACAACTCCCGAAAGCGTTGGATATTGTTTTCAAGTTCACCGCTCAAGTCTTTCTCATTTTCTTGGTTTTTATGTTTTTCTACGTACGGGGTGCCGAATGGTTCCTCGTGCTTCTCTTCCTTAGGGTGTTGATGTGATTTACTAAATCTCCGCCGCTGGTTTTCTTGCTCTTGTATTCTTAATGATTGCCGAATTCTTTCGTCCTCCTCTTCGTACCCGACTGGTACTCGGTTCTTGTCTTTGTTCGGCCGTATGGGCATTTACAAGTCTTTCACGCGATCACTGCTGGTTGCTAGGGGTACGTCTCCGACTAGTGCCCCTTTCTTCCTCCTCCCGTTTGGTTCGTTCCTCGTACCGCAGCAAGATTTGCTGCCTTCGGCGTTCTTGTTCCTCCTCCGCCCAAAGTTCTTGTAGGATGATGGAATGACGGGCCAACAATCTTGGCATGCAGTGAAGAAGGTGGTCAACTTCGTTGTTCACTTCGAGGCGGTCCCAGATAACTGCCTCAGGGACTTCTCGTCGGAGGGCTTGCCTCCGTACGTGGTCTCGTAGGGATATGTTCCAGAGATTTGTCAAATCCTGTGTCAAGTGGTCCTCTCTTTCTTCATTCGTTACTATGGGTTCGTCCGCTGGTCGACCCATTATGCTGCCATCACGCCGAGTGCTTCCTTGGTCCGCTTAGGCAATGGCGCCAAATGTTTACCTTTCGGAGTGTTTATATCAATGTACTACTTTCCACAAGAAGTAAACGGAACTAATGTAACATACAGAACAACATAGTATAGTATGATAGAACCATAAGATGTTTGTATTCATATCCAGTAAATATCACCATGTACAATCACTAGTATATCTCTGCTATCAATCATGGAATCATAATAATAATGACAATAGTCGTGCTCCCCTCTCGACTACAAAACTGAGTACATATAACGTTCGGCGGTTGGTTGAGTAACCAACCGTCGTGACGTTCCATAACAACCCTCTACAACTAATCGAGACTTAATTACCCGAAAGTAGATGCCAACAATTATTCCCACTAGGACTATAGTTTTATTGCATTATACTAATTTGGCCGACTATGGCCGACTATGGCCGACTACGACTATGCTAAGGATATTTAGCCACTTACAACATGTTATATCACTGCGAAGGTCTTGAAAAACCCAAATCCATTCTCCAGTCATGTATTGGAGAATTGTACGTTTAAACCCTGAAAATAGCCTCCGTAGGCTGAACTGCTAAAAATAGCCAGTTGTCTGAATCTGTTCAAATTTCATGTGTAGGCACTCTGAAGCTGCCTGAATGTGCTGAAGTAGTTAGAATCCCGAAATACTGAGGAAAAGACCTCAAATTAGGTACTTACTAAAAATAGTAAGTTGTCAGATTTCAGTAAGATTTCAGTGGGATCCTGTATTGGGCCTTCTGACTGTACTGCTGCACTCAAATTTTACCTTGATAACTCAATTTGACCTCAGACAAGCCTGAAGGATAGAAACCCTAATTTCGTAGACTTGGCAAACATTTCAACCTAGGTCAAGTGACGAGACATCCCCAGAAGGACAAAAGATTAGAGACAGAGAGAACCAAAGCCAAAAGACCAGAATGGAGCAAAAATTAGGGGGTCCCCATCTTGGATGGGGTGATGTGTGAAAAGGTCACAACAGTAATGGAGGGTGTTATTCGTTGTCGTCACTATCTCCAATGCCATTGGTCCAATGGGTTGTCGTCCTCACTATCTCCTTCATTAGTTGATGCATCCACATGCTTTCTTTACCCACTTGGAAGCTTGAGTTCTTCACTTGGTTGAATCTAGGTACCCAATTGAGTCCATCAAAAAATTGTGGGCCAAGAGGGATCATACTTAGTATTGGGTTGAAACTTGCTTGTTTCAATAGGAGGCACTTGTGCAAAGATATCATCCAGAAAGAAGGCTATGTCGTGTTGAGTCATGTAAAAGGATTTATTCTTACACGACAAAAAGTCCTGGATGCGGTGAGATAATAGTGTCGCCCAATTATAAATTTTGCCTTCACTTAAGCTAATCATATAATCAATCATCCACACATAAATATTAGACATTGTGGAGGCACCCATCAATCTCTATTTGATCAAGTCCATGATGCAATGCCATTTAGCGGTTGCCAAATAATCTTTCCTCAACCCTCTACTTCTTGCACGCCACATACTGACTTGCTCTTGTTTAGTAAGATCTATTCTACACAAGAGACCAATGGATGCCTCCTTTTGGTTCTGCATCATTTTTATAGTGGGCTTGGACACAGACATTCCCGAACACAGATAGCCAAAAACTCTTTGAAAATATTTCAGCTGGAATGAAATGGTAACTGAGCAATTCATATAATCTATCACTAACTTGTTTTCCTTGCTGTTGTAGTTGGCAACCATAGTTGTCAAGTATGTCTCAAAATTTCGATAATTAAAAAATGGAATTTGAAAGGCTTTGTCCACTTGAGTTTTTTGCAGAGCAATCTTAAATGGATGATCATTAGGATTAGTAAGCCACCATGTTCTGCATTCAATAAGTGAGGGAATTGACTTTGTGCTCCCCTTTTGCGATCGATTGCTTCTTCCTATTTTTCCTAGTTAGAAGTTTTGGCCTTTATCATTTATACTAGTTTTACTCCATTTTCTTTTCTTTCTTTCCTTCCCAGGCTACTATATATGCTTGTAGAATTGTGTGAATAAAATATTCAACTTGCTTGTGCCAATTTCCTTCCACAAAGTAATTATAACTGATTGATAGAGTGTATGACCGTACAATGTGATTTGTAGAGTTCGCACGAAGGGGATTTCTTATTAATGGCCACATATTCCACAAACTTCCATGCCTCTGGCAACGTACAATGTTGCATAGTATAAGATTGTGTCATACAATGGCAAGGTGTACAGTTGAGGGGCTGCTAGCTAGCAGTTGTACAATCGGTGGAAAGAAGGATTTGGTCTGCTTTAAAGTTGAATGTTGGACAATGTAGATCTTCTTTGGTAGCTGTATGATAATGAAACTAGCAAGCCATACAACCCATATAAGTGGATGAAATTGTCGTTGTACAATGTAGGAAGCAACCCGAATGCGAAGAAATTTTTTGTGCCATACACTATAAGAATTTTGACATTGTACTCACAAACCCTTTTGCCGTATAGTATGGATGGATGTAGAATCACTCTTCCCTTGGCCATACAATGTTGACAAATAAATTTAGTGGTCGTGCAATTATAAAGTCACCTTGCTGTGCAATATGAATGTGTAATTTTCTTGGCTGTACACCTTGGACACGTAATTTGCTTACTCTCGATTGTAAAATGCAGATGGAGAAAAACTAGCTGTACAATGCAGGAGAAGAAATTGAAGGGCCATACAATGCACGAGTTCAGAAGTCGCTATACAATTAGAAAATCATATTGTCCTCTTTGTCGTATAACATAGACACTTAATTGCTATAGTTGTACAACACAAACAAGTGATTAGGCCATACCACTTGGATGAGTCCTACAATTTGGATGAGCCATACAATGTAAATGGGAAAGTGAAGTAGTACAATATTATATTTGCATCTCCAACGTATAATGTCACCAAATTAAGTGGCTGTGCAATCACCAAGTCACTCCACCATAGAATATTAAGATATATTGGCTATACCTCATGTCTTATAGTCAATACAATCTTAATAATCAAGTGGGGCTGTGCAATATTTAGCCTCAGATGGTGCTATACAATATGGATTGACGAGTAGGGCCATACAATGTAAACTTTTCTTTGTTGTGCAATATACACTTTTTTGGCCATGCAACGTAAACTTTCTCTCCTTGTAAAACTTGTTCTTATTTATTTATTTATTTCCATTTATTGAATTTAAATTTTAAATATCATATTTTTCGCCTTTTCTATCCCAATGTCTCTTATTTTCTGATTTCCTTTTTTCACCCTTTGAACTTAATTTTTTTGATTTTATCTCCATTTCATGCCTTAACATATAGGTGTCGTATGATCGTTTATAGCATTCATTTGCAGTTGCACAATAGGTTTTGCATAATCCAATTCAAAAATATTGTCCACCATAAGAGTTGTTTCCATTCCATACCTTTATTAATATTCTAGCGAGAATCGCTAAGTCTTCCTCCTTGTTGTTGGCACCACATGACTTCGTCACCTTGTATGGATGGGTTGGCTACATGATTATGCACAATTCACCAAAGTTTGGTTGTGCATGGTATTGCTGTTGGTGGCATTAAATAATGCTTCTCTGCATATTCTCTTACAACCTCATCATACCCTAAACGCTCCACCATCATGTATCATTCAACCATCATTAGTGGTTGAAGATTCAGGGCTCGCTCCTCATTTGGATCTAGGTATTCTTGAGTTGGTTGATGTGAATCTGTTGACGGGTGTTTTATGACTGCACCAACACAGAATAAAGTTTCCCAACGGATACTCTATCCTCTCTTGATCAAAGTGTTCCGCATGCTAAGATTGCTAGAAACATCATACGTTTGACTCCAAGGTTCCTTATGCAAGGGGATAGTCTCAGTTGGCTCGATGTGATTTGCTGGTCATTTCAAGGGGAATTACGTGAGTTTCTCATTCAGAAGAAAGGATTCTCAAATTTCGGGAGATTTGTCAGTGATGCTCGGGTTTCCTAAGCTAACCAGAAAGTGCGGAATTTAAAGAGATATAGGGATTTAGAGATGCTATGGACTAATCTACGTGCGGGATATGGGGATCAACTTTTGCGAACTCCAAATCAGGTTCTGCTTTGCCTCCCTTCGGACAGCTTCTACAGAACTGGTGCAATCTTCAAAGGATGGGGAAGGATATTCAAACTATGACACGACATGCACATATCATCACAACGATGCATACAAACATATGAATCACAATTGAAGTTAAGTGCAAAGTATTCCAGTTGACCACACAGGGCGAACTCACCATCAGCAAGCCCGCTAGTGGTATGGATGAATGAAACTTGCTCAAACTAAACAACGCATTCCACAACTATCAACTATTTGCATGAAATAAAATTTACTTTACTCTAACCTACTTGAATTGGAAAGACGAAAAAGCCTTGCTAGCTACTCATAATAAAAGAAGGAATCACCAATCAATGAAAATTCTTTATACCACGAGAGTGTTCACAACAACTTCTTACAAAACTTTCAAAGGGAAAGCTTTCTTTCCTTTTCAATCTAAGCTATGCTAAGCTCTAAGCTATCCACTATATGCCTTCTCTACTCTCTAGCTCAATTCTCAATCTAACATCTAATCATTTACAAATGAGGGGGGATGCCCCTTTTATAGTTAGCCCAGTCCAATGGACGACTCAGATTCAAATACAATGAAGGGCTCAGATTGAGCCACATAAGCCCTAGTCCGGATTTCACCCTAAAAACCGCCACAAAGAGGAGTGAAGTAATAAATGAGCACAAAAAATTCTCCACTACTCTGCAGAAACCATCATGAGCAATTAATGCCCACTATCATCAGAAGATTCTCGTCCAGAAAGACTTTCTCTGTTCTGCCTGCCAATTCTGTTGCGCTAGGAGGAGGGTAAAAGAGTCTCTAAGATTGTCTCCCCAGATAATAAAAAATTGATAGGATCCGGAGTTCTACTGCTCAGTTGTTCGCATTCAACCCTCCTGTTGTTTTAATTCTTGTATGCATTTCTTTCTTGTACCTTTCATATTTCTACAGCCCACTGCCTTGGGCGCATTTAGCCTCTTTTGCATTACGTTCTTAATGCCTTAGACAAATTTCCTCTGTCGTTTCCCTTTGCCTTGGGAACTTTTTCATCTAACTTCTTCATCTCTACCTTGTTGCGTGCCTTCTTGAGTCGGGCGCATATTAGGTCCTTGTGGGAAATCCCAACACTTAGCCGCTTCTTCCAACATCTTCTTCCTCAAGTCCTCATGCCTTGGCCCCGGTGTTCATCTTGCAAAACGAACAAAAAGAAGAGCATCAAAACACTTATAATATAAAATCTCTTTACTTACCTAATTCTCATGTTCTGATTTCCAAGGTCTGCTTGATCTCTAGATCTAATAAAATTCATCCCTTTTCTAGCAAATCTTCATAACTTTTCAACATCCGTGTGCTAGGGCGCATGCCATCTTGATGTTTTCATCCTCTTGCCTTAGCAATTTCATTCACTTGTCTTGTCTACCTTCCCTTAGGAGCTTAATGACTTAGATAAAATTCCACGCACCTCGAGCTTGAGTGCATTTGACCTCTTCTGTCTTCTTTTCTATGCCTTAGAAAATTTCATCCATCTGAGCCTTAGGAAATTTATCTCCCCTTAGAAAACTTTATTAATCACAAGGTAGACACCCATTTTGAAATCACAATCCAAGACACTCCGCTTTCGAAATTTATTTCCCTTTAGAAAATAATCAAGGCCCCCTTAGAATTTTTTTTTTTTACTTTGTTGCTCAAGGGTGCACATGAAGGGGTACATTTAATTTTTTCTCACCCTTGAAAAAAAAAATTCTCCGCCAATGTTTATTTTAACTTTTCCAGTCTTTGGGCGCATTCACTAGGTGGTTCCTTTATTTTTACTTTATCCTGCCTTTGAAGAATTCTCAAACTCATCTCATACCCTATCTTGCCCTTTGAAGAATTTTCCATTCCTCTTTATCATGGGCACATTTCTCCTAGTGAAATTTTATTTCACTTAGAAATTTCTTCTTGACCTTCAAGAGCGCATTTCACAAGGCCTTCATTCTTTTTCCCGCCTTAGATATTTCATTTAACTTCTTCCTCTTAGGGCTCATCTTCACCCTAGTGCCTTTGTTTCACTTAGAAAATTCCCATGCATCCCTTCTCATCTTGCCTTGGGCGCATTTGAGGGCTTCTACTTCCATTCTAATCACTTAGAAAAATTATTTTATTCCCACTTGATTCTCCTCTTGGGCGCATTTTACCCTTGGTGATTTCATTTTGCATGCCTGAGGAACTTTTGAGTTGCCTCTTCATGATGGGCACATTTCATAGGGTAGAGCTCCCATTTTAACACACTTAGAAAAATTCTTCAACATATATCCCTTGCTGGGCACATTTCCACCCTTGAGCTTCCATTTTTGTGACTTAGAACACTTTCAACCCTCATTTCCTTCATGGGCGCACATAGAAGGGTGTGCTTCTATTTTAACTTGCCTTAGAATTTTTTTATGCCTTAGAGAATTTCAAACACTTATCCTTCCTTGCGGGCACATATCACCTTTTGTGCTTCCGTTTCACTTCTTAGAAGAATTTGAACCTATCTTCTTCTTTGGGCGCATTCAACCCTTTATCCTTTCTTTTCCATGCCTTAGGAAATTTTCACTTACCTTGATCTCCTTGGGCGCATTTGGAAGGTCTAGCTTCCATGCTAGTGTCTTAGAAATTTCTCCACCTCCATTTGATTGCTGGGCACATTTTACTCCTTCTAGCATCATTTTTAATGCCTCAGGCAAATTTCAAACACCTTCACTCTGCTTTCCATCTTGGGCGCATATGGAGGGGTCTACTCTCATGTTCACTACTTGGAATTATTTCCTAGGCACTCTTTCTCTCAAGGGCGCATTTTACCCCTTGAGCTTTCATTTTCATTTACTTAGAAATTTTTTTGAGTGGCTTTCACCTCAAGGGCGCATTTCTACCCTTGAGCTTTCATTTTCATTTACTTAGAAACTTTTTTGAGTGGCTTTCACCTCAAGGGCGCATTTCTACCCTTGAGCTTTCATCTTTGATGCCTTAGAAACCTTTTATGCTTCTCCACATCCTTGAGGGCGCATTTGAGGGTGCATACTCTCATTTTTTTGACTTGGAAATTTCTTTAGCTCCTCAACCTCTTCAAGGGCGCATATGAGGGGTCCTATTTCCATTTTTTTATACTTAGAAATTTCCTTCAACATATAACCCTTGCTGGGCGCATTTCAGCCCATGAGCTTTCACTTTTCTTTTCCTTAGAAAATTTTCAAGGATCCTCACTCCCTCTTCATGGGCTCATTTGGAGGCTTGAGCTATCATCTTGTAACTTAGAAAATTTTATGCCTCCTTCCTCCTACTCCTTCAAGGGCTTATTTTGACCCATGCACTTCCATTTTGTGATGTCTTAGCATATTTTATCATCAAGACTCCTTGTGGGCGCATTTAGAGGGTGGAGGAGGAATTTTTTAACACCTATAAACTTTTTCATGCATCTCCTCTGCTAAGGCGCATTTGAAGGGTGCTACTTTTATTTTTCTTGACTTAGAAATTTTTAAGTCCCGTCTTTTCTTTCTTGGGCGCATTTTGAGAGGGAAGGTTCCAGTTTGAAGATTTAGAAAATTCTTGAGTCATCATCTCTCTGATGGGCGCATTTGGGGGGTGGAGCTTCCATTTTAACTTGCATGCCTTGGATTTTCATCTGGAGCGTTGAGGAGACTTCTGGAGGTGGCTCTCGAATACTTATCCAATTTTTAGCCTGCTCGCCCTCATTTTCTATTTTTAGTAACCTTCAGATTCTCAAACCTCTGTAGCTCCATTTGATTTGAATTTTTCACCACGTGGTCCTCATTGCTTGGTGAACCTGTTTATACCCGCCCCTCATACTGACCTACTATTTATAGCTCTGTTTTGGAGGCGACTTACTATAAATAGTAAGTGCTCGAATTGCGCTCAAATTTTACGGTGGACTGCTTGAAGGATGCTGATCGCAGTGGGATACCTTCGTTTTCGGAGATTCTGGTTGTTTACCCCTCTTTTTAGGCATGAAAATAGGAAACCCTAATCTGACTTGCATGTGCCTTGAATGACCTCCGTTTGACTTCGTTTCTGTTGCATGCTACTCTATTCGTGAATCTAAAGTGTTGGGGCATTGTTGGAGTGAACCTGCTAAAATTAGTAAGTGCCCGAAAAAGTGATCAACTGACCGTCAGGTGAGTTTGTATGTTACACTGCCCAAGAGATCTCAAAAAACCTAGAAAAACCCAGTAAACTGGTCTGCATGCGACTACTGGCTAAAAATAGTAAGTTCCTGAAAAATGATTAACTTTGCTTGCATGTCACATCATCGCGAAGGTCTTGAAATACCCAAAAAGATTCTCCAAACATGCATTGAAAAGCTTTACATGTAGACCCTCAAAACTGCCTCCGAAGCCGGGACTACTAAGAATAGCAAGTTGTCAGAATTTGTTCAAATTTTTCGTGGGAGTATCTGAAAGTACCCTGAATGTGATGGAATAGATAGAATTTCCAAAATCTTGATAAAAATGTCCCAGATTAAGTACTTACTAAAAATAGTAAGTTGTCAGAACTCAGTGAAAATTTAGTGGGACCCTGCCTGAAGCGTTTGTGATCACAGTATTAAGCTCAGATTTCACTTGGACAATTCCATTTGACCTCAAACAAGCCTAAAGAATAAAAACCCTGATTTCACAGACTTAGCTAGAATTTGAACCTTAGGTCAAATGACGGGACATCCCCAGAAGGACAGAAAGATCAAAGAGAGAGAGAGAGACGCGAAACAAAAGCTAGAACACCAGAAAGGAGCAAAAATTAGGGGGGCCCCCATTTGGCATGGGGTGATGTGTGAAAAGGTCACAACATAATCCTCTCCATTTATCTTGTTGCCGTGTTGATCTCATCGTGTGTCATTTGTGTTTAATTCATAACTAACGCATCTTGTTCTTTATCCAAAGTATGGTGCATGTAGTCTCCATTTTCCATATATCCTTATCCATTTGGCTAGTAGGCCAAACAAACTTTCGTTAGATGCGGGTTTGTTCGGGCTATGGTGGTGCTGATTGGCTTCTCTATGACAGGCTTCTCCATGGTTACTACATTCTCTTTAGCCATCCAACCTATCATGTTTATTTCGAGGGCAACTTCTTTGTCTTTCCTTGTGTGACTTCAATTTAGATCCGTTAATACTATATTTCATTTAAGTACCATCTAAGTTTTCCAACTTTATCCATCCATTCTCTAACAATTCTCTTATTTCAAAGGGTCCTAACCACCTTACCTTGGACTTACCAGGTTTGATTTTGTTATCACCATTATATTTCAAAATTAACTGATTTGGGGATGTTTGTCATGCCAGTACTAACATGTTTTTCGCATCACCTTTGTTGCCTATTGTGCTAGTACTCTTTGTTCATCCAACTCATTTAGTTGGAAGAGTCTTTCTTTCAAATTTTTGGTATCGCCCAACTGGCTTTCCATGTCAATTCTTAGGCTTGGTACCTTGTATTTAGCAAGGACCAAAACTTCCTGACCATACTTTAGTTGGAAGGGCATGTGTCTTGTAGTCACTTTATACGTTGTTTGATACACCCATAGCACGATTGCTAGTTTATCCTCCCAGTCAGTTCCTTTAATGCCATACGATTTGTGAATGATGGAGATGAGGACTTTATTCATTGACTCCACTTGACCATTTACTCGTGAACAGTACGGGCTTGAGAGTGTGAAATATGTGAAACTCACTCATCATGAGGCGAATCACTTGATTCACAAAGTGGCCTCTTCTGTCACTAGTTATCTGAATGGGGATGCCGTATCTAGTGACTATTTGTTCATAAACAAATCTAGCCATGCTTAGTGTTGTATTACTCGATAATGCTCTAGCTTCTACTCATTTTGTTATGTAGTTTGCTGCTAAATGATATATTTGCACCTATGGAGTTGGCTGACCTTAAGTGGACTAATGAAATCCAATCACCACCTCTCAAAGAGTTCTAGTGGTTGTGGTGGCGATAGTGGCATATAATCTCTCTTTAATTGTTTTCGTACTCTTAGGTGTCACATCCAACTATCCACTCTCACGCATTTATATGTAGTGTTGGCCACCATAGGCCAGCACAAGAGGACCTTTCTGGCTATAGCATCTAGTCCCATATATCCTCCCACCAATCCTTCGTGTTCCTCTTCTAATACGCCTTCTATTTCATCTCGCATGATACACTGTCTGAGGATGTGATCAGATCCCATTTTATATAGGATCCCATTGATGAGTTGAAATGTTGTACTCTTTAGAGCTAGTTTTCTCCTTTCCCTTGGTGGCATGTCTTTTGAGAATGTTGATGTGGAAAGGTACTCCCCAATGTGCTCGTACCAAGAGTTGGAGAAATATTGTCGCTGATGTCAAAGGCATCTTGGTAATAACAGTGGCCCCAAATAAAATTAATTTTGATCACCTCTTTGGAGTGTTGAAGCTAATTGAATAGAAATAAAATAAAATGCTATGTTGGCCAACCTCTCCCCTAAGTTGTGGTGCCCATTTCTAGAGGGTTTGAAAATTAAAAATAAATTAATTTTATATTTTTAAAGAGGGCCCACCGCCTTAGAGAGGTGTGCCCCCACCTTGGAGAATAAAAATAAAATAAATAAAAATTATTGTTAGTTGTTGGGCTGACCACTTTTGAAGAGTCACCTCTCGTGGGTGAAGAGTCATGAAGGTATGTATAAATAGAAGGTTGTGAGAGGGTTCAAATGCAATCAAATTTTCAAGGAATATTTTTGTATGAAGAGCAGAAATAAAAAGTTATTCAAGCAGATCTATAAGACGTGAGCAAATTTATAGCAGCAAATTTGTGAAAGGAGAGCTAGTGACACAAGAAAGATCATGGTGATTTATGAGTAGATCTTATGAAGACATTATTGCAGATCTTATGAAGACATTGTTGCAAATTTGTGAAGACGTTGCAAATTTGTGAAGACATTGTTGCCGATTTCAAGAAGACATTATTGCTGAGTTTGAGACAATATTATTGCCAACTTTTGTGAAGACTATATTGCAAATTTGTGAGAGGAAGTTTTTGGAAAATTTGTGAGAAGGCATTAGAGCAGATTTGAGGAGTGGCAAGTTAAAGTTATTAATATTATTCTTGTGGAGGTTGGAGCCTCCTACTTGAGATCGTGAGGTTGGAGTCTCTTATTGAAGAGATTGGAGTCTCTTGCTGAGTTGATGCTCAGTGGTGGGGATTGGAGTCTCTAGTGGGTTGGTGCCTACGAATTTTGTAAGAAGTTTCATGCTAGCAAGATTTTTCCGTGGTTTTTCTCTCGTAAGGGTTTCCACGTGAATTTGTGTCTCTTGTGCATGTTCTCAAATTGCTACATCTTGCATGAATGATACTGCTATGGATAATTAGGGCTTGAAGTAATATTGCTATACTTGATTAAGTTAAGGAGTAAAGTTTTAATCTATACTGATTCATCCCCCCTCTCAGTATAAGTGTGTGTTTCATCAATTGGTATTAGAGTAGGTTCCTTCAAAGTTAGCCTAACCGCTTGAAGGTAGATCTTGGAAACACACATGGCAGAAGGATTTGGATTTTCCTTAAATAAGGCACCACTATTTGATGGATCGAATTATGCTTTTTGGAGGATAAGGATGGAGACTTACTTGAATGCGCTTGGGTATGATATTTGGAGATTGGTTGAAGTTGCTTATACTCCTACAACTCCATTAATTGATCAAGCTAAAAAGAAAGCAAGCAAGAACAATGCAAAAGCAAAAAATGCAATTTCGTGTAGATTATATGAAATGGAATTTGTGAAGGTTATGCATTGCAAATCGGCTAAGTATATGTGGGACAAGTTGAAAAATATCTATGGAGACGATAAGGTGAAGAAGGCCAAGCTTCAAACCCACATGAGACAATTTAAAAATTTGAAAATGAAGGACGAAGAAGATATCGCCGCCTACCTATTTTGTGTGGATGAAATCGTCAACACTATTGGTGGTCTTGGAGAAATTATTGAAGATGCAACTATTGTGCAAAAGGTTTTGAGATCTCTTCCAATGAGATTTGATGCAAAAGTTTTTGCCATCGAGGAGATGAAGGATCTAGACACTTTGAGGATGGACGAGTTGTATGGGATCCTTATGGCATACGAAATGAGGACGGAGAAAGAGAAGCCATCAAAACAAGAAGCCACCTTTAAAGAATCTGAGAAGATGAAGAACAAAGGATATACATCAAGTGAAACCTTAAGTGATGAAGAAGCACCTTTTGTAAGGAAGAACAGTAAAGGATCTGGCAAACATCGAGGTAAGTCTACTCTTAAATGTTTAAATTTGGTAGAATAGTTCATTTTGCTTCCAAATGTCCACATGCCGAGAGTGAAAGTAGTGAAGAAGAAGAATACTACAAAAGGAAAGGAAAGAAACATCATTTACAGCAAGAAAAAGAGAACACAAGGGAAGCAAGGAAAGAAGAACTTCTGAAGACATAAAAAGAGTCTCTATATTCAAGAAATAAGTTGCTCATTCGAAGAAAGCAGTGAAAGCTACTTTGATAGTGATCAAGAGGAGATACTCTTTATGACAATGGAGGTAAAGGAGGATGAAGATAAAAGAGAAAAAGAAACAGATTCGAAAGAAGACACATCGAAGATAATGAAGAATATGATCTTTAGAAAGAAGTCAAATTTTCTTATAACAAGATTGAGAAGCTCAAGAAAAGGAATTCAAGACTAAGGTCACGACTTCAAGAAGATAGCATAACTAAAATGAAATCATCCCAAAGTTTTTAAGAATCAGAAAATATGATCATGGATTTGAAGGCTCAAATTGAAGAAGCAAAATGAATTGAAGAAGTGGTAAGAGATCAATTAAAGGCAAAGGAACTGGAGTGTGAGAAGTTGGAGCTTGAAGTTCTCTAAGAAAGGAGTTGGAAAAATCAAATCAAAGCATGAAGTATGAAAAGAGCACCAAAATCTTGGAGGATATTATAAGCTCCCAAAGATCACCTTTTATCAAAATAAGTCTTGGTTTTGAGGAAAAACTAAAGACAATCAAAGAAGGTTCATGCTCCAAGGCCACAATTTTACCAAAGAAGACAAATAAAGACAAGTCCAAAAGTTATGCAAATATGCTCAAAGGCTCCATTAATGATGATAGTTCAAAGAAGAAAGAGAGTAATACTACTCAGAAAATCAGCATTCCTCGCAAAGACAACAATGAAGGCTTCAAGAGACCTTTCCCCCAAAGGCAAGTGCAAAAGAACATGTTCCAATATTCTTTTTATGGCTATTGTTTCTTTTGCAATCAGTTTGGTCACAAGGCAATACATTGTCGAGCTCAAGCAAGGAGAGATTTGGGTTTCCTAAAGAGAAACTATAATCCGTTTGCCCCTCTAATGGATTACAGTATTATATGCTACAAGTGCAATAATTTTGGCCATACAACACATTCTTGTAGAAGTGACTTTTCCGAACCTTCAAAACAAAACAAAAGCGAGAATGTTCTTTACAAACCAAAGAAGGAATCTACAAAAAAATGGAAAAAGGAGCTTGATACAAAAGAAAATTCCATGCTTGTACAAGCAGCTGTACATGCATAAAATGAAGATCAATGGTACATTGGTAATGGTTGCTCAAGACATATGACAGGGGATCAAAGCAAGTTCATCACTCTGAAGGAAATTAATGGAGGCACTGCAAAGTTTGGAGATAATGCTACAACAAGAATAGCAGGAAAATGAACTCTTAGATTCAACAATGGAAAGACAAAGAGCGAGAATGTATTGTACGTCAAAGGGTTGAAACACAATCTTCTAAGTGAGTCAATTGTGTGATCAAGGGCACACTCTCACATTTCATCCAAGCGGTTGCAAAATAAAAAAAAAAGCTAGAACAGGGAAACTGGTGGTAGATGCAAATAGGACTGCAAACAATCTCTACACTCTTAGTGAAGTCAAAGGAGAAAAATGTTGCTTGGTACAATAAGATGAGAGTTGGTTATGGCACAAAAGGACGGGACATTTAAACTTCGACAGTGAAGATTAGCCATAAGCAAGCTGTAAGGGACATGCCAAGGATAGCAAAGCCATCTAATACAATCTACAAACAATGCCAATGTGAAAGGCAAACAAAATCGAGTTTCAAGTCAAAGGAGTTTTCTACATCAAAGCCTTTGGAACTCATTCATACCGACTTATGTGGGCCAACAAGGACCAAAAGCTTACAAGGTGAGAGCTACTTCTTGTTAATAATAGATGATTGTTCTAGGGTGACTTGGATTACCTTTCTAAAAGAGAAATTAGAAGCTCTTGAGAAGTTTAAGATATTTAAGGCTCTAGTAGAAAATGAAACCGGTTTGAGAATCAAATGCCTTAGATCAAATAGAGGAGGAGAATTCACCTTGAATGAGTTTGAAGATTTATGTGAATGACATGGAATAAAAAGACAATATTCAGCTGCAAGGACTCCTTAACAAAATGGAGTTGTTGAAAGGAAAAATAGGATAGTCCAGGGAATGGCAAGAGCAATGTTGAATAAGTCGAAACTTACTGACACCTTCTGGAAAGAAGCAGTTTATACGACTGTGTATGTTCTAAATTGAGCACAAATTAGGGTACACAATAACAAAACACTCTATGAACTTTGGAAGGGAAGGCCTACATCAGTGAAATATTTTAAAGTGTTCGGAAGCAAATGCTATATTAGGTAGACTTGGGAAAATTTGGTTCCAAATGTGATGAAGGCATCTTTCTTGGATATTTCACAAGAAGCAAAGCCTATAGATGCTATAATAAAAGATTACACAAAATTGTTGAAAGTGCAAATGTGAGTTGATGAAGAAAGGCAAAAATAATAAATAGTACAAGAAGTTGATCATCAAGAAGATAGCATTAAAGAAGAAGTAGAGGAAGAAGGTGAAAATGGTGAGATTGAACAAGGAAATCCTAAAACACCATCTAGCCAAGACTCCATCTAGATTTGTCCAAAAGAACCATCCAAAATATTTGATCATTGGTGACAGAGATATAGAGATTCAAACAAGGAGGAGATTAGCTAGTTTATCTAAACATGCTAACTTATGCTTGCTCTCTAAAATGGAACCAAAGAATTTTACAAAAGCAAGTGAAGACAAGCATTAGATAAAGGCTATGGAAGAAGAATTGGATCAAATCGAGAATGAAGGTTGGGAACTTGTCCCAAAACCTAAGGATAAAAATGTGATTGGCACATAGTTACAAGACTCGGACTTGCCTCGGATTCGGCAAGCCGATTTTTGACTCGGACTCGGACTCGGAGCCAAGACTCGACAAAGACTCGGCAAATAGAAAAACCCAAGAAATTCAGAGATTTTTAAGGATTTAAAGCTTGTTTCATGCACCCTTTAATAAATAAACCTTAAATACACAATAACATCATGAAATAGAAACTACTATGATCCTATACACAAACATATATCGATCACATAAGTATAAACGCAAATTTTGGCTGAAGGAAATAAGTAATTACTTAATACAAATAATAGTAGTAAGAGTCAAAATAGTTAGATATATAAATGTTTTGAAATGTATAGTGTATACAATACTCATGGAATATGAAATCCATGGCATCAAAAGTTCGAAACATATAACAAAAGTAAAACAAAAGCTATAAGCCTATAAGTCTATGGCTCAAAGGAGCCTGCATCACTAAGCATTAGTCCTCCTGCGTAGACGTCTAAGATAGGTCCTGGATGATGTTGCAGCCATCATCTCTGCCTGTGTCTCAGTGTCAGACTCAGTGGCACCCAAACCAGCACGCAAGGTGTCTCCTCCTGCTCTATCCTCCTCCTTTGCCATGGCTACTGCCTCTGCCTCTCGATCCGCCTGGTCGACCCAATCAAAGTCCTCATCAGTAAAAACAGGATCCTTAGTCTCAGTGATCCAATCTGATTGTGGATCAACCTCCTCCAATGTGATGGGTGACAAGTCAATGCCCAATACCTATCTATGGCGAAGGCGCAGGTTGTAATGAACATAAACAAGATCATTCAACCTCTGCACTGACAACCTGTTGTGCTTCTTGGAGTGTATGTGCTCAAACATACTCCAATTGCGCTCACAACCCGAGGCACTGCATGGTTGGCTCAACACTCGAATTGCAAAATCACCTACGAATCTGCACAAATGTGATTCAATAAGCATTTGGTGCTTAATCTCTTTGCTGATTTTCCTTCAATGCAAATGTGTTTTGGCTCTCTTCTCTCTTTTTTCTCTCTTACTTGGCTTGAAAATGAAATGAAGTGCCTTTTGAAGGAATAGAGGCAAGTATAAAAGCAAAAAGAAAAAAAAAAGAAACTTTAAAACATGTTTTTTTTCCAACTCAAGCCCACAAAGTGACGGCCGAGTCTTTGGCACGAGACTCGGTGAGTCTGGCGAGTCCGGCGAGTCTCAGCGAGTACTCGTCATCCGAGTCTCTGGGACTCGTCCAGCCTCACCCGCCTCGGGACTCGCGAGTACTCGCCGAGTTTAGGCGAGTCTTGTAACTATGGATTGGCACAAAGTGGGTATTCAAGAACAAGTTGAATAAAGATGGCCAAGTTGTGAGAAACAAGGCAAGATTAGTATGCAAAGGATATGCTCAAGTTGAAGGAATTGATTTTGAAGAAATTTTTGCTTCTGTTGCTCGTATGAAGGCTATAGGGATGTTCTTAGCATTTGCTTGTTTCAATAATTTCAAAGTCTCTCAAATGGATGTCAAGCCAACTTTTCTTAATGGTAACTTAGAGGAAGAAGTGTATATTGAACAGCCATAAGGGTTTATTCTAGCAGAGAATGAGGATTATTTATGTAGACTAAAGAAGGCACTTTATGGGCTGAAACAAGCCCATAGGGCTTGGTACTCAAGGTTGGACAAGTATCTGCAACAAATGGCTTCAAAAAGGGTCTTTGCGATAGCAATCTATACATTAAAACTGAACGTGATCATCAGTTGATTGTTGTAGTTTATGTGGACGACATTATTTTCGGAGGTAGCATTGATAAGATGTGCCAGGAGTTTGCAAAGAACATGCAAAAGGAGTTCAAAATGTCCATGCTTGGTGAGCTGTCTTTCTTTCTCGAGTTGCAAATTTCTCAATCAAATAAGGGAATATTCATTTCACAAACTAAGTATACTAAAGAAATGTTGAAGAAGTTTAGGATGGAGGACTGTAATCCAGTGAGTACTCCCATGGTCATAGAATGCAAATTAAGCAAGGATGACGAATCCCTAGAGGCAAATCAAACTCTATATAGGTCCCATGATTGGAAGTTTGCTATATTTGACAACAACAAGACCTGACGTTATGCAAGCTGTTGGTTTGGTGGCACGATTTCCGGTAGCACCAAAGGAAACACTTGTGCAAGCAGTGAAGAGGATATTCAAGTACTTAAAGGGCATTATGGATTTTGTGTTGTGGTACCCAAGAGGTGAAGATTTTACCTTCACAACATTCACGGATGCATATTGGGCCAATAGTATTGATGACAAAAAAAAAACAAGTGGAAGAGCATTCTTTCTTGGCCCCAATCTTGTATCATGGTTAAGTAAGAAACGTGAGTCGATTTCTTTGTCCACAGCAAAGGTGGAATATATTGCAATAGCTTCTTGTTGCCTCAAGTCCTTTGGATGAAGCAAACCTTGAAGGACATCAAGGTTGAGTATGAGCACCCTATATCCATCTTTTGTGACAATACAAGTGCGATTAATATATCAAAGAATCCAGTTATGCATTCTAGAACGAAGCACATCCCAATCAAATATCACTTTCTAAGAGAGCAAGTGGTTGATCAATAGGTGAAGTTGGAATATGTTTCTACAAAGAAACAAATTGAGGATATTTTCTCATAGCCATTACCAAAAGAGACTTTTGAGTACCTAAGGGAGAAATTGGGAGTGATATCACTAATTCTTTGATAGAAGCACATGTTTAGGGGGAGCCATTCATCGCCTTATCTTTTAGCCTCGAAAGACCTTTGCCATTGATGTTAAAGGGGGAGGAGTAGAGTAAGGGGAGCATTTTAGTCAAGGGGAGCAATTCAGTCAAGGGAGAAGTATGATCCTGTTGTATTTCAAGATTATTTTTTTTGCAGGGTTGCCATCACTGACAAAGGGGGAGATTGTGGGAAAAATATTGTCATTGATGTCAAAGGCGTCTTGGTAATAACAATGGCCCCAAATAAAATTAATTTTGATCACCCACTTTGGAATGTTGAAGCTAATTAAATAAAAAAAAAAAATGCTATGTGGGCAGACCTCCCCTAAATTGTGGCGTCCATTTCTAGAGGGTTTGAAAATTATAAACAAATAAATTTTATATTTTTAAAGAGGTGCGCCCCACCTTGGAGAATAAAAACAAAATAAATAAAAATTATTATTAGTTGCTAGGCTGACCACCTTTGAAGAGTCACCCCTCTTGGGTGAAGAGTCATGATGTAATGTGCCCATTTTCGGGTTCTTTTGCTTTGCAATTGGAGTTGACTTTTTGGGTTTGTGTCAACTTGATCAAAGGGGTAATTTGATCTACTAGTGAGCTTAGATGGTTTAGACGAGTTATATGATGCTTTCAGATGTTATTTTTGGCTTTTGGTTTGGGCTCCAAGATTCTTGGAGGGAGTGTCTATTTTTAGTAAGTCACCCAACTAGGTCTGTTCATCATCGGGATCACTCTTGTGCAGTCAGTTTTCAGTTTCGATGCATTTCGACCGTTCCCATAATTTGGAAGTAATATTGAGCTTTATTTAATTAATTTCACTGAGGTTGTTATTTTAATACATTTTTAAAGGGGGCACCTTAGTGTTATAGCTCGTTGGAACCAGGATGAAAACTTTAAATGTTGGGATGCCGAAAAGTGACTTCCAGTGCCCAAAAATGTTCTAAAATAAAATAAATCACTTTTTGGAGTTAAAGGGTTTAATAAATTAATAAAGTGATTTAAAAAAAAGAGTTTCTAGAAAGTTCCTTAAAAAGCTTATAGAAAGGGGAATTGTGAGCTTATTTGGGGATGTTCAATCTATTCTATTTCTCTGATTGAAACCCTTGTGGTTTTAGAGATTGAACTTGGTTCATCTCAACCCTTGGACGACGGAAACCCTTTTGGGAAGATTAGTTTTAGTGGTGAAAGATTTCTCCCTAGTTGGTGATTGGCGGATTCACTCAGGATTCGCATTTGCGCTTCAATGATTGGAGAATCGATTTGAGGAAATAGTGAAGTCTCCTTTGGAGACAAATATCAATAATATATAGGGCTGCCTGCAAGATATTTCCAAGTGACATCTTTTCATTCTTCATGGTTGTATTCCTTGACCTCTGTTGATTGATTTTAGATAGTTTTATATATTTTTTGGAGATTGAAAATATTTGTCTAAGCTCTGGCACTTATCCTTTCCACCGCCTTCATATCACTCCTCTAGGAAAGGGTCGACTTTCATGCTATAAAGGGACGACTTGATTTCTGGGAGCCGTATGTACTAAGGGACTCGCAAGTGGTGTTAAAGAAAGTACAGGGTCTGCAATATATAATCGACATCCCTATTCCATAAGCATGGGAGCCTCATTATTGCTGTGAAGGAGTTCATTCTCATTTGGGGTGATTGCAGCCCTAGTATCACTGCAGCAGATTTGTAAGGAGGACATGGTCTTTAACTTTGTTGTTGGTCATATGGATATGAAAGAGGTGACGTCAATTTAAGAAGCATATGCCTTATACCAGTAGCTGTGTCCTTTACAAAGGAGTTGGGTCTTCATATTTGAGTCGTAGTATTCTTCCAGGTGCCACAGTATTAGAAAATATTCAGAAGTATAAAGGCTGTAGGTGTAATCTTGTCATTTCCAGCTATAGCAGCAAGCTCTTTATGAAAGCATTTTGATGAAGTTACAACAGTATGTATGTTTGTTTTGACAACAAAATAATGTTGTGGGTTATGATCTTTGGCCTTGCAACTCTGTTTTTGAAGACTGGTTTATATAGCAGCAAGCTATCTCATTGAAAAATCAATACAATTTGTTGGAGTTAAGGTCAAAATGAGTTTTCATTGTTATTTCAATTTCATTCAAAGTGTTTTCTATATTGTCTATGAAATTTAATTGCATTGTCGAACCATTTCTTGACCAATATTGCACAAAACTGCATATTGAATGATTCCATGCACAAACACATTGAAATGCATTGAAAACTACAACAAACTTTAAAACAGGAAAGTGTTTGACGAAATGTCAGATCACTGGAAGACAGTAAACTTACTAGGTGTTTGAGAAAAAAAAGTTCCAAACTAGGGTGGGACATTACAGTGGTGTTAGAGTTGTGCATCCTGCCAGCCTGAGGGGTTAACAGTGTGGTTAATTACAGTTTGCTTGTGGAGTGACCAGTACTCATCTATACCAGTTGCAACTAATTATTGGTTGGGAAAGATGAAGACAAATCAAGAACTCACAACATAATTTTTGCAAGTCTTTCAAGGATATCAGAAGAATCTAACAACATTGCTAGAGAATCCTGAGTTGTTGGAGCCTCTCTTATCAGTTGGGAAGAGAGAAGAGGGGTTCAAATCTAAAGTGGTTGGTGACGTGAACGCCTCACCTCATGATGGATGTTCGACAGAACCCCAGGATGACTTCTGGGAAGTGCATGAATCTATTCATGTCAAGGATGTGTGCAATGAGGTTGACAAAACAACAGCCTTTAATACACCATTAGAGCTATCCTATAAGGCTGATAACACCGGTGCATATGATGGGCATGTTGATAGCACATATGATGAAGTTTTCCAATCAGCTAGTGATGATGATTCAACATCTTATCTTAGTGATGATGCTTATGCTGTTTCGGGTGTGTTAGCACCTAATCATGATAAAGATTCGGTGTTGGATAAATCTCCTTTGGATGCTGATCTAACTTCTTGAGAGTCATGCATGAAGGATGAGAAAGAGGAAACTGATTTTGGGAAGCGTGATTGTGAATACAAATCAGAAAACTTGTATGAAGATAATAGTTTCATGAGTCCCATCATTTGGCAGGGCAATTGAAGGTAAGTGAAAACACGATTATTGCAGCCATAAAACATTTTGATGATGCTCATAAGTTGATGGTGAATTGTTGTTGGAGGGCTCTAGGAACACATAAGAATTTTGAAGAACTTCCCCATGCAGATTTTCAGTCACTCAGAGAAGCATTGGCGGTAATGAAATCTAATTACCTACACCTACTTTTAGGTAGAGATAATCTTCTCATGCTTGCTGAGATTTATTTTGATGCGGTAAAATGGAAAGAAGAGGAAGTTGGTAAGCTTACCCATGATCTTAAGGTCACCAAGGATTCTTTGAAGAACACTCAAATGGCCCTTAAGGAATAAGAAATTTAGGTTGACGAGCTTTGTGTGGAGTTGAGTTTGACACATTCTTCATCATCCACAGTAGAAACTTAGTCATCTGTGGCAGCCATAACACATGAGGATGTTAGTGGTACTCATGATTTGAGGGAAGAGCCTCTTGTGATGGTCAAGCATGAGCATCAGATTTGCATGGGCTTGAAGAGAGGTGTGACTCAAAAATGTCTGATTATACACATAGTTTGCATCATGGGGATCATGAGCCACCTCTTTTGGAGAGCCCATTGAAGGCTCAAGTAATAGTTATGGATGAGATAGTTGAGCATACACCTTGTGGACCAACCAATAGTGAAGTGTATGCATCCTTTGATTGTGGGATTGGATATATTGAAGATGTGGATGCATCAATCATGGTGATAGGTTCAAATGACACTATTGGAATGAGTGCAAAGGATAAGATTAAAAAGGAGCAAAATGATATAATGGTTATCCATGAAAAAGAAACTTCGAATGCATCCAGAAGTGAAATGGGCACAAGTCTCTATATTGGTGATGTAGATATTGTTATTGATAAGCCTTGTGAAGATGAGATGGATTTTTTTGAAGAAAGTATGTTAGTTCATAACACTGTCCCATCATTTTTCCTTGAAGATTGCAGGGCATGAACTAATGAAAAAACATATATCAATGATGATATGTTTCCTTCTCATGAAAGCAAAGCAGAAAATTAATTATATGCAGCTGATTGTGATCATTGGCTTAATGAGTCACATGAATGGAGGATTAGCTGAAATTCATTGAAGATAAGGTTGTTCAAACCATTGTAACGGGACTCGCCAGGACTCGGCGAGTCTTGAGCCGTGCACCCCTGGCTAAGTCTTGGGAGCCCGAACTTGGACGCGGCTGAGTCCAGGCCGGACTCGCCGAACACGCCGGACTCGCCGCTTCCTGGCGAGTCTCGAGCCCTAGACGTGGCCGGTGACAGCAAACAAAAAAGGCATAAAAAAAACATAAAATGAAAGTTTTAGTTTTTTTTTTTTTTTTATATTATCTCCCCAACCCTAAAAGCAACCTCATTTCATTCATTTGGCAAAATAGGAGGAGAAGAGAGGGCAACCGGCAAGCTGTTGAAGACAAATACAAGGCCATATATCATTTGGGAAGCTTCATACCAGCAAGAAGGTGGATTGAGAGCTCATTACCAGTGATTGGGAGGAGTTTGCATTGCATTGCAAGCCAAATCTAAGAGGTAAGTTTGATTTTAATTGGTTTTTTTAACAAATAATTCATTATAATTTGTAAAATCATTGTTTTTTTAGTTTGCATTTTTTTTTTACAAACCCTACTTGCAACTTAAATAATTTTAGAAACCCTACTTATTATTGCAGTCACATTCATTTGCAAATCAAACCATATTATTATTTTCACAATGTCTCAAATCCCAAGCAGAAAAGACCCTGCTTGGGAACATGCTGAAATCTTTCCCGGAATGAAAAAAGGAGAAGCGAAATGTAAATACTGCAAAACAATATATCATGGAGGCATAAATAGATTAAAATACCATATTGCATGCATACCCATCCATGATGCAGTGGGCTGCCCTATAGCACCTCCTGAGGTTGTTCGTGAAGTGCAAGTGCAATTAGAAACTTTTGAAATGCAAAAAGAAATGAAAAAGAGACAAAAGCAGGAGTCGGTGAGTGTTGGAGTTGGACAGGGACTTGGTGCTATTGGAGATGCTTCTTCCATGCCTCCATATCATCCTAGTGCTAGTGCTGGACTAGCTATGCCTATGCATACTCCTAGTACTGGTGGTGCTACTACTGCTAGTGGTAGTGGCAGTATTAGCATTGGCCCTAGAGTTCATAAATCTAGGGTGGACTCATATTTTGTACCACACACTACTCCTGGTTTCCAACCGTCGCTTGAGAGCATGGGTTGGGACAAGGACGCACATGATGCAGCAAAAAAGACAATTGCAGACTTTTGGTACTACTTCACCATTCCCTTTCATGTAGCCAGGTAATTCTTTTTCGTTTAATTGTTTTAAAATTTATATTTAAATTTTATTATTTTAGAATCTAGATGTATCTCATTATCGAATTGAAATTTAAAGTTCCTAGCTTAAAACTTTTCATTTTCCAATACTTATATAATTAACTTATTAATTTATTTATGACATGTGTTAGGTCACCTTTTTGGCAAAACATGGTTGATGCCATAACCATATGTGGGGCGGGGTTCAAAGCCCCTACTGAAGATGAATTAAAGGGCCCACTTTTGACTCAAAAGGTGGCAAATGTGAAAGCACAATTAGAGGAGCAACGCGTGCAGTGGAGGAGGATTGATTGCACCGTCATGACTGATGGTTGGACCGATAGGAGAAATGAGACGCTGCTTAATTTTCTAGTTTTCTTCGGAGGTAATTGTACTTCCCTCAATGCATTGAAATTTGAATTTGATTTAGTGATTAATAATTTAATATGGCTGATTTATGTTTTTTAATTTATTGAATAATTGGTTTTGCTTATTTTTTCAGGTGACACCATCTTCATGAAGTCCATTGATGCTTCTGCCCAATTCAAAAATGCCACATACCTGTGTGAGGCTATAGAGGAGGTGATAGCTAGTGTGGGGGAAGAGAATGTAGTGCAAGTGGTGACAGATAATGCAGCACATTATGTTGTTGCTAGTAGATTATTGATGGAGAGGCACCCTACTCTATTTTGGACTCCATGTGCCACCCATTGCATTGACCTCATGATGGAGGATCTTGGCAAGCTCCCATGGATCAAAACATGTGTGGATGCAGCAAAAAACATTTGCAAATTTGTATACAATCACACATGGGTGCTTAACCTTATGAGGCAATACATGGGGTTGAGGGAGTTGTCTCGTTCTGGCATCACTAGGTTTGCAACAAATTTTATCATGTTGCAATCCTTGTTCCGGTCAAAGGCAGCTTTAAGGCACATATTTGTTGGTGAGGAGTGGTCTTCTTCATCCTTTTCTACAAGCACTGCAGGGATTGCTATGGCTGATTGCATTTTTGATGAGCAAGGGTTTTGGATACCAGCGGAGGAGATTGTGAAGGTAAAATTTAATTCTTTATTATGTTTTAATTTTAAATCATATCTTACTTTTATTTGTTTATTTTCGTTCACACTTATTTGTGAAATATGTTTGCACTTTGCAGTTTATTGAGCCCTTGCTAGTTCTCCTACGAGTTGCAGATGGGGAGAAGCCCACAATGGGCTACATATATGAGGGCATGGATAGGGCCAAAGAGGCCATTAGATCAATCTATGGTGGAGTTGAAGAGAAGTATCGTCCCATTTGGGATATCATTGATAGGAGATGGCAAAACCAACTTCATAGGCCCATCCATGCAGCCGCATGTTTCCTAAATCCGGCCTTCCAATTCCGCCGTGATTTCCGTGCAGATAGAGAAATTTTTAGTGGGCTCTACTCGACGATAGAGTGGATGTTGCCCGCTGTTACTACACAAATATTGCACGAGATAGATGCCTTCACCAAGGCACAAGGAGACTTCTTTGCACGTCAAATGCGCAAAGACAGTAGGACAACATTACTGCTAGGTAAAAATATATTTAAGGGCATAATTTTCATCTTTTTATATTATAATTTATTATTAAATGTTGAACTTGAACTTGAAACTTGAAATGAAATTGATTTTGTTTCTTTTTCTCATTTCAGATAAATGGTGGGAGATGTTTGGTTCTGATACACTGAACTTGTAAAATATTGCCATTCGTATATTGAGCCAGCCATGTAGTTCATCTGGTTGTGAGCGCAATTGGAGTATGTTTGAGCACATACACTCCAAGAAGCGCAATAGATTGATAGTGGAGAGGATGAATGACTTGGTATATGTTCATTACAACCGTCGGCTCAGATACAGGAACCTTTTTGACCACAACAACACCCTAATCAATCTAGAGGAGGTTGATCCATAGTTTGAGTGGATCACTAAGGCTATAGATGCAGTCTTTAGTGACGAGGATCTTGATTGGGTGGACTAGGTAGAGAGAGAGGCTGAGGTTGTAGCCATGGCTGAGCAGGAGGCTAGAGCACGAGGAGACATAGTTGCTGTTGGTGAGAGTGGTATGGAGAGTTAGACACAGGCAGCGACTATGGTTGCAGCTGCAACATCATCCAGGACCCTTAGACGCCTTCGTAGGAAGGATGTTGGCTCCGCTATGCCATAGAGTCATAGACTTATAGCTATTGTTTTGATATTTCATATTTGTATGGAACATTTGATGTTATGGATTTCATATTCCATGAGTTTTGTATACATTTGACTAATTTAATATATCTAAGTATGCTATTTCCTTCAACAACGCAACTACAATTTGTGTACTTTATACTTATGTGATCGTTGTATACTTGTGTATGTGATCAAATTTGCTTTTATTTGTGTTGTATTCAATAAAGGGTGCTTGAAACAAGTTTTAAATCCTTAAAAATCTCTAAATTTCTAGGTTTTTTTCAACTTTTTTTCATTTTGCTGAGTCTGCACTGAGTCCGAGTCCCAAATCAAGTCACCCTAGCCGAGTCCGAGTTGAGTCCGAGTCTCCTAACTATGGTTCAAACCTTAACTCATTTTGATAGCACACACAAATTCATTGAATACCTCCTTTGGACAACTGTAATGTCCCCTTTTTGAGCGTGCATCAGAGTTTGGTGGTTTAGCCTATCATCGAGTCCCTATAGGCTAATTAGGGTGATTAGAGGGCCCAGTGTTGGAGTTTGCTAGTTCTCTAGTTGGCAGTTGGTAGTTTTTTCATCTCCAAATCCTTAGCTTGTTCAAAGATTATGATATTCAAGGTGTTTTGGCTCCGTTTTTATATACTTACTTTTTATAGTAAGTCAATGTGTTGATAGAGGCCAACCTTACTATTTATAGTAAGACACCTTAGTTAGCAGTGAATGTAGTGGGTTGCCTCCTGGTGAAGTCAGAATTGATTTACGATGATTAGTGATGGAGTTATAATATTATAATTATTTTTAAAGTTATACTTTAATAATAATTAATTATTAAGTGCATATCATTAATGAATTAAGTGGATTTTATCTAAAAGGGGGATTTAAATGCTTTTAAAAAGTATACTTCATAAATAGTGTTAAAAGTGTTATTTTAAAGGGGAGATATAAGTGAATACTTTTAAAATGTATACTTTATAAATAGTGTTAAAAGTGTTATTTTAAAGGGGAGATATAAGTGAATAATAAAGTATACTTTATTATTATAAAGTTGTGCACTAAAAAGGAGGGAAAAGAAAATGAAATTAAAGTAAATTAAATGAGATGAAGTCAAATGCAAATTGAATATTATAAAAGGGCATTTTTGGAATTCATTTCATTATGATTGATCATTTTCTCTCAACTTGGCTTTGGAGGTGAAACCTAGGGTTTTGCGGTAATTTCAATTTTGGAGAACGTAGCCTCTCTTTGATTGTGCTTCCTACAGGCGAGAAAGATCACCTGAGGGTTGCAGTTAATTGTTGGCTTCACATGGAGGTCACATGAGCTTTAGTGGAGAAGAATTTCAGAAGTTTTCAAGAGTTTGAATGAAATATGAAAATAATGCAAATATATTGATCATTATTTTAAGAGCAAAGAGAACTACAGGAGAACTTCAATAAACAGGTGGTTGCCAGGAAAGGGTTTTGGCAATTTAATTGCATGCAGCTTTGCACTGGGTGTGGGGATTGGTGATAGTGATCGTTGCTAGAGTTTATTATCATTGTTGCTTTTGATATACTACTGCAAACGTTATACTTCATTCTAGCATTCATTTTAGAGGGTTTCAAGGCATATCTTACCTGTAAGTTCATGAATTGTAACTCCAAGATATTTTGGGTATTGTTGTTTTAAATAATAGGGGGTATTTTATGAATTGGGTTGTCAATATTTTGTGAAAATATTGAGTATCTAAGCTGATATAAAAAATCTTGAATTTTCACTTGTGTATTCCCTATGTAATGTTTAGTTTTTGAGTTGAAAATTATTATTGCAATATCTTCTATTTTGCTGCATTATATTGTTGTATCTAACATTGCAAATATATTAAAAAAAAATATAAAACCACAAGCAAACAAACAGACAGAATTTCAAAATTAAATATCCTACCAGGGCAAATCAGACCTTAGAAGAGGTGAACAAATCAAAAAAATTACTTGTTGGTGTTGGGTCCTAGGATAGCTCTTTGGATGAACATGCATCTACATGGGAGAAAGAAGTGTGCAATGATTATGCCCAATCAGCAACTTCTTTTATGTCATTGGAGCCATCCTGTGAGGTACATAACAACAATACCTTTGTTGAGGAAGTGTGCAGAGCTGATGGCACACTTGATGATGCATATAAAATAGTGAGTGATGATGATTCAGCCTCTTACCATAGTGCAAATTACAAATCAGAAAATATGTGTGGAGATGATTTGTCACAGGGGTCTCATCATTTGGCAAGGGAATTGAAGGTGAACGAAGGCATGATTGCTTCAGCCTTAGAACACTTTGATGTTGTTCAGTAGCTAGTGGCACACTGTTGTTGGACTCTTGTGATAGTGGACACTTAGAGATGTAGTTGGGGTAATGAAGAATAATTACCTGCAACTATTAATAGATAGAGATCATCTTCTCATGCTCGATGGTATCTATTATGATGCTCTCAAGAGAAAGGAAGAGGAGGTTGATGAGCTCATCTATGAGCTTGAGGTCACCATGGACTCTTTGAAGAGCGCTGAAATGACCTTTCAAGAGTCAAAGTTACAGATATATGAGCTTACCGTGGAGTTGAGCTTAGCGCAGACATCATCTCTAGCAGATATAGTTCCAATATCTATGACAATTACTGGTGATGAGAATACACCCATGGGTAGTGGTAAGGAGCACATAGAGGATGTGGCTTCATCCATTTCAATTACAGTTGCAGGTGAAATAGATGGGATGAGTACTTTGGTTGAGTTTAGCAGAGAACCATATGTTGCATTAGGTGTCTCTGAGGATAGTCCCAATTTAGGTGATGTGGAGCAGATTATTGATAGCTCTTGTAGTGAAGTAGTGGATTCTCTAGAGAGTTGTGTGATAAATCACCATGCTGCTCCGTCTTCTTCACAAGAGGTATGCAGGGTATTATCTAGTTGGGAGATTGGTTCTCATGTTGATTTGTTTCCCTCTCTTGGAAGCAAATTAGAGTTTACATCCCATGCAGCTGATTTTGATCGACAACTTATTGAGCCACAGAGATGGAGAGATTAGCTGAAGGTTACAGGAGAGAAGGTTGATTCAATCTTATTTCATTTTGATTGCACTCATAAGTATGTTGAGTACCTTCTTTGGATAGCAGAGTTTGAGGAGAGACGGTATGGGGTCCCAACTAGTACTCACATTCATGATTTGCAGTTCAACAAGAGTGCTTTGGAGGAGATAAAATCAAAATATCTCCAATTGTTTCACAGTAGGGAGTATGCTATTGGGTACGCAGAGAGGGTTGGTAGAACATCTACGCAATTACCCATTCAGGATCAAAGACGTGAGCCATCTTCTGATTCGAGTGATGAGGAGTTTGTTCCTCATGACTATGACAGTCAACCATTGACACAGGTAGGTGCTTTTTATCTTGACTGTATAGTGAGGAGTGCTCATCACTTTTCCTTTAGTCCACACACAGAGGACTTGATGATGATCAGGTGTGTATTGGCTTAAGATTTATATCATCCATTGTGTGATGAAGAGTTACCATCTATAGGAGATGGAACTAGAGACTGTAGGTGCCCTACTTAGTTGTTTACAGGGGATTACTTGCAAGATCCGATGTCAGTTTTCCATCATGCTGATATGTACCCGACTGGGTTTGCAACTTCTTGGTCACATAAATTTCCATTGGAGACATGGCTACAGGGAGGTTGTAGTGGTAGTAGGCATGATGGCACAGTTGGTTCATTCAGTGGCGATGGAGGAGAGTTTTATCATTCCCTCGATTTGGGAGGAGCAGTTACATATGTTCCAACACCTATGAGGGATAGTTAGCACATCCATAGGAGATTTGCAGAGGATGAAAGGGGATGTTGTGGTGCAGACATGTCTGGATATACTTACCTCCTCTTGACTGATGGATGTGAGTTTCGATTGTATTGGGACCATAGTTACAAGACTTACCCAAACTCGGCAAGTACTCGCGAGTCTCGAGGCGGGTGACCCTAAATGAGTACTAGAGAATCGGCTATCGATTACTCGCTGAGACTCGCCGGACTCGACAGACTCACCGGACTCGCCGGACTTACAGAGTCTTGTGCCCCAGACTCGACCATTTTAATTAAATTTTAAAAAAAATTTTGCAATCTTTCATTTATAATTTTTTTAATTAAATGGTGTGCACCATGAAGGTTCTTGTGGTTTTGAAGGTCTTCATTTGGGCTTGGTGGCGGGGGCTTTGCCTCTCGACCCCGCAACACTGTCCCGGGACCTGTTGTGACCTATTTCACACATCGCCCCATTGCAAATGAGGACCCCCAAGTTTTGATGTCGCCCTCTGAATTGCCAGTTTAGAGTCTTTAATTTGGGTATATTTTGAAAGTCAGTCCGGCTAAGTTGAGGTTTCGAACCCGTTTGTGTGTCTTAACGTCATTGAAGTGCTTAGAAGACCCGGTAGACGAAGATCGCCATTGCTTTCGGTCGTTTCTGACACTTCCTATTTTTTAGGGATTCTGCTTTTTTGCTTTTTGCTTTTTTGATTTTTGGCATTTTTAGGCCATTCTGGAGTTCCTATTTTTTAGGGATGCTTTTTGCTTTTTCTATTTTTGGGAAAAAGTTTCTATTTTTGGATCCTACAGAGCAGAAAATCAACATGTCTCCAGAAATCAAGAAAATCAAGGTAAAATGAAAAAGGTTTGAAAAATGGCAAAATTTTTGGAAAATGCCTAAGTCTGAGAATGGCGCCCTCAAGAAAGGGGATGGCATGGAAAGTTCAAAGTCCGCCCTACCTTTGGCATGCCAAAGATAGGCATTGGCAAGAGATATGCCAAGTCCGCCATAGGCAAGGTGGTCTCCAAGTCCGCCATAGGCATGAAAGATGTCAAGTCCGCCCTTGGCACAAGGAAGCTGAAGTCCGCCCAAGATGTTTGGAAATGGCGCATGGCTTGAGGAAGCCAAAGTCCGCCCTTGGCACAAGAAGGTCAAAGTCCGCCCCTAGAGAAAAATGGCATGAAACTCATGAAGTCCGCCCAGCCTAGGAAAAAATGGCAAGAGACACATGAAGTCCGCCCCAAGAAGTGTGGAGAAGGGTAAAATATGAAGGGGTGCGCTCCAAGATGTTTGGAAAGGGGTGAAATTACAAGGGAATTCACTAGAAATTGAATTAAATGGTTGAAACAAATGAGATTTGCCATTGGACAAGGCTCGAATAAAATTCGCCATGGCGAGAAAAGTGTGAAGACCATCTAAGACCAATGGAGAATAAAATACGCCATAGGCAGGAGATTATAAGAAGTTCGTCCAACTTTGGAAGGAAAATTATTCTAAGGCATGAAAAATGAAGAAATGTCTGGAAGGAGAAGAGGTTTGGCCGGCATAAAAATCACGCCTCAGCACAACGGAATGAAATTCTTTGGCACAAAATAAAGAGTGCTTGGCAAAGCAAACATGAAGTCCGCCCCTCTCAGCTTGGAAAATTCCTAAGGCGCTAGCAAAAAAAAAAACAAAAAATGGCAAAGTGGCAGAGATCTCCAAGTTCGCCCAACCTAGAAGATGGATCGTTTGGCTAAACAAAAATGTCCAAAGAGGTCAGAACTTCGCCTAGAAAGTTGAAATTTGGCAGATGAGCTATTGAGCACATTTTGGCTAGGCAGACAATTTGAAAAGAGATATTTTTGCCTCTGACAAACGAACTTAGCCATGTATCAAGGTTAAACGGGTTGGAATTTAATATTTTAATATCTTTAATTATTTCCCTGACCCTTAGGGAATTTTAATTAAAAATTCAAAAACCGGAGATTATTTGAAAGATTAAACTATTCTGCCTTAGATAAATATAACTTTGCCATGATTCGAAGATTTAAAATACGTTGGAAAATTAATTTAAAAGATTAATTTAATATCTTTTCCAACACTTAGGCAATTTTTGAGAAAATTCGAAAATCTCAAGCAGAGATGGCACAGAGGTGAAAATTAGAAACTTGCCCCGATAACTGAAAGTGAAATTAGAAGTTTGCCAATCTGAGAAGAAAGCATTTCTAAAAATTGGAAGAAAATCAGAGGAAAGAAAACAATGCCTTGAAGAAAATCGCACTTCTCAGCCATAAAATGAGTTTCAGCAACTCATTTCTTCACAATTCCGGCTGAGAAGTAGCTATCTCTCTCGAATCTTCAGGAAATCATTCGCAAAGGAGAAATTTATAAGAATAACACTGTTGTGAGAATCGAGGTAGCATTTTCTTGTTGACAGGTGTGATTTTTTGAGAGAAGTAATTTATTTCTTTGTTGAAATTGTACTTTCAGCATATTGGCGCACCTCTTCTGGCAGATTTCTGAATTTTAAAATTCATTCGAAGCTAGAACACGATCTTCGAGGTTTGGAAGTTAATCGACAATGTGTTGGCACTGTGTTTCTATCTTCTACTTCGTTTCCGGCACGAATTTCATTCATAGATAGGCGAATTTAATTACTTTCAGCTTGCTTTTTGACAGAAATTTTAATTCAATAGGCTGAAAGTGCGATTTTTGTCCAAGCTACACCCCGGAACAAGTTAATTTTAAATGATCTTGTATTAATGTTAAGAATTTTGTGCTTGCAGGTTGACGATCGATCAAAGGGAAACATCCAGGCAGGCACAGATGAAGTTTGCAAGTAAAGGATCACAACCAGAGACCAGAATAAAGTCAAAGTGGAAAGATGTCTCAGACACTGATCTTGGCCATATCGACCTTGAGGAATTCAAGAAGAGAATATATGGGCATAACGGACCTTTACCAACACCTGCCGCTAGAAGGATAGTGAGAAACGACATATTTCAAGCTGCCGGATTCCCACCTGCGCTTGGCTGTGCTGAACTTATGGTGGAGTGTGCACTTCACTATGATGCTGAGTTGAGGTGGATTGTGGCACCCGATGGGAGAGTGTTGGCACATCTGACAGAGTTGGCCATTCAGGAGGCCTTCGACATTCCGGCATATCCTAAAACTGTCTACAAGACCAAGGAAGATGCTCAAAAGTTATATGATGAAAGCCTTGGCCTCTGTGCCGCCAACATTAACAAGTCGTGGCTGGATAAGCCTAGGCCGTCGGTCAAGAAGATGCCCAAGAAGTTGACACATACGAACTTCAAGGAGGACTACAAAGACATCATTATCTTACTGAACAGAATAGCAGGCAATCCTTTGGGAGCACCCTTCGAGTCGTGGATGTATTACTTCATTGAGGACCTCACAGAAGGTGTCAAGATGTTCAACTGGGCGAGAATGATAAGCAATAATCTTCACCACCAGCTTATGAACCTAGAGAAGACCAAAACGTTTTACATGAGTTCTTACGTCATCTATATGTTGGCTAGAACTTACAGGTATGTAGGCTTGATCTGCAAAGGCACAGTTGGTAGTAAGGAGAATGAGATGAAGCCTTATGACTGTTATCCACAGCTTCAGCTGAGGGAGAAGACGCACTTTAGGCGAGCCCACGACGCGTTCCTGATGTACATCACTAGGATACTCCAGGGAGGGACGCATCAGCGGCTAACACATGAGGCCAAAAGCCTGATTAGTAAATACGGGTCTTGGTTCATCCAATATCCAAGATTTACTTATATCAAAATCCAAGGATTCACCGGGAGCCTGTACCGTCTGCCCATCTTCCCCACAAATAAGATGGTCCTGCTTGACGTGCTGAGGCAGTTAGAAGAGTTCGAAGGTCTTCAAAGGGTGAAGCAAAAGGCGGCAGTTACTTTTCCTTTCTTTATAGGGAACATGCTGGAGTCGTGTCCATCATCACAGGCAGCTGACAGTGCCAGATTTGAGATACAGCATTACCCTTTTTCCCCATATCCGGCCAGAAATCACTACGACCCCCATCACCACATCAAGATGGTGGATGGAAGGAGATACAAGCATAGGGTCGAACTGGAGGACTTTTGGGCAAATGCTGCGGATGAATTTGAGGTCAGACGGAAGATGTGGTCCAGATTGCCGCTCAACTTGATTAGGGCAACAAAATTTTGTCACGTGCCAGATCAGTTGGAGGAGGACGAAAATCAGATGCAGCCGCGCTTCGATGAGAGTTCGGCTTTGCCCGCTGTCCAGTGGTCAAAAGCAGAGCATGCTGACCTGAACATCTTGATGAGGCCTGTCATCAAGTTTACTCAGTGGTGGGTTGATCAACGAGTTCAAGAATTAAGGCGCCAAAAGATAACCCTGACCTATGACATGCTAAGCGAGGCAGAGTCTTATTCTTCCAACGCGGGCGCATCCCAGGACGTACAAGTGATGGAGACCACCACTTCTAGGAAGAGGAAAGAAATAGCTGCAGGAAAGGAGCCAGTCCAAAAGCAGGTCAGGATAAAACCTTCTCAATCGACCGCCTCTAGGAATATTGAGGAGATATTAGCTACTGCCGATGCTTCACTGGCAGACATGAGGGATCCTTCTCCGGTTCCTGAAGACAACACAGAGCCTGAGCCAGATGATGATGCGCCGCCTTCTCCCACGGGCACTGAAATATTGGAGTCAGATGATGACAATGTGGGCGCCCAAGATGAGGATTTCCAGGAAGGGATGATTTCAGCCCTTAGGGGAATTGTGGATGTTCCTGACAGAGAAGGCGTGCCGGAGGAGGACGGTGTTGAACAGCTTACGATCCCGAATTGGCTGAAGGAAAGGCTAAAGGTACAAGTGCCGGCAGATGAACCAGAAGAGGATGATACGGCAGACTTTTTGGCCAGACTGTCTCAAACCGTGGCTAAAAAGCCGGCGAAGAAATTCTCTAGCATACAGAGAGACGAGGTCGGCAATAGGACAGTACAGATTGCCGTGCCTACAGCGGACAAGCCGCAGGAGGATATGGCTCCACAGGATTACGCCATCACAACCATTGACTTGGGTTCAACCACTAAGGGCCAAGAAGTGGAAGATTTGGATAATTCTGTGTCTGCCATCAAATCAAGGTTGGCAAAGGAGGTAGCCAAAAGAAAGGAGTGCCAATTGGAAATTGAGCGCTTAAGAGAGTACATCCAGCACTTGATCAGGCCACTTGATCAGGATATTACGGCGGCTCCTCTACTTCCTAACTCTTCATAAGAGGTCGTTAAAGAGATAGAAGAAAACAGGCTCACGGTTCAGGAGGCCAAAGAATGGATAGCAGCCAAGGGGATTGAAGCTGAGGCATTCATAGAAAGATTAACTTTGGTTTATGGTCAGGCCACTGCCTTACTTTCTAGGCTAGCCTCCTTGGCAGAAGTATGGGACAGCCTTCCGGACGCGCAGGATAGGATAATCCCTTGCCTTAGGATTCTGAAAGGAGTTCCTAAGCAAGAATTGATAGAGGGAGGCGTCATCGCAGCGGGAGCAGCCTATGACTTCCACACTTGGTATTGGGCCTTGACGGCACGAGGTGAAGTCTTGGAGAGGGTAAAGGTTGACGGCATCAGATTGGAGGAACAGGTCAAGGAAGTTCAGGCCAAAATCCTCAACATAATTGCCGATATCCTGGATAAAGAGGCTCTGCGAGAGAATGACCTGCAATTGGAAGTTTTGAAGGAAAGTGTCCAGGAAAATATCTTTGACATCACTGGACCCATCTTGAGGCAGGACTGGGCCAAATTGGCGAACTTCCTGAGTATCCGAGAGTCCTTTGAAAAGACTGAACCAGAGTGGGAGGAGACCTTCGCCAGATGCGCTGAGAGCATGGATGGGCTGGAATTTAGAATCGGCATGCTTCCACAGGTTACCATGGATGAAGTTGCCTTGATCGTGTCCAGATTCGGTGAATACACGGTGGCTCGAGAGGATCAGGATGTAGTCCCTTGAAAATAGCTCGAATGCCAACTCATTGCTGTTCATTGCCAGTTAACTGAAGTCATTTTGGGAAACCCTAATTAGGGTTTCGTTTGTTAAATCTTGACCGTCGGCTCATGTTTAATTTGAGCCATTTATTCAATTTATGGAACTCTATATAAACTCTTGGACCCTCATTTGTAACTTGTGAAGTGAGTAATAAAAAATTGTTGCGACGAAACTATTTCTGTTTATAAAAGCTCTTGTGCATGATTTGCTAAGAACAACTTTTATTTTCAAGTAGTATGCAAGGTTTAATATTTCTCCTTCAACACTTAAGAGTAGAATTAGAATAGCATTTCATTTACATGTTGGTTAGATGAATGATAGATTTGATCGCAGTGGCGGATAAAATTTTGCTCATACTTTTGTCGAGTGGATGATTTGCACTCGACGTGTAAAGTTAGTCTGAGCCATTAAATCGTGGATGCTTAACTTCTGTTTGTTTTGATTATCAATTCGAACATGAAAACCATTATCACCTCCGTTGAAGATTGCACCCGCTTCGCGTAGTTGTCCGAAGGAGGCGAAACGAAGTGTGGTTACCCATTTTGTCTAATTGCTGCTGTCTCTTGAATTCTTAGGCGTAGTTTAGATCTCTAAACCCTTATCCTTTTTGCCTTTTTTTTGAAAAATTGAAATAGCCATCAAAAGGAGCTTCAATGATAAAACTGTCTAAGTCCTCAACTCGCGAAATGAATTTTATGTAAGTCCCCTTGTGATTACCAGCAAATCACAACGCCCATTGACCTTGTCCATATGTCATACCCTGGCCAAAAGAAACATTGGAGTTATTGTATTATCTTCTAGGTATTTGCAATTATTTTTCAAGAGAGGATAAAGTGTCCTTGGGCATTTTATTCTGTGTATGGTGGCGTATTCAAAACACACACCAACAGGACCCATGTGAGGCACGCTGCCCCTCGACCCTGCTGGGGGTGGCTGCCCCTAGACCCTCGCAAGGGGCGCTGCCCCTTGACCCCATTAGGGGGGTTGCGCCCAGACCCCCGCAAGGGGCGCTTCCACTTGACCCGGCTGGGGGCGCTTACCCTTGACCTCGTTGGGGGTGTTGCCCCCAGACCCCGACGAGGGGCATTGCCCCTTTACCCCGTTGGGGCGTTTCCCCCAAATCCTCATCAAACTATAGGTCTAAGCGTGTTATAGGCCAATGATGAATCATGATCATAAAAGCTACAAAATACATATCCCCTGTTGCAAATCTTTGCATCTTTCATAGTCAAAGCCATAATCAAGGATTATCTTGTTTCAAAATTCATACATTAGACAACAAAACATGCAATCTTGAAGGCTTCAATAAATTTTAAATAATAAATTCCTCACTTGAATATACACACCAATCATTGAGACGCAAGAAAATATCATGGCTACATCATCATCTAGGACCTATCTTAGACACTAGTGCATGACTTGTCATGATATTGGGATGAGTAATGCAAGGTCTTTTGAGCCAGACTTATTTTTTTAGTTTTGATATTTATTTGATGCCATGGATTTCATATTCCATGAGATTTGTATACATTTGACAATATTTATATATCTAAATGTGTTATTTCCTTCAGCTAAAATTTGCGTTTATACTTATGTGATTGATGCATGTTTGTGTATGGGATCATAGTAATTTCTATTTGATGATGTTATTGTGTCTTTAAGGTTTGTTTATTAAAGGGTGCATGAAACAAGTTTTAAATGCTTAAAAATCTTTGAATTTCTTGGGTTTTTCTATTTGCCAAATCTTTGCTGAGTCTACGCCGAGTTTGGGCTCCGATTCCGAGTCTGAGTCAAAAATTGGCTTGCTGAGTCCGAGGTGAGTCCGAGTCTTGTAACATTGATTGGGATCCAGGTGGTGACAGGGTTGGCACTGCAGTTTGGGTGGATCCCGATGGGTTGCTTCATCATTTTCAACATGGTTAAGTTGATGTCAGAATAGTGCTACGGAAGTTGGAGGATATTATGCATGGCAGACGTCCATTCTGGGTTTGGGATCCAGGAATATGTTGCATTATTGTTACATTTGGTAGATTGTCCACCATTGGGGTAGTTACTTGTAGTGATGTTGAGCATAGTTTGATTTCTACCCAGTGGATATAGAGGATATATTGTTGGGCATTCTATTGGTTGCACCTTCTTGGTGAACATTTTTCCGTGACACATGGTACAGGGGCTGACCTTGGTTTGTGTGTCATTCAAATGTGTTTTTTCTGGTGCGGCGAGGGTTATTTGCAATCATGTGGGTCATTCTATAGTTCTTCCCTTGGGCCTCTTGTGGTGGTGTTATCTATTTAGTTGCGATTGCTTGAGGACAAGTGATTTCAGGGAGGGTGGACTGCAATGTTCCCATTTTGAGTGTAATTTAGAGTTTGGTGGTTTAGCCTATCGTCGGGTCCTTGTAGGCTAATCAGGGTGACTAGAGGGTCCAGTGTTGGAGTTTGCTAGTTTTCTAGTTGGCAGTTGAAAGTGTTTTGATCTCCAGATCCTTAGCTTGTTTAGAGGTTATGATATTCAGGGTGTTTTGGCTCCGTTTTTATATACTTACTATTTATAGTAAGTCAGTGTATTGATAGAGGCCAACCTTACTATTTATAGTAAGGCACCCTGGTTAGCAGTGAATGCAGTGGGCTACCTCTTGGTGAAGTTAGAATTGATTTACGATGATTAATGATGGAGTTATAATATTATAATTATTATTAAAGTTATACTTTAATAATAATTAATTATTAAGTGCATATCATTAATGAATTAAGTGGACTTTATTTAAAAGGGGGATTTAAATGCTTTTAAAAAGTATACTTTATAAAAAGTGTTATTTTAAAGGGGAGATATAAGTGAATAATAAAGTATACTTTATTATTATAAAGTTGTGCACCAAAAAGGAGGGAAAAAAAATGAAATTAAAGTAAATTAAATGAGATGAAGTCAAATGCAAATTGAATATTATAAGAGGGCATTTTTGGAATTCATTTCATTATGATTGATCATTTTCTCTCAACTTGGCTTTGGAGGTGAAACCTAGGGTTTTGCTGTAATTTCAATCTTGGAGAATGTAGCTTCTCTTCGATTGTACTTCCTACAGGTGAGAAAGATCACCTGAGGGTTGCAATTAATTGGTGGCTTCACACAGAGGTCACATCTGAGCTTCATTGGAGAAGAATTTTAGAAGTTTTCAAGGGTTTGAATGAAATATCAGAATAATGCAAATATATTGATCATTGTTTTAAGAGCAAAGAGAACTACAGGAGAACTTCAATAAACAGGTGGTTGCCAAGCAAGGGTTTTGGCAATTTAATTGTATGAAGCTTTGCACTAGGCGTGGGGATTGGTGATAGTGATCGTTGCTAGAGTTTATTATCATTGTTGCTGCTGATATACTGCTGCAAACTTTATACTTCATTCTGACATCCATTTTAGAGGGTTTCAAGGCATATCTTACCTGTAAGTTCATGAATTGTAACTCCAATATTTTTTGGGTATTGTTGTTTTAAATAATAGGGGATATTTTATGAACTGGGTTGTTAATATTTTGTGAAAATATTGAGTATCTAAGCTGATATAAAAAATATTGAATTTTGAGCTGTGTATTTCAACAACCCAACTTGAAGAAAGGAAGAAAGGGTTAATGGTTGTAGCTACTATACCAAATCTACAAACTATCAAACATGCTTTGGAGGTAATGAGATCAGATTACCTCCATTTGCTTTCAAATAGAGACCTTGCCATCGAGTGTGCAGAGAAGGTTTACAGAGTTAATGTGAAATATGCTCTTCATGATCTAAGTTGTGAGACACCTCTTGATTCTTGCGATGGTAATGGTGAAATATGGACAAGTGACTATTCAAGTATTCCATTGGTTCAAGCGGGTGAATTTCACCTTGATTGCTTGGTGAGATATGCTCATCAATTTTCTTTAAGCCTGCATACGTATGATTTGACCATGTTTCTAATGTCACATAAAGGTGGGTTGGATAAAAGTTTACATAGATCACTCTGGTATGATGTGCTTCCATCTTCAGAAGATGAATCCAAATCTTGCAAGTCTCCTACTTTGTTTCCACCAGATGGTTGCATTCAAAAAGAGGAATCAAAGACTTGGCTCGTTTGAATTCCAATGGTTATCAATGTGGCACAACGAAAGTTAGTTGGTATTGCGAATGGTGGACTTCCAATTTGGCTATGGGATCCAGGAATTCATCTTGTTGGTAGATTGCTTCAAATTTTGATAATGATTAACTAAGTTGTGATAGTGATTGGTCTGTTTCTTTTTTGGAATGTCATGAGAGGAGATGCTGAGACTTATTCTATATGGTGGAACAAATTTTCTTTTCCGATACCCAGGATTGAGTTTGGCAGTGGATTTGCAAACTTTGACTTCACTGAGATGCCTTTGTAGAATATGATTCATGGTAGTGGGTTCAGACGTTTTAGGCATTTTAGCTTGGGGTTCCAAGAGAGGAGAATGCAATTTGGGCAAGATGGTTAGACAATTTATGATCAAAGTGGTGCAACATCAGCATGGTGTTTCCTTTTTGAGACTAACTTGGAACCCTAGGATTACATTGTTTGGTAGTTCAACAACTAATAAGGATGAGAGAGCCAATTTTTACTTTTAGGAGTTCACTCCTATGGTGCATTGGATTGGTTTCATAGAAAAGCAATTCTATGAGGGGTTGACCGAGTTTTTGCAATATCTAATTGCTCTACTTATTAGTAGTGTTGACGTGTGTTTTATGACGACGCCAGTACAGAATAAAATGTCCAACGGTCACTCTATTCTCTCTTGATCAAAGTATTCCGCATGCTAAGATTGCATGAAAGTTCATGCATTCAACTCCAAGGTTCCTTTAATGCGAATAGACTCAGTTGGTTGATGTGAATATGCTGGTTATTCCAAGGGGACTTACGTAATTGTTTGATTTCTTTACTCAAGCAAATGAAAGGCTTTGGCTATGATGCTCTGGTATTTGGATGGACCGGGAAATACTGAATTTAAGGGAGATAGGGATAGGAATTCTACAATGTATTCCTAAGGGTGGAATGCAAGGACCGGCTTTAGCAATCTTCAAACCAAACTTTGTTTCGTCTCCCCTTCGGACAACTCTGACAAAGTTGGTGCGTTCTTCAAAGGATGGATAAGATGTTCAAATTGGGATTCAACATGCGCACCCCTTCATGACGAAGCAAGTGGGCACACAAATCACAACCGAAGTTAGGTGCTGATATTCCAGTTGACCACGCAGGGGCAGACTTACCGTCAGCAAGCCCGCTAGTGGTATGGATACAGGAAGATATGCTCAAACCAGAGTTGGCGGACTCTTCAGGACTCGCCGCGGCGGACTCGGGAGTCCGTGGCTGAGCCGAGTCGACTCGCCACGGACTCGGGAGTCTCGACCCAGGACTCTCGTCCGCGGCTGGGGCGTCAAACTGGGTTAAAACCCATACATTTTTTTAATTTTTTGTTATTTCTAACTTGAAGATTGGTGTTTTTAAGGTCTGCAAATTGGTTTTAGCTTGAAAGAAGGCAGGAGGAGGAGCTAAAAAGATCAAAATAGAGCCAGGTAAGTGATCTAACATTTCTTTTTTTTTGTTTTTTTGCTTTCAAAATTTAAAAAAATCAAGAAAAATAAGGGGATATGTTGCCAAATTTTTTTTCTATTTTCCTTAATAGCCATTATAGCCTAATTCCTATTATTTCTAGCTTGGTTTTGCATTCTTTTTTTTTTGCAAATAAATGAAACTTTGAATCACATTTTTTTGCTGATTTTTTTGCAAACCCTTGCTGATTTTTTTTTTTCCACGTTGAACTTGAAACAACAATGTCGTCTTCAAATCCAAAGGGAATGAGAAAAGACCCTGCATGGAAGTATGGAATACCAGGAATCAAAAAAGGTGAAGTGACATGTACTGAATGTCAAAATGGATGACAGGAGGAATAAACAGGTTAAAATACCACCTTGCAAGGATACCTGGGCAAAATGTGGAGGGATGCCCTAAAACTACTCCTGAGATTATTAGAGAGATAAAGGCCCTTCTTGCTGACTATGAGCTAAAAAAAGATGAAAGACAAAAAACAAAGAATGCCCTAGCATCAATGATGAGTGGATCCCCTTCTACACCAACTATGCCTCATGGTGCTACTGCTGCAAGTCCAAGTGTTCGTGCTCCACATTCATCTTTTGGTGAGAGTCCTGAGGGTTCCTATTCTACTGCTAGTGCTGGCCACGGTCCTTCATCAGGACCAAATTATTTTATTCCACGTAATGTTCCAGGAGCACAACCTTCACTTGAAGGTACCGGTTGGAATAAGGAAAAGCATCATGAAGCTAGGATGGCTGCTGCAAACTTTTGGTACTACAATAATCTACCTTTCAATGTTGCAAGCAGCCCATATTGGGAAGGTCTAGTGAACGCCCTTACAGTTGCAGGAAAGGGGTTTAAGACCCCATCAGCTAAAGATTTGAGTGGGCCATTGCTAGAGGAATCCGTAAAGAATACACGGCTTGTAGTTGATGAGCAAAAGAAATTTTGGCGAAGAAAAGGTTGCAGCATTTTATCTGATGGGTGGACAGATGGACGGAATAGAACTCTCTTGAACTTTTTAGTGGCCTCAAATGGTGGATTGGTGTTCCTAAAATCAATAGATGCCTCCCATGAAGTTAAAAATGTTGAGACTTTATGCAGTCTATTGGATGGGGTGGTCCAGGAGGTTGGAGTTGATAATGTTGTCCAAATTATCACGGACAACGCAGCTGCATATGTAGCTGCAGGTAGGCTACTTATGGAGAGGTATCCCACAATTGCATGGTCTCCATGTGCTGCACATTGCTTGGACCTATTGTTAGAGGATATTGGGAAGATTTCATGGGTCAAAAGAGTGGTTGAAGATGCAAAAAGTGTTACAAAATTTATCTACAAACATACTTGGGTGCTTTCTTTGATGAGGAAATTCACAAATGGCAAGGACCTTGTGCGACCTGGAGTGACACGATTTGCTAGCCACTTCCTCACATTGCAAAGCATTCTTGGTGCCATTGGTCATCTCAAGCAAATGTTTGTGTCCGATGCTTGGAAGGAGTCCTCATTTTCCAGTAGAGCTGAAGGGGAGAGGATTGTTACCATAGTTTTTGATGAGACATTCATCAAAAATGGAGAGGAGCTGATGGGGGTAAGTAGCAATCACACAAAAAAAATTATACATGATAATCTATTTGCTGTTTTTTATTTTTTGAGGGGTTAATTTTGTTATAATTTAACATTTGTTTTCATTTTTTTAGGTGACAGAGCCTTTGGTGAGGGTTCTTCGTATGGTGGATGGAGATGGCATGCCAATGGGTTTCATCTATGAGGCCATGGATAGGGCCAAAGAGGCCATATCACATTACTATGGCGGCAACAAAAAAAAATATGAAATCATATGGCGCATCATTGATCGGAGATGGACAAACCAACTCCACCAGCCGATTCATGCCTTTGCCTACTTCTTGAATCCGAAGTTCTACTTCTCGGACTCATTTAAGGCGGATGAGGAGGTCATGGACGGTGTTGTCACTTGCATTGATAGGATGGTGCCTGATAGTGAGCTGAGAAATAAGGTGCTTGATGAGTTGGAGGTGAGATTTGTTACATCTTATTTATGAATTTGCAATGTTGAGCCTTGACTATCTATGAATTTTCTATATTTGATTTACTTTTTCTTTTATCTATTCAAGGTCTACAAGGGTGCAGAGGGGAGACTCTTTTCCTCCCAACAAGCAATTGAAAGGAGAGGAAAACAACAACCAGGTAAAAATTGAAATTAGAAACTTGATTCTTACATATAGATTTTTACTTTATTCTTATTTCTTAATACTTATATTTTTTAAACATGTTTTTGTAGATCTATGGTGGGAGAACTATGGTGCTAGCACACCAAATCTTCAAAAGCTAGCCATACGTGTCTTGTCGCAGCCATGCAGTGCTTCTGGGTGTGAACGCAATTGGAGTTTATTTGAAAACATTCACACAAAGAAAAGAAACAGGTTGACTCAGCAGCGCCTAAATGATTTAGTTTTTGTTCGGTACAACCTTCGCCTTCGAACTAGGAAGGTGGAGGGTGTTTCACACGAGTCCATCGACTTGGATGACATTGATCCATATGGTGAATGGACTATTAATGAACAAAATGATGAGGCTGATGTCTTACTTACTGATGAGGATATTGCTGAATTAGAGAGAGCAGCAGCAGAAGAAGAAGAAGCAGCAAGATTGGATGCCATGGAGGACAACGAAGACACATTTGAATATCATTTTTCCCCTGCTCGATCTCCTAGTCCTCGTTTGCATACTACAACACGGGCACCTTCTAGTTCTAGGCCTCCAAAATTGAGTACCATTGGGAGGGGAAAGAGGAAGATGTAGATTATATGTGGTTGTTAATGTTTTCCTCTTTTTGACATGATTATATGTAAACATTTATAAACTTATGATGTTATACATTGAAAGTGAAACTATGAGTATTTGATGACTATGAATGATTAAATTTCAATTATTGAGTGTTTGATGATCATATGACATGTGTAATCTTTGAATTATGAGTGTTTGATAATCAAATTAAGCTCTTATATTCTCTAAATGCATTAATTTGTTTTTGTTTTTTTTGTAAAACTACGGTTTTTTTTTTTTGCCGAGTCCTTGCCGAGTCTTTTCCCGAGTCCGTCCCGAGTCCCGAGTCCGAGTCATATTTTTGGGCTGCCGAGTCCGCGGCGAGTCCGAGTTTTCCAACTATGGCTCAAACCAACATCACACTCCACAATTAACACTATTTGCATGAAAACAAAATCTACTTTACTCTACTCTATTTGAATTGGAAAGACGAAAAGATTTCGTCAACTGCCCACAATGCAAAATGAAGTGACCAATCAATGAAATCCTTATATTATGAGAGTCTTACACAACAATGTTTTGCAAAAAATTTCAAAGGGAAAGTCTTTCTTTCCTTTCCAAGCTAAGCTAACTCCTAGCTCTACTTTAACTTCTATCTAGCTCAACTCTATCTATGATTTTTGTCTAGCTCTGATCTATTTCTAACTGATTACAAATGAGGGGGGATACCCCTTTTATATCTAGCCCAGTCCAGTGGACGGCTTAGATTGAAATACAATGGAAGGCTCAGATCGAGCCACCTAAGCCCTGATTAGGGTTTCAGCCCTAAAAACTGCCACTGAGAGGAGTGGGGCAATGAATGCGCCCTCCACTCCTCATCAGTGAACCACTAACCGCCATCAATGCACGCCGTCTCCCTCCAGAAGGGCGTTTCCTTTCTCCTTCTCGCTGGCTGCAAATCTGATGAATCTGGCCAAGACTGCCTCAACTTCCTGATCGGAAATGGGAGGAATGTGATCCAACTGAAATTCGAGAACTGTAACTGTCTGCCCATGTCGGGCACAAGATTTCTTCCAGGCAACAAGGGCGTCCTGGGTGTTCTGTATGATACTGGAGAATGTAGAAGTGTTCTCGAAATCATCCTGTGTGAAGGTCTTCACCTCAGAAAAGAATAGTGTCAACTTGTTCTTCAATCCCTCTGCAGTTACCTCTTCGGAAGTCAACCTCCTAGCAAAGATTGCCTCTAATGTGTTGAGAATTCCATCTAAGATGTTCGTCATGGCCTTTCTGACCCTGACAGAATCTGTCTGTGACGCATCGTAGAATCCTCGGCCTGTGACTACTGAAGAGTACCGTCCGGCGAAGTCGTATCTATGCCCCTGTTGAATTACGCCTCCCTCAACCAAAGTCTGTTGAGGTATGCCCATCAAAGCCCCTAAACGGAGAACAACTCTCGTCTGATAGATACGTGCCTCAACTCAAGCATGGTTAATTGCATCCATCCTTGCCATGATATTGGAGGCTTGCCGATAGGCATGTGCAAGGTCCTCCATAAACTTCCTTGTTTTTGCACGGACGTTGGCAACCCATTTGTCTGCTTCTTGTGCCATTCTCGTCAAATCTTCTAACCCACTGATTGACTCCCTGGAAAATTCAGCTGGAAGCTGAATTGCAAGATTCTCTTGCCCACAAGGACGGGACAAGTGTTGCACGTAGCCAATCAGCGTCTTGTGCTCTACCTTCAACTTCTTTTATTTGCCCTCAACATAGGACAATCTATCCTTGAGTGCTCGATAGGAATTATTGCACTCCTCTACTATTTGTGCTCCAGTAGGGCGGCCAAGTTCCATAGTTGTAACAACATAATTTTCGGGAACGGCCTCATTGCGATCACAATCTGCTCGGGGCATTGCCACATGCAAAGTTCGGGATCCATCCTCGTTTGTAGATATCTTGGAGAACTTCCTAGCCTTTTTCTTCGTTGGAGGTGTGCTGATCCTCTGTAATAATTCCTCCATCTCGACTGTAGGATCAGTCTCATCCACAGGATCACGTCTCATCCTGTCCCTTAGCCATTCTGGCACCTCTTGCCGCATGTCTGATATAACAAAAGGCTACTCAACCTCGGCCTCTACTTCGTGAACTTCCTCTCTGCCATCGTTCCGACGAGGCTCATCATCATTAATAGGCTCAGTGTCTCCTGAGTTCTAGGCATCCTGATCCGAAATGGCATCATCCTCGAGAGCTGCCTCAATCTCCTGTTGAAACTGAGTATCCGTGGCAGTCCCCTCATCTGTCTCGTGCTGATTTTCTTGCTGATTATCTTCTTGGGGCATGTTGATGCTCTGGCCCACTGATTCTCTACAGGGCGGTTGACTTGCCACTTGCACTGCCTGTTCTGCCTGTAATCTCTCCCTCTGATCAACAAACAATGATATCTCCAGTAAACTTGGGGAGTTTGCTCGAGATGGCGTATGCAAGGACTCCTCAACTCTCAAAGGCTCAGGCTAAATTGGCTCTTCTCCTCTCGGCTCTGGAGTATGATCCACTTGCCTTCTCTGCCTAATTGCTGGTGATCTGTGATCTCCCATCAAATTATACCTAAGGGGAATTGATTGTCCCTTAAGTCGGCTGACATGCCTCTCTACCCAACTCCATGTAAATGTTAAGACCGGGATACAGAGTGTATCGAAGTCGGTGATCTCCGGCTCCGACCAATCTGGGAGTGGTAGAGGCGTATCTCTCATTGTCTCGTAGTCAGTCTGTACTACGTTTATGTCTTCTTAAATTTGACCCGGTACTGGGACAATCTCGCACTCTCTGATCATCACCAACGGTATTCGAGAGAACATTCTCTTCCTGATCTCGATCTCATCCACTGCACTGGCCCAAAAGTCTTCGATCTGTGCCTTGTGCCTGAACTCCTCTGACAATATCCATCTGATGTTCCTGTGGGGATCGTAATGGTGCCTACTGGTATGGTAAGAAAGATGGAAGAATTGGAGCTCGTTTTCTGCTTCCCTAGCTTCTTGCAGCGATGGGCAGATCTCATCTGAATTCCCAATGGTAATTGGGAATCCGAGTCCACCTTTCTTCTTCTTCTTTTGAATCTTATCGTAGGCAATGAGTTGCATAGATACTTCCAGCATCACTATTCTGTTGGTGGGATACCGGGGCAATCTATAAGGGTACGAAGAGAATCCTTGTAGCCTTATGTAGGTGATCTTTGGAAATTGGATAAACCAACATCCGAATTTCTCGATCATTTCCTGTGCTTCCCTAGATATTCTGTGATGGGTTCTTTGCTGCAAGGTCCTTGTGATATGCATCGTGAAGGCATCATTGACCTTTTTGTAGTTAGTTATGCTTGTCAAATGCAATTGTGGACAAGCCTCATGTATTTTAAACTGATGGGAACCACACCCAATTGGTTCTTTGTAGGAGATCCCTCTATACTTTCTCATGCGAGCCAGCATATAGACAAGGTAGGAGCTCATATAAAACATCTTCGTTCTCCTCACACCATGGAACTGCTCGTGAATGCAGTCACTGATCAACAGTGCCCAGTCCATGTGATCTTTGCCCTCTATTACCAAGTTGACATAGTAGAACATCCAAGGTTCGAAGATGAACGCTTGGGGGCACTCTCCAACTCTGCTCAACATCATTATCAAATCACCAAACTCCTGTCTCATGTCCTCCGAGATTATCTGTTTGGGTAGTTTTGTACGAGTTGGCTTGGGCTTGATCATCCACCTGGTGTTTATTAAATCGGCACATCGGTCAGTTGTGGATGAATACATTCTATCAACCCTTTCTTTTGTCTTATAGATCATCTTCTCATGCACTGGAATCCTAAATGCCTCCCTGATTGCTTCAGGTGTCTGGTTGGCCAATATCTTGCCATCTGGCGAAGTGATCGTTCTTTGCTCTGTGTTGTAGTGGTGGGCGCATTCCATGATAAGCTCTGGACATCGGATAGCTGGTGGAAAACTGGCAGCGGCATACAATCCACTCCTGACAATACTGTGTGAAGTCACCGATGGGTGATGGCCTCCAATCCCCATCATTCTTCTTCTGAATGCCTCCAAGTTGAACGAGCCTAAATTTGTGTCAGCTAGCTTGCCCAACTTTGATGTAAACTTTGATTCTGGCAGGAAGGACTTGCTTAATTTCTTGATCACCGCTTGTCTGGATTCGGTGTGGTTGTTTCTGCCTGCAGCTCTTCTGCTTGATTCAGCCATTCTCAACTGTCTTGTTCATTTCAAAGTTCTCACTTCAACTGCGAAATCTCTGTACTTGCAGCAGTTATGAAACTTCTTTTCATTCTCTTCTAAAATGTACTTTCAGCAACTTGCTTGCTTCTCCTAAATGCGTTTTTAAGCAAGCTTGTGAACTTGAACTGTAGCACTTTACAAATGTCAGACTTAGGCTCGTGTTTTAGCAGGCAAATAAAACCTCCTCACAGAGTCGTGCTTTTCAGCAATTGCAGTCTTAGCACCTCAAATCGTACTTCCTCAGCAACCTCAAGACCTCTCAACTTCGGATTTCTCAGCAACTTGGGGTCTCTTCTCACAAATTCGAACTCTTGGCAACTGCAGCTTCAGCAAGTCAAAACGCCTTTCACTTTCAGCCACTGGAAACTAAGAAATTCGCACCTCTTAGCAACTTGAGACTTCTCAGCAAAAACGTATTTCAGCAGCTTCACACTTCACAAATTCAAACTCCTCCAGCAGCTTGAGAATATTTTACTTCTCTGCAAACTTGTACTTCAACTTCAAAAAATGTTCTGCATTCAGCAACTCGTGAGGAGAATGAAGAGGACTCAGAATATTATAGCCAGGTCAAATTCGAGCAGGGGCTATACTTAGCATTTTTTTTGAATTCCACTTTCTCTCTTTTTTCCAGTCGCAACACTTGTCATCCGGAGCATCGGAATCTCAAACTTCTAGAAGTATGCATTTCATCATTTCTGCACAGGCCTGCCTCATCATATTTGGTCTTTTAAAATATTAAATTACTCACTCCTTGGACAATTTCGAATTCAATTTGGCTAAGTCATTTAATCTCATCCTTGCCTTGGCGAAATCATCCAGTTCAATCTTCCAGCGAAAACACTTCGTGAAGTCACATTTCCCTTATTTGCCTTAGAGAAATTCTTGAACTTATCTTAGGAAATTTATCAAAATAGGCGCCAGGCAAAATTTCTTGTCAAAATGATATGAGCGAGGCGTGGAGTAAGTTTGAATTTTCTCTGGATTGCAAACGTTCAATACCCAGAAGAAAATTCATTTCAGAATCCATCGTTTTCATGTGTATCCGGACGAAGGGGTACTTTTAATTTTTATTATTTAAAAATAATAAAATGGCTAAGGTTTATTTTTCTCCACTCCGGATGTCTTCCACACCTGTAATCTCCAGCTTCTCTGCCTCGGCGAATTTTCTTGATTTCTTCCTGAAGAATTTTTCTCTCTGAAGAATTTTCTCTCTAGAAATTCTAGCATCATCCTCTAGGCGTATTTATTTATTTATTTTTTTTCTCCTTAGAAAATGCCTTAGGAAATTATTTTAAATTTATATTTATTGACTCACCCTTGAAGGGCGCATTTGAACATGTGAGCTTCCATTTTATCCCTTAGGCAATTCCACACCTAGACCTTCTTCATCACACTTAGCAATTTTCCATTTCCAAGTCCCAACACACTTGGGCGCATTTCACATGGTGAGGGGGAAAATTACTCAACCCTTAGCTATTCAAAAAATATCACACCACCCCTAGTATTACCTTTACCCTTGGCGCATTTAGCATGTCATGAGGGAAACTTGGAGCGCATTTCACCATGTGTGAGGGAACTTACTCAAGTCAAGCGCATTTCCTCAACACCTTTCACGTTTTACCCTTTTACCTTGCCACCTTGGGCGCATATGCTATGGGGAAGAGGAACTTGAGGGCGCATATGAAGGGGAGTGAAGGAAATTCCACGCCCATGGTGACTCTTCACCTTCCTTAGGCGCACTTGAGCATGTAGACTTCATTCTTGGGCGCATTTGAGGGTGTTAGAAGGAATTCCGCCCATACCTAGTGGCTCTTCACCTTCCTTAAGCGCATTTGACATGGTGAGAGGGAAACTTCCTTGCCTTAGGCGCATTTCAACTATGCAAAAGGAAGCACCATCATCCAGTGACCTTTCACCTCCCCTGGGCGCATTTCACCTAGATGAGGGCGCATTTGAGGGGCCCTCAAGGAATTTCCGTGCCTTAGAAGATTTTATCATGCCTTTGCCTCATGTCGGCGCATTTGACCCTTGCTCAAGGAAATCTTGGGCGCATTTGGCATGTGCCACTTCCATTTCATCTTTGAAAGTGCATTTTAGGGTGTGTGAAGGAATTTCCACACTTAGAACGTTTTCTCCATACCTCAGGCGTATTTGATATATCTTCACGCCAGTCATCACTTGTAAGTTTTCAACGCCCTAGCCACTCATTGGCTTTCTATTTTTAGCAAACTCGGAGGAATTAGGGTTTTCTTGCGTTTCACCCTGTTCTGAGTTGGAGCTGGTGTGGTTGTGCCTCCACTTGGCCTTGCTTCCTCGTTTATATCTTCTCTGGCACAGTGCATGCTATTTTTAGCAAACCCTAAAATTGATCAATTTTGTATCTCCATTTGCTTCGAAATTTGCTCTAGTTGTCCTTGATGTTGTGAGTAACTTGTTCACATTTGTCTCCGGCACAGTACCTGCTATTTTTAGCCATGAGATGATTTACTAAAAATAGTAAGTATTCAAATCGTGCTCAAATTTTGCCAGTAGGCAGCCCGAAAGGTGTTGGTCCCGGTGGCGTGCTTCGTTTTGACATCTCTGTATTTTGTTCCATCTATTTTTAGACATAGCAGGGGAAACCCTAATCGGACCTGTATGCGCTCTAGACTGCTCCTGATCCTCTTGATTCTGTTGTTTGTCACTCTGCTTGCTGGGCTGAAGTGTTGGGTACCCGTTGGGCTGAAGCTGCTATTTATAGTAGGTGTCCGGAAAGTGGTCCATCTAATGTCGGATGAGTTTGCATGTCACAGTGCCTGTGGGATCTCAAAAAACCCAAAAAAACCCAAAAAACTAGTCGAAGTTTTGGCACTGGCTAAAAATAGTAAGTTCCTTAAAACTAACTCATTCTGTTTGCATGTCATACCACTGCGAAGCTCTTGAAAAACCCATATGGAATATCCGGACATGCACTGAAAATCTCTGCATGCAAACCCTAAAAATAGCCTCCGAAGGTTGAATTGTTGGAAGTCACCATCTTGATTTGCATGTTATATCATTGCGAAGGTCTTGAAAAACCCAGATCTATTCTCCAGTCATGCATTGGAGAATCGTACGTTTAAACCCTGAAAATAGCCTCCGAAAGCTGAATTGCTAAAAATAGCCAGTTGTCTGAATCCGTTCAAATTTCATGCTTAGGCATTCTGAAGCTGCTTGAATGTGTTGAAGCAGTTAGAATCCCAAAATCCTGAGGGAAAGACCTCAAATAAGGTACTTACTAAAAATAGTAAGTTGTCAGATTTCAGTAAGATTGTAGTGGGATCCTGCCTTGAGCCTTCTGATTGTACTGCTGCACTTAGATTTTACCTTGATAGCTCAATTTGACCTCCAACAAGCTTGAAGGATAGGAACCCTAATTTCGTAGACTTGGTAATCATTTCAGTTTAGGTCAAAAGACGGGACATCCCCGGAAGGACAAAAGATCAGAGACAGAGAAAACCAAAGCCAAAAGACTAGAATGGAGCAAAAATTAGGGGGTCCCCATCTTGGATGGGGTGATGTGTGAAAAGGTCACAACAAGTAGTATTTAGGAGGCCTCTTGTGTTAGTACCTTGTAGGATAGTGCTATGGGACCCTAGGATCATTCTCAATTTTAGTTTGGTTTAGTCTATTGATCGTAAGGTTCTGATGACATTGCTTAAGGACAAGCAATCATTGGGAAGGGAGGAGTGTAATGTCCCCATTTTCGGGTTCTCTTGCTTTGTAATTGGAGTTGACTTTCTAGGTTTGTGTCAGCCTAATCAGAGGGGTAATTTGATGTTACTAGTGAGCTCAGATGGTTTAGAGGAGTTATACGATATTTTCAGATGTTATTTTCGTCTTTCGATTTAGGCTCCAAGATTCTTGGAGGGAGTGTATTTTTAGTAAGTCACTTAGCCAGGTCCATTTCTCATCTTTCATCATTAGGATCACTCCTGCGTAGTTAGATTTCGATTCTAATGCATTTCGATTATTCACTATTTAGGGAGTTCAGCTTACCAAAATCAAGTGCAAGACATCAATCGTGCGTTGGCTCACCAGGCACCTATGATGAACCTAGTTCCTACCATAAGCAACCAATTGGTCCCGCATCCGGGAGCTCCAATGTCTCAAGCACCGCCATCACAACCGGTATACCTCCAGAATGTGACAACATCCACCAGAACTCAAGAAGAAAAGGATAAAATGAAGGAGTTAATCGATCAAGTTAAAAAGTTGTTGACCGAAGTCACCTATTTGAAGGGTCAGACAAGCCAAATGCAAAATTTCCAGAGGAATTATCAACCACCACAAGGGAATCACCAAAGTCAAGGTCATTCCGGATACACAAGGGATAACCAGAACTACCAAGGGAATAATCAAGGGTTCCAGAACAACAATTCAGTCTTCCAGAAGAAGACCTGGAACATAGGACCTAACAATGGTACTGTGCCATCTCCCTTAGACAATCCACCTGCAAACAACTGTCCCGCAGATAAAGTATTCTTGGCCGAAGCAACATTGTCAGGTTGGTGCCGACTACACAACACAGACCAACACTCTGAGTTACACTGTCGTGAATTCCAAGTAGTGGCAGATATTTTCAGAAGTGAAAGAAGAAATTCAGAGGCGGAGGATCCGTCAGTAACCGGATACGAACTAGTTCCCGCGCCAAGATACGACCAAGCCCTTATAATTGAGAACGTGAGATTTTCATCTCAGGAATACCCACAATATTCCCCTGGTCAAAGATTTCCACCCGCATCGGCAAACGGTCCGGTAGAGGCACTACAATATCAAGACGGACCGGAAACTTACACCCCAACCGACCAACCCACCTCAACCAATGGGTATAGTTTTCCACCATTGCACAATAGCGTATTAGTGGAAGGAACGAGAGAAGTACAAGCATTTGAACAGATGTTTGGAAACCCACCAAGGGTATACCAGAGGAATGTTCGCCAAAACGAGCCCTTGACTTCGTCTATTCCTCCAAACAATTTTCAGACTCCTCCAAATCCAAGCGCTACTAATGTGCCACCTCCTCCAAGAGATTCTTTGGAATATCGCTAGCAGAATGTCCAATCTAATGGGACAAGACAAGTTGTGCTTCCACAAATAGAACAAAGGCGACCAACGAACCCTCAGGTGGAGCAGACACAGGCTTCGACAAAAGATCGTCCCAGGGAGGATTTAAAAAGATTAAGCTCATATGTATTAGAAGAGTTCAAGAAGATAAAGGTCAGTCTACCTCTAATAGAACTGATGAGAGTTCCCGAAATTCGGGAAACACTTTTGGGCAATTTAACCGAAGCCATCATCCCAAGGAACATTCCTCAAAATGTGCCAAATAGAGGAGCATTCAACGCTCTAGCCAACACAAATGTCACCGAAGGTGAGGTATCTGGCAATATATTTGATAAGCCACAAATTTAGACCCTTTCGACAAACCCCAGTTCGAGGGACATAACACCAGAAGAAGTTCTTAGGGACTCCAATATATTTCAAGAAGTTCTGACTAGTGGATTGCCGCAAACTTTGAAGAAGCCTGAATGCATCTCTGGAACATCGAAGGAAAAGAGTCGAGATGTCAGCAACCCCGACAAACACCCTGTGGTATTCTACTAGGGGAAGGACGAGCCAACTCCATTTCTGCTATCCGTTCGAATATTCGGTAAGATGTTGCATAATTGCCTAGTGGACTCTAGTGCCTTAAGTAGCGTAATGCCACTAGTTGTCTGTCAAAGGTTAGGACTTGTACTCGCAAGAACTAACAAGAAAGTCACCTAGTTGGACAAAACAAAAGTCTCGGTTATGGTAGAATTAAATAATATCCACATGCAATTAGCATTAGACCCGAGAATACGGAGTTGTATCGACATCTCAGTTGTTGATATTCCAGATGGGTACAGTATGCTTTTGAGTAGAGATTGGACAAGAAAATTAAATGGATATATTTCCACAAACTTCTCTCATATGTGGCTACCGTGGAAAGGAGTCCCTAACCAGATCAAGATTGACAGTACGCCAAGACTAAGATTGATGATCACTGAGTATGGCAAGAACAACAAGATTATGTTTCTCGAGACTGACTTAGGTTCTTACAGGCCTAAAGTAAATGAAGTATTGATGTTGCATGGGTCAACCCATGAGGCCAATGAGACGATCAGCTCTACCGAGACACTTGTGGAAGAATACCAAGGTTTTCAAGACAATGACGAGGGGATGTTTGAAAGTTTCCGAAACTTTGTCCTGAGGAGTGTTCAGTTGAAAACAGAATTACACGAACACCTCCATATTCATGATTTATTGCTACCGAATTGGTGTCGGATCCACAACACTGCACATTCTGAGTTTGTATGTAAAAGGTGCCACAAAGCAGTGGAAGAAGTATGGAGAAGTATTCCACAGGCACCAAGTCCTTCATACAATGAAAAGGATGGTTACACAAAAGGCTCTACATCGGTCCTGATACAAGAGATCAAGCAAGAAGGAAACGCGGAAGCATATCCTCTGCCTCCTTTGCAACAGGAACAAGTTTGGACCCTGAGGTTCGACGGATCTCGATCCAAGAAAGGAGCTGGATCTGGTTTCGAGTTGACCAGTTCGAGAGGAGAAGCATACCTCGCCGCTGACAAACTAGAGTTCCCTTGCACAAATAATATAGCAGAATATGAATCGCTGATTCATGGATTACTTTTGGCACTAAGGAAAGGGGCGAAAGTCTTACTTGCTCTTGGAGATTCTGAAATAGTTGTGAGGCAGGTAAAGAAATAGTATGTTTGCCATGATAAGAGATTAGCCTGCTATCGCAATAGAGTGTGGGATCTCATTGAGAGCTTTGACGCTTTCAACATTCAATCTGTGAACCGGTCCAATAATCAGGTAGCAAATTTCTTGGCGCAAGCAACCAACTCACTAGAGCCACTAGCCATGGAAGCCATAAGCCAGTTCACAGTGGAACTGTCATCGATACCATCCATCCCAGATAATGTTACAAATTTTCAGGTCTTCGAAGATGATGACCGCATCCGTGAATTTCTAACTAGTTCGGATGTCTTTGCGACACAAGTCATTGACGAGGAAGAAGTACAAGAAGTTGAACTCGACGATGATGGCATTCTAAACTTAAAGACTAACATCATCCCAAGGGGAATGATACAGTTGGAACGGATATTCGACCAAGATCAAATCCACGAAGTAAGGAGCCAAAGGATTGAAGGTGACCAGTATGAGAGGGTAAACTTGGGAACTGAAGAGGAAGTTAGAAACGTGTGCATAGGGAAAGCTTGCACGCCTAGAGAAAGGGCTGGAATAATCCAGAATATGAGGGAATTTACGGATATCATAGCTTGGAGCTATGAAGACCTAAGAACCTATGACACCTCTATCATCACACAAACTATTCCTCTCAAGCCCGAAAGTAGACCATTCAGGCAACGTCAAAGGCCGGTTAATCCGCTATTGGAACCTCTCATCCATCAAGAGGTCAGGAAGTTGCTATCAGCGGGCATAATATTCCCAGTACACCACTCAACGTGGGTCGCCAACCTGGTTCCAGTTTGAAAGAAAAATGGGGAAATAAGGCTATGCGTGGACTTCCGAAACTTGAATCAGGCCTCAGAAAAGGACAACTATCCTCTGCCATCACTGGATGAAGTCTTACAAGTTGTCAATGGGTCGTGAATGATGTCTTTCTTGGACGGATACTCTAGATACAACCAAGTGTTGGTGGAGTATGAAGACAGATTGAAAACAACCTTCACTACGAAGTGGGGAAATTTTGCTTACAAAAGGATGCCTTTCAGGCTAATTAACGCGGGAGCCACATTTCAGAGGGCCATGGACATCGCCTTTAGGGATTTGACTGGGAAGTGCATAATTATCTATATGGATGACCTAACGGTATTTTCAAGAAGGAGAGAAGACCATATAGAAGACTTAAAGAAAGTGTTCAAAAGATGTCAAAGGTATGAGATTTCTTTAAATCCTAAGAAGTGCATATTCGGGGTTACCGAAGGCAAATTGTTGGGTCACCTGATCACAGAAAGAGGAATTTTAATTGACCCTGAGCGTATAGAGGCAATCTCCAGAATTAACTTGCCTACTAGCCAGAAGGAATCGAGATCTTTCTTTGGGAAGATCAACTTTGTCCGAAAATTTATCATTGGCTTTGTCGAGATAGTGAAACCACTGAATGAGATATTAAAGAAGGATGCTAAGATGGAATGGACGACACCAGCGAAGGAAGCCTTTGAAGAAATCAAGCAGGCCATAGTTGATGCTCCTGTCCTAGTTAGTCCAGATTATACAAAGCCATTTTATTTATATTCCTTTGCATCGGAGCACTCTTGTGCCGCGATACTGACTCAGAGGACAGAAGAAAGGGATGAACATCCCATAGCATTTATGAGTGCACCCCTCCGAGATGCTGAGTTAAGATACCCTAGTGTTGAGAAACAAGCCTATGCATTGGTAAAGGCCATTGAGAAATCCAGACATTATATCCTAAGGAGTAAGGTTTTTGCCATTGTACTGGACGCAGCTGTTAAAACGCTCCTAATGCAAAATGAACTTGGAGAAAGAAGAGGAAAGTGGGTCGCCACTATCCAAGAATACGACATTGAAGTACAACCAATGAAGCTAGTCCGAGGACAAGCTTTGACTCAGACAATGGCCATAGAGGGACCAAGTTTAGTACAACAGACATACGTGCTGATTGACACTTCTCCAGAGGAGTGGTACTACGATATCATTGCATATCTAATAAACCGCAAATATCCTGCACAGATGAATTCCACACAGAAGCAAGCTTTCCGACTTAAGTGCCAACGTTTCATGCTTTAGGGGGCAGTGCTCTATAGAAGGAACCACAAAGGAATTTACTTAAGATGTGTTGGGAATGATGAAGCTAGGAGGATTATGGAGCATTTCCATTCCAAGTTCGGGACGAGCCATGGCGGAAGTCAGGCAACTGCTTATCAAATACTTAGAGCAGGGTACTATTGGCCTTCTGTTTTTAAAGATTCCTATCAACACGTCAAAACTTGTCACACATGACAGATCACTGCGACTCGCGAAAAGAATCCTTCCATGCCATTGCAACCCATTACGGAAGTGAAGCCATTTGCAATGTGGGGTCTCAATTTTATTGGCATGATAAATCCATCGTCTTCGGCACAACACAAATACATTCTGACGGTGACTGATTATTGCACCCGATGGTCCGAAGCGCAAGCGTTGAAGAATTGTACTACAGATGCAGTAATCAAGTTCCTAGAAGAACATATTATCACGAGATTCAGTTGCCCCAAGGCTTTGGTGTGCGACAATGGTTCTGCGTTCACTTCTTTGAAGTTCTCTAATTGGGCATTTGACTACGGGATTACTCTGAAATTTTCCTCGAACTATTACCCTCAGGGTAATGAATTGGCAGAGTCAACAAACAAGAACTTGCTCATTGTGATTAAGAAATTGTTGGATCAAAATCTGAGAGATTGGCACTCTCAACTTAGGTTTGCTCTGTGGGCAGACAAGACACGAGCTAAGTAGTCATTGGGGACCTCTCCATACCACCTAGTCTATGGGCAAGATCCTGTGTTTCCTATTCAGCTAAGGATCCTGACGCTGAGGTTTATGCAGGAATACTTAGACCCAGACGATAGAGTTCAGATCTGTTTGTCACAGCTTTTGTTACTAGAAAAACATAGAGATCATGCTCTAGAAAAGTTTGCAAAGTACCAAGGGGTCGTTAAGCGATGGTTCGACAGGCGTGCAACAATAAAGTCATTCAAAATCTTCGACTTAGTCTTGTATTGGGACAAAGCGCATGAGCAAAGGGGTGATCATGATAAGTTTGATAATTTGTGGAAAGGACCTTACCAAGTTGCTGAAATATTGGGAGAAAACGCATTCAGGTTGAAGACCTTGACAGGAGAGGATATCTCGTTGCCAATCAACGGGCAATTCTTGAAACATTATTTCTGAACTTGAGTTACTGAATGGGACTGCCTGTATATAGTTAGATTAGTTTTTTTTGAGTTTTGGGTTTGTTTTTCCTGCTTTGGCTTTGGTTAGTTTAGCTTTCTTTGCTTTGTTTTCATAGGTTAGTTTGCTTTCGTTTGGTGTGCTTAGGTTAGTTTGAATAAGAGGGATTCCCATTTTGCGAAAATGTGGTGTTGCTTACACGCACACGCTGGATTGATCTCACTCAGTTATGTTATGAATATTCCTTGGACAAATATTTGTGGAAAACCTTCAAGTCCCAGGATTAGTTGTCTCAAAAGTATCCTAAGGTTAAGGTTAGTACTTAACGGAAGTGGGAATCATCTATTATATCTTGATTTTAAATCTTACAGTTACATCTCACACATTTAATAAGTTCTTTGAGTCACGATCGTTTCTAAGGAGAAATCATGGTTTAAACAAGAGAAAATAATCAAAGTCTTACTTCAGCGCCACTATAATGCTCAAGCCCATGTGAGCTTCACTACTTACAAGCCAAAGTGTGAAAATTTGTGAAAGAAAAGAATATCAAAATAAGAGAAAAGAAAATGAGAAAAGATCAAAACACTCTGTGTTGGTGCGGTCAACACCTGTCAACACCACCCACATTGAAAAAGTTCAAGTTGACCTTGGAATTTTTGTGGGTCTTGTTCGGATGGAAGGCAGATTTCTGCCAAAATCAAATCCAATTTATTTTCATGCGGACTTTTGGGTTTGATTTGAACCTTGTGGAGATTCGTCGATGATCAAGATCATCGAACCAGGTGTCTTGACTGGTTCAAATGGGGCATGGATTTCTGCGAACATTCCATTTCAATTTAATTCAGATGCAGGTTCGTGGGTTTCAAGTGGATTGCGGGAGTTTGATGGTGTATTGGATTGGTTGCGAAAGGTACTAGATGTTCAACGGACAAATTGAAATTTAAAGGTTGTTCAACTACCAACGGTTTGGAAACTGAACTGGTTCAACTATCTAACCACAGGTCTATCTAATGGCCAATTGATTATTGTTTTGGGTTTGGAAAAATGAGGAGGATTTTGATTGCTATGTATTTGAATTTGTAAACTGATAAACTAGTATACCATAATTTATAGTGAAGAATAAAACATTTGAAGCTATTGTGATTGTGGATATTGTTTTGTTCTTTTGTTTGGCTGCTAGATTGGGTTGTCTAGTAAGACTCCTTGATTTAGACTACATCAATTGGTATTAGAGCGAGTTATCCTTGTGGAGTGTGGACATATTGTAGAGAAGGGATTCTAGAAAATTTGTTATGGGTGAGAGAGTGGGCGAAGACCTGCAACTACAAAGAATTTGGTGAAGATATGGCACAAAGAGGACGAAGAAGAAGAGCACCACCCAGAGTTGGAGATGTGGCCTTAGTAGAAACGCTAAGAGGGATAACAACAAGGTTGGAAGCTATTGAAGTTGCCCAACGTCAAGGAGTACATATTGAGGATGTTAGTGAGGGTGAAGAGGAAGAAGTGCGAGAGGATCATGCACAAGAAGAGAGTGATGAACCCAAAAGGAGGTTTTTGCGAGCAATGTCTAGAATCAATAGTAAACCCCATTTGGATTCTCCAAGTTACAATGGCAGTTTAAATCCAGAAGAGTTGACCAATTGGATATCTAAGATGGATAAATATTTTGACTTCAAGTCTGTTGAAGATCCTAAGAAAGTTAAGTTTGCCTGCATGAAATTGAAGGGCCATGCCTCCTTGTGGTGGGACCATGTTCAAACAGAATGACAAAGAAAGGGTAAGGAGAAGATTAGAACCTGGTATGGAATGGTAACAAAGTTGAAAGCAAAAATTTTACCATCAAATTATCATATTAGTCTGTTTAAGAAATTGCAAAATCTAAAACAAAATGAAAGGAATATCCAAGAATACACTGAGGAGTTCTATAAATTGAATATTTGGGTTGGTCATGATGAAGATGATGTGGAAACAATATCTAGATATATAAATGGATTGCATTATTGCGTCCAAAATGAGCTAAGTATGGTGGGAACCACCGGTGTTGAAGAAGTATACCAATTTTCCCTTAAGGCTAAAGAGAAACTTGTTAGGAACAAAAACAATTCCTAAGGAAGGGGAAGGTTTTCCCACAAAAGAGGACAGTCAATTGGAGAATGAGGATACCTGAACAAATAAGGAGAGGCCAATTCATCCCAAATAGACACCCAAGATAGTAGAGGTAGAGGAGATTCTTCTCAAGGAAGAAGAGATTTTGCCAGAGGCAAAGAATCATTTGGAAGAGGTGGAGGAAGAGGATTCAACGATACTTGTGGAGAAAGGGGACATAGGGCACTTGAATGGCTGCAGGAACAGCAAGGTAGCACGAAGGGAAAATAAACCACGATAAATATGGCACAAGCCAACAGCAAGAGTGTTCCCTCCCCGAAATGTGGAGAAGACCTGGGTGATTGCAAATCTTTGATGTTGAGAAGGGTTTTGTTGAATCTAGAAAGAGAGAGTCCAAAGGAAAAAATAAATTTCAAATCAAATGCAAGTGTGGTGGTAAATTTTGTAAGGTGATAGAAGATAGTGGCAGTATGGATAGCATTGTGCCCAAGGAGATGGTGAGTAAATTAAGATTGAAGCATCCAAATCCCTATAACGTATCATGGTTGCAGAAAGAGCACCAATTGACGGTAAGAGAACAATGTGTTGTGAATTTTCAAATAGGAAGTTATAAGGATGAGGTAATGTGTGATGTAATGCCCATGGATGCATGTCACATTTTGCTTGGAAGGCCTTGGCAATTTGACCAACAGGTTGTACATGATGGAAGGACCAATACATAGAAGATCAAGAAGAATGGGCAAGCATTTGTCTTAAACCCGATGAAGGACAAAGAAGAAGACACGAGTAGTAGTTCAAAGGTGTGTTTGGTGTCGGGAAAGCAATTCTTGAAGGCATTGAAGAAGGAAAGAATGTGCATTGCATTAGTTTCCAGGCCGGCGCTGACAGTATCTACAAAGAGCAAGGAAGAGTTGCCAGCAGAGGTGTGTGAAATCCTGCAGGAGTATGCAAAGATTATGATGGAGTTACCAGATAGATTACCACCAATGAGGGATATCAGCCACTACATGGATTTAATTCCAAGAGCTAGTTTACCTAATAAGGCACCATACAAGATGACACCCATGGAAAATGAAGAAGTGAATAGGCAAGTACAAGAATTATTGGATAAAGGATTAATACAAGAGAGTCTCAACCCATGTGCGGTACCTACTACATTAGCACCAAAGAAAGACAGAGAATGGAGAATGTGCAAACTCCAGAACCATAAACAAAATCACCATTAAATATAGATATCCATTGCCCAAAATGGATGATTTGATGGATTGCCTGAGTGGAGCAAATTACTTACTAAAATTGATTTGAAAAGTGGACATCACCAAATAAGGATTCGTGAGGGAGATGAATGGAAGACATCCTTCAAGATTAAAAATGGGTTGTACAAGTGGTTGGTGATGTCATTTGGTTTGACAAACACTCCTAGCACCTTCATGCGCTTAATGAATGAGGTATTGACGCCTTTCCTAGGTAATTTTGTTATTGTTTATTTTGATGACATTTTGATTTTCAATAGGACTATAATGTCCCCATTTTTGGGTTCTCTTACCTTATAGTTGGCTCTGACCTTCTCGATGTGTGTCGGATTTTTGATGTTACCAATGAGCTCAAATGATCTAGAGGACTCAAATGACACTTTCCCAAGTTATTTCTGAATTCTGGTGTGTTCTCCAACATTTTTGGAGAGAGAATCTATTTATAGTAAGTCACCTGGTTGGGTCCGATTCTCATTATTCATCATTAGTATCACTTCAATGTAGTCGGATTTTGATTACAATGTTTTTCAACAGTTTTCACAACTCGGATGTATTAATGAGCTATAATTTAATTATTTTTACTAGGGTTGCTAATTTTAGTAAAATAATTTAATAGGAACCTTACTATAATAGCTCATTGGAATGAGAATTGTAAGTTTTAAATGTTGGATGCTGATAGAGTGATTTTTGGTGCTGAAAATGTTTAAATAATAATATAAATCACTTTTTGGAGTAATAAGGCTTATTTAATTTATAAAGTGATTTTATATTATATTTTCAAAAAAGCTTTCGAAAATAATATAAAAGGAGTTTTGTGAGCTCATTTATATTATTTAAAAGATTGTTAATTTAATAATTTCTCTTTTGGAGATTTGTGCCTGTGGCCAGATTTCTCACCAAAGGGACAAAAACCCCGAAGGTTTCTTAACAAATGAAAACCTGGAAGGCAAGGATCGACGATGTGCTTAAGACTTTGCAAACAGCAACGAAAACTCTTGTTTCAGATTTAGAGGCGGATCTAGGCAAGGGTCATATTTGTATTAAAAGAGTTTGCAAGTGGTTTCATTCAAGAAGTATGCAAAAGTTTAATTGTTTGGATTTCTGATTTTGAATAGAAGGGTTTGTTGGCAATTTTGTGAAGTCTTGCTAGGCAAGAAAAAATTGATAGATTTTTGTGGAGGGTTGCTAGAGGATCAATTATCTATTATTTATTTGAAGGGTTAAATACAAAGAGAGTTGCAGAAGTCAAAAATTTGAAGGGAGAAAGGTGATATGTTCAGTGGGGATGTCTAACGCCTTCCTTAAGGCTATTGTAGCAACTAAAACCAGCCACTTCAGCTTTTGAAAGAGTTGCACCATTTAGAAGGGTTGTCTGGGAGTTGGCGTGAGGTTTTTTTGAAGCCTAGTGATTGGGTTTCTAAAGGTTTATCACCTTGGATGGAGGCATCTAGATTCTTGTATACATTTGCAAATGATAAGGCATTGTTCGGCTCAGTTTGAAGGAGATATAAATTATTTGCTAAGTTGCCCCTGCTCCTACCACTGCAGCTCACTAACTGTACAGGGCTATTTATTGACCTTGCTTGGTGTTGAAGGTTGTCTAGTGTTTTCTGGGTTGTTTTGATGTTATTTTGTGCCTTTAGGAGGTATTTATTGCATGAATGGCGATGGATTTGAAGGTCTTTCATGGCTGCCAAACCCTGTAATTAAGGTGTTTCAGACCTGTAAGTGTGTTTCAGTCTTTAGCAGACCTGTAACTCATCATTTCCTCGCATTCTGAGGGTAACTTAGGTTGTTTGGAAGAGCTGGGCGAGTTTGGCAATGATACCATCCTTGGGAGAGATCCTACTCACATTTGGAGGTGTCGAACAGGGGTTTCTCTGGGTGCTGGGCGCTATTACAGTCCATTTCCAGACCAGTTTCAGACTATTCTTTTGCTGATTCTAGGCATTTGGAGGTGTTAGTGGCTGCCAGGACCATACAAACTGTTACAGCAGATCCGAAACTAGACTTTCTTCCTCATTCTGTAGCTGAACAGTATAGCTAAGTTGGTGTTGGTGTTTGGTGGCAGTTATTGTTGTCTTTGAAAGGGGTTGAAGCCAAACAAAAGGTGCCATTCAGTTCCAGCAGCCCTAATACCAGTCCTAAACGACCTTTCAGACCTGCAATAGACTTCATATTCCCTGTTTTCAAGGTATTTCAAAATGCATTTTCAGTTGAATGCCTTTTTGGTATAATGAAGCACTTTTCATGAATGTTTATCCACCATCAAATTTGTAACAGAAGCAATATACATTGCAAAATCATATCTGAACTTATGAAAGCAGAATTATCTTATTTACATGTTCCTTGTAAGTTCAAATTGTGGTTTATGCCAAAAGAATTAAAAAAAAAATCAGAGGTAGTCATTACAAGGACAAAGGAGGAACACTTGTTGCATATTAAGGCTGTGTTATAGAGGTTGAAGGAGGAAAACTTATTGGTGAATCTAAAGAAGTGCAGTTTCATGAAGAAGGAACTGGTATACTTAGGCTTTGTAGTGTTAGAGGGGTTGCAGATAGACCTAGAGAAGGTCAAAACGATAGTAGATTAGCCTTCACCCAAGAGCATGTTTGAGGACAGAAGTTTTCATGGCCAAGTGAGTTTTAATGAAAGTTTATTTGAAATTTCAGTGGGATATGTGCTGTATCACTGAGACAATGAAGGGTAGTAGGAGGGAGTTCCAATGGACATGTTGATGTGCGTTTTAATACTCACCGAACATAGAATAAAATGTCCAAGGACACTTTATCCTCTCTTGAAAAGTTACTGCGAATGCTAAGAAGATTGTGCAACAACTCCAAGGTTTCTTTAGTCAGGTCATGACATGTGGATAAGATCAGTGGGTGTTGTGATATGTTGATATCACAAAGGGACTTACTTTAGAATTTGTTTACAAGCCAAGGACTTAGACGATTTTATCATTGGATGCTCTTTTCATTGGGTATTTCGGATTTTCCAAAAAAAAAATGCAAAAAGACGAGGGTTTAGAAGTCTAAACTACGCCTAAGAACTCAAGAGATAGCAATGATTAGATGAAACTGGAATAACCACAGTTAGTTTCGCCTCCCTAGGACAACTATGCAAAGCGGGTGCAATCTTCAATGAAGGTGATAACAATTTTCATGTCTGAATTAATAATTATTCAAACCGAAGTTAAGCATCCACAATTTGAGAGCTTAGGCTAACTTTGCACATTGAATAAAAATCATCTATCCAACAAAAGTATGAGCTAAATTTCATCAACCACTGCTATCAAATCTTTCATTCACTAACAAACATTCAAATGGAAATGCTAAATTAATCTTAATCTAAGTGTTGAAGGAGAATATGTAACCTTGCGCACCACTTGAAAACAAAAGTGATTCTAAGCAAATCATGCACTAGAGCTTTTATTAAAGGAAATGATATATCGCAACAATCACATACTACTCACTTCACAAATTGAAAATGAGAGTACGCAAGTTTATATAGAGTTCTTAGACATAAAAGAGTGGCCCAGATTAAAATGAGCCAACGGCCAAGATTAAAACAAATAAACCCTAATTAGGGTTTCCCATAATAACATTAGTGAACTATGAGTTGACAAGGGTGAGTTAGCGCCCGAAGCTATTTTCAAGGAAGTACATCCCTATCCTCCCGAGTTGCCGTGTGTTCGATGAACCTGGGCACGATAGAGGCAACTTCTTCCATAGTGATCTGTGGGAGTATTCCGATCCTAAACTCGAATCCGTCCATGTTTTCGACGCACCTGACAAAGATGTCCTCCCACTCTGTCTCGACCCTCTCAAAAACCTCCCGGATGGCCAAGAAATTCGCCATTCTGACCTAGTTATGCTTCAAGATAGGCCCTGCGATAGAAAAGAAGTTTTCCCGCACATTATTCTTCAAATCCTCTAGTTGCAAATCATTCTCTTGTATGACCTCATTGTCTAGTATGTCGGCAACCATGTTGAAGACTTTGCTCTGGATCTCTCTAACCTACTCCTCCACTCTGAGTCCATCAACCTTCACTCTTTCCAACACCTCTCCCCGTGCTATCAAAGTCCAGTACCATGGATGGAAATCGTAGGTTGCGCTTGCCGCAATGATGCCTCCGTCAACCAGTTCCTGCTTCGGGACCCCTTTGAGAATTCTAAGGCATGGAATTATTCTCTCCTGCATATCTGGAAGACCATCCCACATTTCCGCCAAGGCAGTCAATCTGGAAAGCAATGAGGTAGCCTGACCATAGACCAACGTCAACCTTTCTAGGAAGGTATCTGCTTCTGCGCCTTTCACCACTATCCATTCTTTGGCCTCTCTTGTTGTGACCCTGTCTTCTTCCACGTCCTTTGTTGCTTCCTGTGAAGAATTCGAAAGAAGGGGAGTTGTCGTGTTATCTTGATCAAGTGGCTTGATCAGATGTTGTATGTACTCTTTCAGGCGATCAATCTCCTGTTGGTAGTCTTTCCTCTTCGCCACCTCCGTTGCCAACCTCGACTTGATGGTGGACACTGAATTTTCCAGATCTTCAACTTCCTGCCCTTTTGTGGTTGGACCCAAGTCGATGGTGGTGATAGCATATTCATATGGAGCTATATCCTCCCGTGGCTTGTCCACTGTTGGCACAACAATCTGTACGGATGTAGTGTCCCCTTCTCAAACCTGATCTTTCCAGTGACCGTTGGCCTTTTTCTGGAAACCCGAAGGCTAGTCGGAAGGTAAAATTAGGGTTTCCTATTTTTAAGGATGTCTTTGCTCGGAGCTGGTGGATTCAATGGCGGATTCTTTCTGCGTTTTTAGAGAGCTTCGTAGTGGTATGTTCATCTCGGCATTCTGAGCATCTTCAGGAATTTACTATTTTTAGTAAATTCTATTTCTGGTAGTTTTTTAGTTGGTTTCAGCATGGTTGACTTCCTACATCAGTTTGGTCAGTTGACTTGGTCACTATTGGCATCAAGGCACAGTTGGAGAGATAAGTTGATATATTTAATTAAAAAGTCACGTTTTAATATTATATTTGAACGTTGACCCCTTGGCCTAGTCTATTGACTTTATGTTGTTTTGAAAAGTGGTCCTTTTGAGGGTGGCGCCTCATTAAAGATTATTTTATATTTTATATTTTACCCAAAGTCAAAACAAGCTATAAAGTGGACGCATTTATTAAAGTATTGATTTTAATTAAAAGTCAATATTGAGCTTGAGGAAATGGACGCCATCTTTGAAAGAGATTAGGGTTTCTGTCTTGAAGAGGAGTTTAGGGTTTTAAAAAGTCAATGAGAAAATTATAAAAGGAAGGCTTTGATCATCATTTGGCATCTTTGGTCTATAGTATTGTTATGCTGCCGGTTTGGCTCTAGGTTTGCTTCGAGGAATGAAGGCCTCCTAGCACGGGCATCGCTTCTTGTTTGCAAGACAACAACTAGTGGTGATTCAATCTAGTTTATGAGTTCTTCTTGGATATTGTGCATTGTAACCTGCATTATAGATCAGTAGTTTCTGGTTTTGCATATTAGTGGATTCCTAGATATTGCATTGTTTGCTTTAGCTGATTCATATTTTTAATCATAAGTCAAAAATCATCAAAAACATTGTTCTGGGTATTAGCCCATTTCCATTTCTAGGCATAGGCGTCATCTTTCACCAATTTGCAGAATTTTTAGAGCTTGCTGTGATTTTCTAGAGCAGATCGCCCTTTTCATGAAGCCGTACCATTCAGCTTGTGCATTGGGATCTGTGCATAATTAACTCAAGGCTTTAAGATCTGCTTTTTGTGTTCTATCCTAGGCGTCTTATCTATTAGAGCATATTGCATTTTTTTTCAAGTTAATTGGATGAGATACGAGTGAGATATGAGCATACGAATGAATTCCATAACTGCTGGTTCTTAGTTCAAAGTGCAGATTTGTAAAGAAAAACAGAATTTGTATTGTTAATCATTGAAGGTTTATTTGTCTTGGCACTTCTAACCAAGCTAAGGAGAATTATTATGATGAAATGCTAGTCTATCAAATTCCTAAGTTATTGGTAGGCGAATGATCATTATTTCTGTAAACTGGCAGTAATTATCGAGCTTGTTCAATTCTGTTGTAATGCTCACTTTCATTTGAAGTTATTTGTAATAGTTACATCTCCGCCCTATGGTAGCTACTTTCCCATTCTGGGTTAGCAAGCACATTCTGGGTGTTGAGTATTTTCAGCTTCAGCATTTCTTTTCAAGCATTGTTATTTGTAATAACTCCGCCATATGGTCGCCCCTCACTCCATTCTGGATTGGGTAGCACATACTTGGTGTCGAGTTCCCTTTTCAGCAGAGTAGAAGATCCTCTGACCCTATGCTCGCCATCATCGACGCCATTCTTGGTTAGAGTTACAGCATAAGCAATTTGTTTTAGATCCTCTGACCAATGCTCACACCTTGCCCACATCGGGATCCTGGTGTACATTCTGGTTAGAGTTGCTTCAGCACGTTTTGGTTTATCTTCTAACCTTAACGGGTGCATTGATTGTAATTTGAATTTGAAAAAACGGAAAAAATTGGCTCGGAATATTTTAGTGGTATCAGAGCTAAGATCTTGCCATCCTATGATCAATCTGTCTATGAGTGACAGAGAAAAGAGGTACATTGCAAGGGAAGACAAAAAGGTTGGAAAACAGTTCCAGCCCTATCAGGGTCCAGAAGGTCAGACAGCTTCAGAAGTCTTGAGGGCTCATTGGGAGTCTTCTCAGGAAACAGACATGGCAGAAGGTGAAAGGTCAGTTGGGGGTAACGAGAGGGTTACCACCACCAGAGATGATAGTGGAAAGGGCAGAGAAAGATCCATCAGTCCAGGACAGAGGTTTGAAAGGAAGATGGATGCCTTAATGGATATGGTTTCGCTCATGATGGGGAAAGTGGGCCAGAACACCATTCCACAGAACAACACTGGGCATAGAGGAGAGCACAGTGCTTCCAACCAGCATGATGGACATGCTGCTCATCATACTTCAGACAACACTTATGTCTCAGCCAGGCCATTCAAACCCACCTTTCTGGCACCTGTTAACACTTAGCCAGATCCTGAAGAGAATGCTTCATTCGTGGAGCAGTTGAGACTTGGCCGTGCAGAGTATGATTCTCTCCCTGGAGACATCAAGATGGATATGTCCTACAATGACTTTATGGATCATAAAAGGAAAAACAAAGGACAAGGGAGACACTATGATCAAAGAAGACCATCAACTCAAGGAGATTTGTACCAAGTTGTTAACAAGGTTACACTTCCACACTTTAACGGGAATGATTCCAATTTAGCTCGAGCTTGGATACAAAAGCTGGATAACTATCTAGCTCTTAGACGTATGGTAGAAGAAGAGGCGATCAAGTTCGCTACGCTACACCTTGATGGGGTGGCGCACGAGTGGTGGTACCATGGCCTAGTTACTCTGGGTCATCGGTCTATCACAACTTATGATGAGTTCACCACTAGACTTATCGAGAGGTTTGAAAAGAAGGATCCTGAAATTCATTTAAGAGAACTTGCACAATTGAGACAGTATGGCACAGTTGATGCCTACATTGCCGAGTTTCAAAGACTCTTAGTTATGGTGATTGGAATCACGGAGAGGAGATTGGTGATTCTTTTCAGTGAAGGTTTGACAGAACCACTTAAAGGTTGGATTAAAGCCTTTGATCCAGCAACCCTGCAAGAGGCCATGAAGAAGGCAAGAAACATGGAGTGGGCTGCTCCTAAGGCAAAATTTCAGTCAAATTCCCCCTTTCAGAAAAGGGATAAAGGGAAAAGACCTCAGCATAGACCTCCTTTGAGACCTCAGCACAAGGAGTTCAAACATCACAATCCCCATGTCACCAGGTTGGATCCTGAAACCCTGAATGAACTCAGAAGAAAAGGGTTGTGTTTCCGGTGTAGGGAAAAATGGTCTCAAGATCATGTTTGCCCTAAAGGGGTTAAATTCAATCAGATAGAGTACTATTCTGCTGGTGAAAGTAGTTCTGATTTTTCAGACCAGCAATCTGATTTTGAAGAAAGTGAAGTAGAAAAAGCTCTAGAAGAGTCTGAAAATGAGAAGGAAAGTGGAGGAGTATTGGCTCAACTTTCGAGCTTTCAAAGAAACGAATCCTTCAAGGTTCGAGGGATGGTCAAAGCGCAGCAAATCATTGCTTTGATTGACACTGGAGCAACAGATAACTTTATTGACGAAGTTGTGGTAGCAAAGAAGGGGTTGCAAACAGAGGAGTTTGAAGGTTTCAAGGTCATGGTTGCCGATGGATTCCATATTTCTTGCACCAAGAAAATCTTGAACATGACCATGCAATTGGGGAACTACGAAGTCAAGGATGACTTCTATGTAGTCCACATTGGAGATATTGATGCCGTTCTAGGCATTTAATGGCTGTGTTCTCTTGGAGAGATCTCTTTGAATCTGCAGACTATGGAGCTCAAGTTTCAATCCGATGGGAAGAAGATAGTTCTAAGAGGAATGTCCAATGGGGGCCCTTGGGTTGTGTCATTCAAAAGAATGGCAAGGCTGATCCGTCACGATCAAGCTGAGTGGGTTGCAGAGTGCATGATCCTTCCTGCTGGTCCGGTTGAGATTAAAAGAGACCACCCTCTTGATGTTCAATCTCTACTCACGAAGAAGAGCAAAGTCTTTGCAGATTTGCCTCCTGGACCACCACCTGAACGGGGTTCAGAACATATCATAGAGCTCAAGGAGGGAGCTAAGCCAGTAATTACAACTCCATATCGGTACCCGAAGAGGCAAAAGGATGAGATTGAGAAGAATATTCAAGAACTCTTGGAGATGGGTTTCATTCGCCCTAGCAAGAGCCCCTTTGCATTTGCAGTGGTTCTTGTGAAGAAGAAGGATGGTACCATGCGCATGTGTGTGGACTATCGTGCTTTGAATCAAAGCACCATCAAAAACAAATACCCCATTCCCAGGATAGATGAGCTCATTGATGAGCTACATGGGGCCAAGTTCTTCTCAAAGATCGATTTGAGGTCGGGTTACCATCAGATTCGAATGAGAGGATCCGATGTGGAGAAGACAGCTTTCAGATGTCACTATGGCCATTTCAAATTTTTAGTCATGCCGTTTGAGTTGAATAACGCTCCGGCTACCTTTCAGTCTTGCATGAACCGAGTTTTTCAGAATCAGTTAAGGAGGTTTGTGTTGATATTTTTTGATGACATTTTGATCTACAACAAGACTTGGGAAGATCATCTCAAGCACTTGGAGGAAGTGCTTAGTATCCTGGAATCTGAGAGTTTGTTCGCAAAAGCATCCAAATGTGAATTTGGAATGGAGGAATTACTGTACCTTGGCCATATAATCAGTGCTGAGGGAGTGAAGGTGGATCCTGAAAAGATTAAAGCAGTAGTTGATTGGCCACCTCCTGAGAACCTGACTCAGTTGAAAGGTTTTTTGGGTCTTTGTGGATTTTACCGGAGATTTGTAAAAGGATATTCACAGAATGCTGCCCTTCTTACTGATCTCACCAAAAAGGGGGCTTTTTGTTGGTCAGAAAAGGCCCAAATTGTTTTTGACAAGTTTAAGAAAATCATGAGTTCGTGTCCGGTTCTGGCTATTCCGGATTTCTCCAAGCCATTCGAACTGCAATGTGATGCATCCGGTGAAGGAGTTGGGGCTGTCCTGATGCAAGACAAACATCCTATTGTGTTTGAAAGCAGGAAACTGAGGGGTGTTGAAAGAACATACTCAATTTATGACAAGGAAATGCTTGCTATTATGCATGCATTAGCCAAGTTCAGACAGTACTTGGTGGGAAACAAGTTCGTGGTCAAGACTGATCACAATAGCCTCAAACATTTTATGCATCAGAAGGACCTGAACGAGAGGCAACAAAAGTGGGTGAGTAAGCTTCAAGCTTACGACTTTGACATTGAATATGTCAAAGGGAAAAATAATATTGTGGCAGATGCTCTATCCAGGAGACCCCATCTTAGATCTTTGTGTGAGCTTACTGCAGATTGGAGAAACATGTTGCTTGCTGATTATGCCAAAAATCAGTTTGCAACCAGCATTATTGAGGGTACTTTCAGGATGAAAGGTACAAGGTGATTGAGGGATTGATACACTATAAGGGAAGAATCTTTCTGGTGGCTGATTCTAAGCTTAAGAAGAAGATTCTTTTGACATTTCATGATATTCCAGTTGCTGGTCACCAAGGATTTTTCAACACATATAGGCAGATCCGAGAAAGGTTTTCTTGGAAAGGATTGAAAGGAGAAGTACAACGCTACATTCAGGAGTGTCCTATTTGTCAAGTGAATAAGAATGAGCATACACTACCAGCCAGTTTGCTGCAACCACTCCCTATTCCCAATCAAAAATGGGAAAGCATCTCGATGGATTTCATCACAGGGTTGCCCAAGGCCCAAGGGAAGGATTGTATTTATGTGGTAGTGGATAGGTTAACCAAATTTGCTCATTTCTTCGCCATTACTAGCTCTTTTATAGCGGCACAAGTTGCAGATCTGTTTTTTCGTGAGGTGTTTAGGCTGCATGGATTGCCAAAAAACATTGTGAGTGATAGGGACAGCAAGTTCCTAAGTACTTTTTGGCAAGAGGTCTTCAGAATGAGTGGTACTATGCTCACTCCAAGCACTAGTTACTACCCCCAAACAGATGGACAAACTGAAGTAGTGAACAAGTGGTTGGAAGGCTACTTAAGAAACTATGTGTCAAAGCAGCAAAGAGCATGGGTCAAGTGGCTGCATATAGGCGAGTACTGCTACAATTCTTCTTTTCATATGTCGATTAAGATGTCTCCTTTCTTGGCTCTTTATGGGTATGAAGCACCTAGCTTTGCTGATTTGGTGTTTGGTGACAGCAAAGCACCCCAAGCCAAGGATTTGTTGCAGCAAAGTCAAGACATCATGAAATCCTTGAAGGATAATCTGCAGATTGCACAGAATCAGCAGAAGTTGTATGCTGATCAGAGGCGTGTTGAGCGTTCTTTCGAGGTTGGGGATATGGTTTATCTCCGATTACAGCCTTACAGACAGTCTACTCTCAAGAAGAGTGGAGCTGAGAAGCTCAAACCTCGCTTCTATGGGCCATTCAGGGTCATCAGAAAAGTTGGGGCAGTAGCTTATGAGTTAGAGCTACCTTCTGATAGCAGAGTGCATAATGTCTTCCATGTGTCTCGCCTCAAGAAGGCACTTGGACATAATGTGGTTGCTTCATCACAGTTGCCACCTTTGGATGAAGAGGGACAGTTGGTTCTAATTCTAGAGGAGATACTTGATTTTAGAGAACGTTCTTTGAGGAAAAGAACCATCAGAGAATACTTGGTGAAGTGGAAGAACCTGCCTAGGGAGGATGCGACTTGGGAAAGTGATGAGATTTTGCAGTATCCTGGTTTGCGATTGCTTGAGGACAAGCAATCTTGGGGAGGGCGGACTGTAATGTCCCCTTCTCAAACCTGATCTTTCCAGTGACTGTTGGCCTTTTTCTGGAAACCCAAAGGCTAGTCGGAAGGTAAAATTAGGGTTTCCTATTTTTAAGGATGTCTTAGCTCGGAGCTGGTGGATTCAATGGCGGATTCTTTTTGGGTTTTCAGAGAGCTTCGCAGTGGTATGTTCGTCTCGGCATTCTGAGCATCTTCAGGAATTTACTATTTTTAGTAAATTCTATTTCTGGCAGTTTTTTAGTTGGGTTCAGCATGGTTGACTTCCTACTTCAGTTTGGTCAGTTGACTTGGTCACTATTGGCTTCAAGGCACAGTTGGAGAGATAAGTTGATATATTTAATTAAAAAGTCACGTTTTAATATTATATTCGAACGTTGACCCCTTGGCCTAGTCTATTGACTTTATGTTGTTTTGAAAAGTGGTCTTTTTGAGGGTGGCGCCTCATTAAAGATTATTTTATATTTTATATTTTACCCAAAGTCAAAGCAAGCTATAAAGTGGACGCATTTATTAAAGTATTGATTTTAATTAAAAGTCAATATTGAGCTTGAGGAAATGGACGCCATCTTTGAAAGAGATTAGGGTTTTTGTCTTGAAGAGGAGTTTAGGGTTTTGAAAAGTCAATGAAAAAATTATAAAAGGAAGGCTTTGATCATCATTTGGCATCTTTGGTCTACAGTATTGTTATGCTGTCGGTTTGGCTCTGGGTTTGCTTCGAGGAATGAAGGCCTCCTAGCACGGGCATCGCTTCTTGTTTGCAAGACAACAACTAGTGGTGATTCAATCTAGTTTATGAGTTCTTCTTGGATATTGTGCATTGTAACCTGCATTATAGATCAGTAGTTTCTGGTTTTGCATATTAGTGGATTCCTAGATATTGCATTGTTTGCTTTAGCTGATTCATATTTTTAATCATAAGTCAAAAAACATCAAAAACATTGTTCTGGGTATTAGCCCATTTCCATTTCTAGGCATAGGCGTCATCTTTCACCAATTTGCAGAATTTTTAGAGCTTGCTGTGATTTTCTAGAGCAGATCGCCCTTTTCATGAAGCCGTACCATTCAGCTTGTGCATTGGGATCTGTGCATAATTAACTCAAGGCTTTAAGATCTGCTTTTTGTGTTCTATCCTAGGCGTCTTATCTATTAGAGCATATTGCATTTTGTTTCAAGTTAATTGGATGAGATACGAGTGAGATATGAGCATACGAATGAATTCCATAACTGCTGGTTCTTAGTTCAAAGTGCAGATTTGTAAAGAAAAACAGAATTTGTATTGTTGATCATTGAAGGTTTATTGTCTTGGCACTTCTAACCAAGCTAAGGAGAATTATTATGATGAAATGCTAGTCTATCAAATTCCTAAGTTATTGGCAGGCGAATGATCATTATTTCTGTAAACTGGCAGTAATTATCGAGCTTGTTCAATTCTGTTGTAATGCTCACTTTCATTTGAAGTTATTTGTAATAGTTACATCTCCGCCCTATGGTAGCTACTTTCCCATTCTGGGTTAGCAAGCACATTCTGGGTGTTGAGTATTTTCAGCTTCAACATTTCTTTTCAAGCATTGTTATTTGTAATCACTCCGCCATATGGTCGCCCCTCACTCCATTCTGGATTGGGTAGCACATACTTGGTGTCGAGTTCCCTTTTCAGCACTTAGAGTAGAAGATCCTCTGACCCTATGCTCGCCATCATCGGCTCCATTCTTGGTTAGAGTTACAGCATAAGCAATTTGTTTTAGATCCTCTGACCAATGCTCACACCTTGCCCACATCAGGATCTTGGTGTACATTCTGGTTAGAGTTGCTTCAACACGTTTTGGTTTATCTTCTAACCTTAACGGGTGCATTGATTGTAATTTGAATTTGAAAAAACGGAAAAAATTGGCTCGAAATATTTCAACGGACCGGTTGCCGGATTCATCCCTTTGTATGGTGGAGAACTTCTTAGCCGACTTCTTGACTGAAACTTGTTCAAGTTTGGCTAAGAAATCTGCAGCATCATCCTCTTCCTGTGCTTCAGCTGGCACCTATATTTTCATTCTCTCTTTTAACCAGTCAGGGATTGTGAGCTGGTCTATTCCATCCTCCTCTGGTACACTTTCTCCGTTTGGAGCGTCCAAAATTCCTCGAAGGGCTGAAATCATTCCTTCCTTAAAGTCATCATTTTGGGCGCCAATCTCATCATCTGACCCTAGTATTTTCGTGCCTGTGGGAGATGGTGGTTCATCATCGTCCAGCTGAGGCTCCACATTGTCCTCGGGAATCGAGGAAGGGTTCTTAATGTTGGCCAACGAATCATCAAGGGTGGCCAATATCTCGTTGATGTTTCTGGACGAGGCAGAGTGTGAAGGCTCTATCCTTGTTTGTTTCTGAGCAGGCTCCTTATCCACAGCTATTTCTTTCATTTTTCTTGAAGTAGTGGCCTCTATCAACTCCACGCCCTAGGATGCTTCCACATTGGAAGAGTAAGATTCCATTTCGCTTAACCTATCATAGGTAAGCGTTACCTTCATTTGCCTCAGCTCTTAGATCGTTTGATCGACCCACCATTGAGTATACTTGGTGACTGGTCTCATCAAGGTGTTCAAATCCGCATGCTCGGGTTTTGACCATCTTAGGCATGTTTACTTCCATGTTTTCTTTACTTAGAATTTTTATGCCACCACCTCAACCTTGGGCGCATTTAGGGGGGTGTGGAAGATTTTCAAAATGCCTTAGAAACTTTTTAAAGCCCTCACATTGCCTTGGGCACATTTGAGGTAGGGAGGATGAACTTTCTTGCCTTAAAAGAATTTCAATATCCTTGCAGCCTTGGGATTTTCTTCAAGCCACACCTTAGCAACCTTGCAAGTTGGGCGCATTTGGAGGTATGAGAAGGAATTCCTCATACTTAGCATTTTTGTTGCCTTGACTTCACATCTTCCTTGTGGGTGCATTTCACCCATCCTCTTGCTAGTTTCAACTTGGGAATTTTCAATGCCTCAGCTACCTCTTGCCACTCCATTTTTACCAAATTTTGGAGAAGTGTGACTCCTCATGGCTTCCACCCGTTCTGACTCTGGAGCTGGTGTGATATGCCTCTTGTGGCCTTGCTACCCAGTTTATACCCATTGTCCACACTGGTATGCTATTTTTAGCTCGCCTGCTATTTTTAGCAAACCCTAAAATTGCTTGATTTCTGCAGCTCCGTTTGACTTGAAATTTTCACCACGTGGTCCTCATCGCTTGGCGAACCTGTTCACACCTGCCCCTCGTGCCGACCTGCTATTTATAGCCCTGTTCTGGATACGACTTACTATAAATAGTAAGTGCTCGGATTGCGCCTGAATTTTACCAGTAGATTGCCTGAAGAATGTTGATCGTAGTGGGACACCTTCGTTTTCGAAGATTCTGGCTTTTTACCCCTCTTTTTGAGCATCAAAGCTGAAAACCCTAATCTGACTTGCATGTGCCTCAAACGACCTCCGTTTGACTTGATTTATGTTGCATGTCATTTTGCTTGCTGAACTGAAGTGTCGAAGAGCGTCGGGAGTGAACCTGCTATTTATAGTAAGTGTCTGAAAAGTGACCGATCGATTGCTGGATGAATTTGCATGTTAAACTGCCCGTGGGATCTCAAAAAACCTAGAAAAACCCAGAAAACTGGTCAACATGTGGGCATTGGCTAGAAATAGTAAGTCCCTGAAAAGTGATCAACTCTGCTTGCATGTCATATTGTTGCGAAACTCTCAGAAAACCCATAAGGAATATCTAGACATGCGTTGAAAAAATCTGCATGCAAACCCTAAAAATAGCCTCCGAAGGCTGAACTGCTGAAAGTCCTCATCCCGGATTGCATGTTATATTTTTGCGAAGGTCTTGAAAAACCCAGATAAATTTCTCAGACATGCATTTGAAAAGCATACGTGTAAACCCTGAAAATGGCTCTTGAAGCCAAAACTGCTAAAAATAGCAAGTTGTCATAACCTGTTCAAATTTTACATGCAGGCATCTTGAAGTTACCTGAATGTGCCGAAGCAATCAGAATCTCGAAATTCTGAAGAACAGACCTTCCAATTAGGTACTTACTAAAAATAGTAAGTTGTCAGATTTCAATGAAAACTCAGTGGGAACCTACTGGAAGCCTCCTGATAGCAATGTTAAGCTTAGCTGTCAATTACCAACCTAATTTAATCTCAATCCAGCCCGAAGATTAAAAACCCCAATTTCACAGACTCACTTCAGACTTAGCCAAAATTTCAACTTAGGTCAAATACGGAGACATCCCCGGAAGGACGAAAGATTAGAGAGAGACACAAAACAAAAGCCAAAAGACCAAAATGGAGCAAAAATTAGGGTGTCCCCATCTGGCATGGGGCGATTTGTGAAAAGGTCACAACAGGTGGTTGCATGCACGATACAATCTACAACCTTATCATCCCCTTGTCTCTCAATGCCTTTAATGTGTGACTATCAAACTATTTACTAATGTTTCAAAAATTATCTTTTGGAACACACCTTGTGTCAACACCTTTGCATGCAGTGATCCCAGCCATGTTCAATTGATGCTTTGTTATTTAGTCAAAAGAGGCAAGGAGTCGAGGATTGCTTTGATCTTTTCATTCATCCTAGAAAATTTGAAGGATACCTTTGCAAAACTCAACCTCATGCCTCTATATTTATTATTACTTGAACTGAAATTGTAGCCATAGGATGATAAAATGCAAGAATTAATTTAATTTTTCTATTGAGTTCTTCCACCTCATGTTTTTGGGTGGAAATGGTGATCTTCAACCTAGATGGTTGTTCTGAAAGACCTTGCAAATCAATAAGCAAACCAAGCAAATTCTTTAATCCTACTTCGATTTCTTTTACAAGTTGATTGGATGAATCAAAGTAGTATAAATATATTTTATTTGTTTGATCGTTGATTTGCAGGATCTTTCAAAACAAGCATTTGGGTTGGAGACTGCCATTGGCCCCTATATACTAGAAGTAGTAGAAATCAATAGGAAAATTGAATTCATCTATGATTTTATCGTTTTGTGGCCACAATTGCAAGTCAAGTGATCAATAAGCATGAGGTTGAGTTTTGCAAAGGTCTCTTATGAAGTTTTCAAGATTCACTTTTAGGATACGATGATAAGGTTGGAAAGATCGAAGTAGTCCTTCCCACTTTTGACAGAAAAAGAAAGTATCAATTCTAGATGGTTGGGGTCATTGTGTACAAATGTGTTGACAGGAGGTGTGTTCTAAAGGATAATTTTGTAACATTAGTAAATAGTTTCGTGGCTGAATTCAAGGCATTGAGAGGCAGAGGAATGAAAAGTTTGTAGATTTTATCGTGCTTGCAATTGTTTGCATTGAAAGGACCAAATTACCTTGGAATTTTTGCCAAAGGCAATTCGAAGTTCAAACAATGCCCAATGAACTTGAAGCAATTAAATCACGGATCAATTGAAAATTACACCTAAACATGCCTCAAATTAATGTTGATTATGAAGCATATAGGATGTCTATTTCTGGAAAAGGGAAGGCCTCATAAAGGTGTGTGCTGATTTGGGAAAGTTTGTTGTTACATGTGATGTTTCTTTATTAGGCTGTTAGTTATTGCTCCTGTGTAGTTGGATCCAAGGATCTCTGCCACTGAACTCTATATATTTGTATAAGTTTATTTTGCATTGGTTGGAAATCTTATAATTTGAAGATGGAAGCTCTGTTTCGCTGATTCACTTGTTTTATTTCCTATTGAATGTTTTTATTGTTTTGTTTATTGAGATAATACTTGCATGTTTAGGTTCTTTACTGATTCATGCTCTGAAAAGATATTTTTTGTTCAAATCAGAATGTTGTGATTTTATCATTGAATTTGCCCCAAGAGTGCACATTCATGGTCACTTGTTCTTGTAGAATATCTTTAGCAAGAACATTTCTTGAATCTTGCACATGTAATGCTTCATGCTAAGAAATTGCTAATTATGTAACATATTGTTCTCCTTAAAGCTGTGATTTTGCGTGTGTTACTGGGTACTCAAAAAATTAGAATATTCAATGTGTCTTTCTCCCTTCCCTCTTGACTTTGGATATTCTCTGTATCTTTTTATTAGAGTGTTTACTTAAGATTAGATAAGAGTACTGAATAGTATTCAACTAGAATAACTGTTTAGAAACTATAAACTTGATTGTGTAGCTTTAGATTAGGTTTAAAGGTAGTGGGAAAACTTTACTGAATGCTTTCTTTCTGTTGGTACAAAATGACTATACATGGTGAGACACCTCTTTTACAACCAAACCTTAACTAGATAGATTTAGAGCAAGAAGACATAATAACTAGGTAATGAGGATTTGTATTTGATTATAAGAAAAGTTCAATCCATTGGAGAATTGCCATTGCCATCCTTGACAAAGGGGAGTGAATGGCGAACATAATAGTAGGCAAGCTAGTGCCTCTTTGCTTCAATAACAAGAACTGGTAAACTTGGAGTGCGTAGCAGAGTACCATTTGACATTCAAGACCCTTGTGAGTAGTCATTGCTCAATCAATTCACATGCAATCTTTAACAAAAGGAAATGGAACCTTGAAAGAGAGTAAATACTAAAAATCCTTTTACAAGAGCAGTGTAACCAATAAGAGATGTTGACATTCCAAACGACGTGTGAACATGTCATGTCCCCTTTTCAGATTAAAATAATTAATAATATTTTTTAAGTTGGGCCTGATCACTTTTATTTTTGGGGAAACTTAAATAATATTATTTTAATAAATTAAAAAAGTGTTTTTTTGAACACTTAAATATAAAAAGTATTTTTAATACTTGGAGGGAAAATAAAATTAGAATAAAAATAAATGGAGGACCCAAAAAAAGGCAACTATAAAAGGAGTGCTTTTCTTCATTTCATCATTAATCAAGTTATCCTCATTGCATCCAATTTTCAATTTTGAGTAGTTTCTTCAATCTAGGGCATCCAAGGATGAAAACCCTTGGTTTGTTTGGTGTTCGAGAGGACAAAAACCCTCTTGAATTCCACATTTTGGATCAAGGACTAGAATCCTTGTTTTCCAATTTTGAGTGGTTCCATTCGGAATTATGATTGTGCTGATTTGTGGTGGATTTGGATTTTGCTACAGTGCAGCTATGGTGTTTTTTGCAAACAAAAATCATAATTCCATCATCGATGCATAGTTGAGTTTTTGGTGAATTTTGGGCATCCTAAAGGCTGGATCTGAGTTGTTACAGTCATACCAGCTGCTGGTTGGCATCATTGGAGGGTTTTGGCATTATTTGTGGAGGTAGCACAGCTGCACAAAAATTCAGAAATTATTTTTTAAAGGTGGTGAACCATTTTTTTGAGATATTTATTGTTTATTTGGGAGGCACCATCTGTGAGGACAGTCCATACATGCTTATTTGGCACTTTGAGGTCTGATTTGTGTTTCCAGGGTCTGATCTACATTAGATAAGCAGCAAGGAGGGTTGAAAAAAGTTTGCCGAGTCTGCGCCGAGTCAGGGCTCCGAGTCCGAGTCTGAGTCAAAAATCAACTTGCTGAGTCTGAGGCGAGTCTGAGTCTTGGAACCATGTTTTTAATATTGTGAGTGTTAAGTGTAACTTTAGCCATTTGCCATCCTTGTGTCCCTATAGTTCTATTTTGTCTCTAGCCAATTTATTTCTTCTCCTCTATATCAGATTTGCTTTTTGCATTCCATTTGGTCGGAACTTGATCTTTTTCCTCTTCATGTTTTTTAATAAATGCAATTCTTGGAACATAATTATTACACTTAACAGGAATCATCCACTCCCAGGTACATGTTAGCCTCTCATTGAGAGTAGCATTATATGACCTTTTTGTTATCTGTATTAAGCATTACATTTTAATTAACATGATTCAAGCTAAGAGTAGGTCTGTGGTCATTTTCATCAGTTTTAAACTTGCCTTTTCTTCTAAATAATTCGAGTGACCTGATTTTTCTGTGTTGTAAGACTTGTCTAGTGGCACGGAGCAATTTACCTGGTTTTATTCACATATTCATACATATAATTTCAGAGATCAATCTAAAAAGTTTAAATGTTTTTTGTAGTAACAGAGAACTAGTAATTTAACTTTACTAAAATTAGTTTGAATACTTGAATGGATGTGCATCTCCTTTTTTCTACAATTCTTACTAGGATATTATTTTTATTCTGCTTATGAAAGGTTGCTAAATACTTCTCTTGGTCTTCACTGATCCAGCGATGCATTCCGTACACGTCAAACACTTCAAATTATGCAAGCACATATAAAAGAGTTTTTGGAGGCAGAGGTGCATTTCATTCCAAGCTTTTATTCAATAGCAGCAATGGATGGGCAAACCGCTCAGCATTTACAACAAGCTGTCTGCCAATATTCAAGAGATGACATACTTACTATAATGTTAGAAGCCATTATGCCTTCTTGTTATTTCATATAGAGCTCCGATCAAAATGCATTTTTCTATCATATTTTCCATTCATCTAAAGCTTGGTTTGTTTAAGCAGAAAAACGTTATACTGTCACAACTCATAAGTTGCTTTTAAAACTCATATTTTCTTTCATGTATCTTCTTGCTCCTATGCATGAAAAGAATTGTTGAGAACAGCATAATTATAATGTGGGATGCAATTAAAGTAATTCTCAAATCGATTGAGGCGTCAGATTGCTACTGTCCCAAGCTTCTTTGAATCAACTAAGAATTGTGTTGAACTATTTGGGGCTTCTAGAATTTTTTCCTTTATGAACTAGCAACCTTTCAGTATCAAACACATTCAAGTTACCAACTTAAAATTAAATCATTCACATTATTACGTGTTGCAAACTGGCATGGATGCCAGTGAACACTGCTATAGGTAAATGAGCTATTGCTGATAATATTTGCATCCGAGAACATTGAACATAAAAGGATGTTGGGAAATCCTTCCATCTAGAAAATATTTGGCCTCCTCGACTTAGCTATTTGTGGAACTGGCAGCTTGAAACTGTTTTATTGGGGGGAATCTATCTAAATTGGCCATGGAACAGTTGACTTAAATGGTAATACTCATAGATGATATTGAATATGGTATTACATTGAGGATACCCAGCATTTATCATAACTTCTGTACTGCTGGTTCTATTTGAAGTAGGAGCTATAACCTTTATCTATACACAAGTCTCAATTTTCTGAGGCAAAGAAAATGGTTTATAATATGATCTTGGGTAAAAATCAAATGTTTGCTAAAAGGTGTCTAAAATAATCTTTTGTAAACAAAATTTGAATTTACTCACGTTGTTTCTTGGGAAAAGGAATCTAAACTTTGCTACAGAGATCAATCAATCTCAAAAAAATAGGCCTATCCTGCATGCCAAACATTATTTTAGATACCATATGTAACAGTTGTGTACTATATTTAAAATATGAGAACAGATAATGATAAACAGACCCTGCTTGTTTAAACAAAAAGAGAAAACAATCTATTATGATGGTCAACAATCATTCACCCTGATACATAGAGAGTGAGCCTTAAATAATTTTTATTGTCTGTATAAAATTGATTAATTATGGTATAATGACATTGGACTTAATTTGGTTAATGGGTGTTAAAATGAGTCGAAGTTATCCACTAAGGAAAGAGGGAAATGGGATCTTTCTATGTTGTAGTTTCTTGTCAATATTTATCTTTGCAAAAGCATGTTGCATGCATTACTTTGATTTTGGTTTATTTGCAAGTAGATGACCATGGAGAGGAAGGTGACGGTTCTTGTATTTGGTTAAATCCTATCAGGAAGATAAGCTAGATGCTATTTAGGGTTTCATTGACAAACTACAAGGTCTAAGCTCCTAAGTTTGAGGATTTTAGATCCTTGGTGCTAATTAGAGTTGTATGTTTCTTATTTTAGTTTTTAAATGGTATATTTTGGGGATATACAGCTCTATTTCAATGACCAAATTTGTTCATCCACAAATAATCAAAAATTTATTTTTACAGGTGCATAGGGCATAATAGAGGCTGGGAGGAAGCAGCGTCAGTGTTCTCTGGGGTTCCTGTTGAACTTAAAACAACTAATGCTGCTGTACTAGAAGCCTCTGGAAAGTCTTGGGAAGAGGTAAGTTTTAGTCGACTATATGTGTGATTAGTCACATACGATTCAGTACTATGGATCTCTTGAATTGGCCAAAAATAACTAAACTCTAAATGATACAATGAATCATTATGTAAGAGTACAGCCAAGTAATATCTCTTCTTTGAGATTCAGGAAACCATCATAAATCAAACATGCTAAAGTTGAGTTCTGGACAATGTAACATAGCTGAAGTCTATCAAGATATGACTAAGGCTTACTTAGAGGAGCTGCTGTCTCTGTCCTTGGTACAGCTCTCTGGCAGAGGGGACATGTCTCTGGTACAAGAGACGGGGCTGGGTATGATCCCAATATCTGGAGGGGATATCTTCTGATATCTTGGTGACTCCGGATCTGTCTTACAGATACCTCTATTAGTATATGAATTTTTCCAGATTGTAAACATGGCACAAGGTCCCCATCTCTGATCAGTAGTCTACTCACAAACCAAAAAAAATCAGTTTAATTATTATTAACAGCAAACTACTTTTCATAACTTCTGAGGATTCGTAACTGCTAATGTCACAAATTTAATTACATACGTCCCTTGGAGAGAATTGAACTTGGGTTACCCCTAAAGGAGTGTTATTCTCCGACTAGCAGGCCATTACCTCATGGACAAAAACCTGGTAGTTTTGAATTTAATTTGGAAGTTCATATTTCTTATGTATCTGGAGGGGGATACCTTCTGATATCTTAGGGACTCTTGGTCTATCTTGCAGATAACTCTTCTACGATACAAGTTTTTCCAAATTGTAAACATAGCACAAGGTCCCAACCTCTGATCAGTAGCCTGTGGCCCTGTATACAAAACCAAAAGATGTTGGTTTTGTTATTATTAATAGCAAACCATTTTTGATAACCGCTGAGGACACTTTACCATAGTATCATTCCATTTACACAGCATGGACATGGTTTGGAAAAAGTGTAAATGGAATTCAATTACCCAGATTTAAAATGTTGGAAATAGATTCACTGTCTATGCTTGTAGGATTATGAGGAATAAAATAAAGAAACGCATAAAAGTCATTGCAAACACACATAAGACTGTAAAAACCAGTGGCATATTCATTCATTCCTTCATCCCCACAATAAAATCAATGTACAATAAAAGAGTAGATAAAAATACAAGAGTAGATAAATTACAAGACATAATACAACTCCCTCAATCACCGGGAATCACCACCTCTTAATTAAACAGGTGTGGTTAATGCAAATCAATGAGATGTAGAAATCTTAAGAGTAGGAATATAGAATAAGGTAAATATGAAAGCATATCCAACAAACCCCTTTGTAATCTGAAGTAAGAAGATGTCAATACAAAGTATAGGAAGATGTCAACATAAAGTAAGACCAGAGGTGTGCATGGGATTGCTCATGCACATCTATAAAATGTCATCAAGTTAAAAACATTTCACTCTAGGATTTTATGTAGGCATGTGTATGGATGAAAGGGTGCACCATTTCAGATAGGAAAGATTTTGTTTTTACTTTGCCTATAGTAGTGACGTGTGCCTACACAAAGTGTCTTTACTCAAGGGTACATGAGGATGGAAGGGTGTCTTTCTTATAAAAAAACACACCTATTGTTAGCCGATTAGAAATAGTCATGATGCCTCTCTGAAGAGCCATATCTTTTCAAAAATAGAAGGGGCTATTTATATAAGTGAAAGTATCATTCAAAAAACAAACAACTATTTAAAACAATCCAACACTAATATTAGAGACAATAGAAATAGATGAGCTATTATTTAAAGCAGTTTTTCCAACCACAAATAGTAGCTAAGAAAGGTTTTCAGTTTCAAAGCACTATGAAGTTCAAATTTTGAGTGTTGCAAAAGGTTTTTGAAAACAAAAAATGTAAACCTAGAGCTAGAAAAGCTTGTTTTCAACTCTCGTTAAAAATAGTCCGTGCTGTTTTTAGCTGTCACTAGTTTTCAAGAAAAGAATATTTTAACTTTTGTTATTTTTAGCCTTCCACTATTTTTAGTGTCCTCTATTTGTGATTGGGAGTTGGCTATTGTTAGATTGCCTATCTCATCATGTGAGATATGTGAGATTTTATGGGATAATTGTGATAATCGTAATTTCAATCACCAATTGGATTGATAGTCGTATGTGTCAATTTAGAATTAGTGGATAGGATTAATTAGTGATGAATCTTACAGATCATGCAAGTAGTTGTAGCTAGGGTAGAAGTGTAGTTAGTTTATTTTATTTATTTTCATGCAATTGTTTGTAAACAATATAAACAAGTGCCTGTTTGCACTTAGTTTTATCAATGGTAATTCTCATGCCTACATATTGCTAGAGTTGTTATTCATCAAATATTCAGTGTTATTTTTTTCCATAGTTTGTTATTCCTTCAATGGGATTTAATTATTCCTATCTTGCTTATAAATGTTTATTTAGATGTCTCGGTATATGTGGAGGATTAATTTGCTTTAGCAGATTTACAAGTTTTGTATTGCAGGTTAGCTCAAAGGTGTTGATTGTGGCTTTTTACTGAGTCCTACATTTTTTTGACCACAACATTCATGTTTATGTGTTGTAACATATTCAAACCTGTATGTGTACTTACATTTTCTAGAATTGAACAATGCAATCATGAAGCAGTAGAGATTTCTTATAGTCAAAAAACTCAAAATCACTTAGCTACTGTTGATGTGTTGATTTGCCTTGAGCTCTGGGTTACAAAAACACAAAGATAGTATTGCATACTCAAAATAATCTCAAAAAACATTGGAAAGTTTCTATACAACCAAGCACTTAGTGTGCAATTTACTTTACTTATAGTTTAAAGGGAGCTTCCCCTTTTAATTTGAAGAGTGGCTCCACCACACATTTGTTCCATTTTGTCACATTGAAAGATTTGAACTAAAACGCTAACAAAATGTTCCACGGGTATGCATCCCACCCAAAAATATCTATCATGGGGATGAGAGAATGAGGATGAAACATTCCCTTGCCAGTTCTCTACTGCCACTTGCAGGGGGGACGTCCTTGGGACATCCATGTAGAAGGGGCAGCTAAGGGGACTCCTTGCCAACCATTGGATGGCTAGGGGATACATGGGCATCTCTTGACCATCTTGGGGGTGACAAAGAGCCCACCATCCCCAAAACTATTTACGACACAAAAAATAGGAAAAAAAAAGACCCTAATAATAATGTTATAGGTAACATTCCCATGGCTCTAGCCAATTGTCCATCTCTGGAGCAGGGATGTCCCTGGGATGTACCCCCTATAGGGTGCAGCTAATGGATTCCTTGCCATCCTTGGGTTGGCTAGGGGATGCCTGTGTATCCCTCAACTGTCTTGGGGATGGTAGGGAGCACCCCTGCCTCAAAATAATTTTCAGCACTTTTAAATGAAAAATAAATACACCTTTAAAAAATTTGCAATAACAATAATCTTACTAGTAGCATTCCCATGGCCTCAGAAAATTGTTCATCTCTAGAGGTGCTGGATTTGTCTTTCAACTGCTTGTATGGCACAATTTCAACAGAATTGGGTTTGCTTATACAACTATAGGTACTAGCATTATGTCTAAATAGCCTTGGAGGATCATTCTTTTTTCTCATGGACTATATCAAGTTGAATATATTGATCCTAAGGGCCAACAATCTTGATGGTACAATTCCAGAGGTTACTGGCTATAAGCTAAACAAATTGCTTAAGGATGGATTTGGGGCATAATCAGCTAAGCAACAACATCCCAAAATCTATAGGATGTTTTTTTGTGTTTTTTTCTTCAAACAATATATAACAATTTTAGCAGAGCAATTCCTCAAGAACTGGGGATGTTGACTTGTCTATGGAAACTTATGGTTGGTTGTAACTACTTCAGAGGAAATCTTCTTCTGCTTCTATTAAACTGTACAAAATTGTAGGGGCATGGACTAGAAGAGAATAGGTTCTTGGGCTCAACACTAATAGATATTTGGCTTCAAGCTCATCATCTTACAACAATTTGCTGTTGGAAGGAGTCAATTTAGTGGGAGGATAACAAAGTCTCTAGGAAATTTTTCTCAACTCTCAGAACTCAGTCTTTAAAGAATTTGTTAAGTTGTGTAGCATCTCAAGAATTGGGAATGCTTATTGCTTTGAAGTTTGTTATACATTTTCTATTAACTAATTTGTCAAGTATTGTTTTATATTTGAGTTTCCATCCCCTTGCTGTGCCTAAATTTTGGTACACAGCCCCCCTAGCCCCAAAACCCATCACTGTGCCCCCCTGTTTGGAAACTCTTTGAATGTTTCCTTTTCTTTAGGCAGATAATAAATAAAGGAGTCATATCACCTCTAGGCAACATCAAGCTTGCCATATTTTAAATGATGACCATTTTACCTTAGTTATGATGCACAAGAATCTTCTGAAATAAAAACCAAGAGGTAATTTTATGAAATGTTCTGTTCTAATTGAGAATTCTCTTTAGATCATGAAGACCATGGTTGGACAAAATAATTGCTTCTCTTTGCTTATGACTGAAGTATACTCAAGTCCAATAAGTTTTACAAGCTATTTTTTTATGTGATATAAAAAATTTGCTACATATATTCAACAAGAAGTATATTAGTCCTATTTCAGTGGCCTAAATGAAAACATATTTCTTTGATAAGCAGAAATGATGTATCTCAAGAACAAGACATGAAGATATCGATGTTGTAATGTCCCCAATTTAGCCAAACACTCTTTTGTGACTAATAGCCTATTTCTGGAAGCCCGTAGGCTTGTTAGAGAAAGCTTCGAGATGATAAAACATGCAAAGTGAGTTGAGCAAATTTTCAGAGTTTACTATTTTTAGTAAAGCTCTATTTCTGGCAGTGCCATCTTGGGCAGTAGCACCAACAGTCAGCTCAGTTTCCATTTTGGGCAGTGCAATTTGGAGTATAATTGGCTTTCAACATTTTAAGGATCATTTTGGTGAAATGATTTATTCTAAGTCATTAATGTTTTATTTCCATATTGGCCCCCTTGGCCTAGTATTAATGATTTAATGTTGTTTTTAAATGTGGTCATGAAGGGTGGACACCACATTAAGAGGAGATTAAATATTTTAATGTTTATAATGTCTCCTCAAGACTTGGACGCCTAGAAAAGGTGAATTAAAAGTTTTAAAAATTAAAATATTTCAAAAGTAAAATGTGGCAATCCTTTTTGGAGGGAAAATTTGGAAGCTGAAGAGTCATCTTCAATTCTTTAAAAGTAGGTCATTGCTCATTCATTTCTTATATTTGGAAAATTACGTCGAAATGTTGCTGGTTTGAAATCCAGAATCCGGCTAAGGGAGAGCTTAGTTTTTCTACACCATTCTTCGGGCTTGAAACTATGGTTCCCTAGATGGTCTATTGGGAGTGTGCTTCATCTAGAAGTACATATTAATTTTCATTGTTGAAGATATTGAAGATTTTATCAGTTTTAATGTTTGCTGGGTTTTGAAGTGCTGAAGGAGATTTATAGATATAAGTCTTGAAATGAATTTTATTCGCTTGTGGGTATTTTGCCTATCTCACTTAATGCCCTAGGCGACCCTATTGCTGCAAATACAAAATTTATCTTGGAGTTCTTGAATTTATCAAAGAGGTCACCCTCTTCTCCTTGGCCGTACTTTCCATCAAGGCAATTGCTTTGGAGTTCGAGCTTTCTTTTGAGGTAAATTCCATTGTATAGTTCATGAACATTGGTCGCCTTGATCTTAATTAGTGCTGATTCAATTTATGGGGTGACTTGGTGGAGATTTATGGAAGAAATAGGCTATTTGATGATGATATTGCTTGCTGGTTTGAATTGGGGTTTATTGAAGTTTTATATCAGATCTGTATTTTCTGTTCTATGGTCAATTTCTTTGAAGTTCCAGTTCATATCTGAGTTTAGAAGTTAGAGTAACTATTGTAGCTGCATTGGAGTTCGAGTTTCTCTTTTGGAGGCTGCTTTGTATTGTAAAATTCAGGTTACTTGGTTGTCTAGCATTGGGGATTGATGACTTCGCAGTTTCATTGAAGTTTGGTGAAGTGTGGTAAGAAGTTCGAGCATTTTTGATATGTTACATTGCTGGTTAAGAAAATGCAGTTTGCTGGTTATTGTTATCAGATTTCTAAAGGTTCAGATTTTGACTTGTAATTTGGTGATTGAGAAGATTAAGAGTTGAAGAAGTCATCCCTCATTTATTTGCATTGATTTTATCATTGTAACACTTGTAAATTGCAGATTTATTTCATTGTAAGGCTGTGATTTAGTTGTACTAATCCAGTCATTTTATTGCTGCATTTACTTGTGAACTTTAATGCAAACACTATAACCCTTGGACGGTTTAAAGGAAATTACTTTGTATTTTCATCTATCACCCACTGTTAAGTGAAGAAACCCCCACTGTTGAGTGGATGCCTGCCACAGTGGATGAATTAGTTTTGAATTGTAATGTTTTTCCCCCCACTGATGAAGTGGTAGCGTGGAAATCTCTCACGGCTGGTTCACCGCCTCTTTTTGCTTTCAGTTGTATTTACTTTCAGTTATAATTTAGTTTCCTGCGCCATATGTTAGCACCTCACCCACATCGGGTCTTGTGTGCACATTCTTGGCATTGAGTTGCATTCCGTTTGATTATCCTTTGGAGCTAACGCTAATCAATTGGCGTAATGCTGGTTTGTGTTGTGTTAATTCAAGGAAAAAATTGGTTGGCACATTTCAGATGTGGACTATCATGTCCCCGAAATCGTAACACTAAGATAACAAAATACATATTATTAACCATTCAATATCATTATAATTATAATTATCAAAGATAATATTATAATTATAATTATTATATACAACATTATAAATATTAAAATATAAATACTAACAATTTAAATATTATAATCATTATGATATTATAAATATTAAAAATATATATAGAATTAATATAAGACAATAAAATCAATTTATAGAATAAGAAGCATATAATATATATTAATATAAAAACACAAACATAAAATACTATTATTGAATATAAAATTGCGATTATGATCATTATAATGGATAAACAAAACACATAATATTTTAATATAAAATAGGGACAATACATAGTTATATAGCCGGCAGAATATCGTGGTAGAGTTATATAAAATAGGGACAATCAGGAATATCGTGGCATTCAATATTTGATAGCAGGACTATTATCGGACCTTCCTTATTACCGCCATTCTTATTTTTGGGCTATTTTGTTATCGCCACCTTGATGATATTAATCGAAGGTCACAAGGAGTTCGTCAGGTATAATGTTCACAGCCATTAAATATTCCAAAGGAAAATATGAAAATGACATACCTCCTGAAAAGGGTGCTAATAACTTAGTGACTGGAGGGATGTGTCAATTGCCAAATCAGAGGTATTAAAGGTTAAACATGGTCAAGCAAGAGGCATCAAACAGATTGGGATTTAGTACAGTCTTAAGGTAGAAGTCAGGCGCTCCTAGGAACCAATCAACCCTCAATACAGGCAGTATAACAAGTAAAAACAACAAACACTCAGCCAAGGCTTGAGTCGCAGGAATTAAGGGATAAAGGGCAGAAACAACAGCTGGAGGTAGGCACAAACTGGCCCACATTTGTATGCTTATATTTGGATAGATAAATCTGAAGCAGCATCCATATTATAGTGTCTATTTGCATCTCCTAAAACAGTTCAAATTACAGATTGCTTATCAAAATCCATATCAGATAGAGCTCATTTCTACCAACAAATCGTTAATTATTACCAATATATATATCTAATTCAAATTACCAAACCCATAATAGTTTGAAGATTACTCTTAATCAGTTTAAAGCTTATCTTTGGAGTCACCGGTTCTAGGCTTATTTACAGATTACTCTATAGGATTAGAGACAAATCAAGTTAGACCAATTAGGGACATTACATGGACCATTGAGTACACTGTTGAAGGAAAAGATATCCTTTTGAATAGTTGTAACTTGTAAGTCGTAAGTATACTCAAACTTGATCTTTCTTGTAAGGTTCTCTATGTATGTGTAACAACTGTTGTTCAACATTAACGTCATTGTAATGTTGATTACTGAAATAACAAAATAGTGATAAGCATGCAACAATGTAATGCCTTTTGTAAGGCATTAGCTCAAGTTCACAAGAAATTTTTGCTATCACTCAAATACTAGCTCTTTCTAATCACTAAGTTCTTGATGTGGGCAAGATGAGAGCATATAGAGTCTAGAATGAGGACAATGAAATTAAACAAAAAGATATTGATGGCTAGCTATCCAAATTACATTAGAAGCAAAGTCATATAATCAATCAATGCCAAAATGGCAGATGGTGATATGCAAATTCCAATCAAGCAAAATTGGCTGAATACAAGTAGAAATCCGTCTATACCGAAATGACAGACAATATCCAAAATGATAGACTATATCACCTGATTCCAATACACACCAAGCTAGTGGAAAATATATTGAAAATAAAATGGATCCAATAGACAAATTGAAGAGGATCTTCACAATGATAAACAAGGATTTGATGGTGAACTGTCTAGGATTTTCACTGATTAAATAAACTATTGGTGGTAAACCATCCAGTGATTACAATATTGGATAAGATTAGGACTGAGATTTTCATACAATATCATAATTAAACCAGTAGCAACAATCTGAATCATGAATAACTTCTTTAATCAACTGCATTAGAATAAGATAACCTCAATACTGAAAATATAAAATAATATCATACTATGGAAAATTGGACGGAGTCTGAAGTTGAATGTAATTTGAAACTGTTATGGAAACTAATGATATATAAGGGTAGTATTGTAACTGCTGTTCTATACCCTCTTAAAAGGGAATGTGTGGCCTATCTTAGTTGATGGAGCCACATAAAACATCCAAATTAATGCTGTTTCAGCATCAACACAAGATTGACTGATGCAAGGGGCGATGTAGAAGAATAAGGGACTGAAAATAGACTGCAGCAACCGAATATATTAAAAAAACATCTTTCTATAATTGTTATGATCAATAAAAACAACTCAACTTAATTTTAAAATGTCAAACATAGCTAGCCACAAATCCAATAATCAATATCAACCATTAGTGTTACCCCAAGTTTCCGGGACGGGAACGGCAGGGGACGGCGGGACGAGTCCCCAAGTTTATGGATTTTGAGGCCAAATTTGGGGACGGCAGGGGAACCGCTATATAAAATATAGGGAAATTTTAAATATACATATGAAAACATGGATAAAGCATGCATAATATACATTATAGAACCTTAAGTTATCATACCTCAAAAGCTTTGGAGGAAACCTTCTAGTATTGTCATACTTTTCTCCTTACTGTCAATTGTTTGCCATATTTTTAAGCCTTATCAATCATCAACTCATACCTCTGATAAATAAGATATTACAATCTAATGATTTTCTCAAGAATAACTGTCTTCTATCTCAAAATATTGTCATCAAACACACCCTTGTTGATTCATGACTATCAAAAGTTCCTCTCTAATATTCTATCACTGTAATTTATCATTGTGTTTGCCTTCATCTTCAAAACTGTCCTTCATTAGACTATGCCCCTTTAGTCCAAAGTGACTGCCATTTCATGGTTGACTGCTGACTTGTCCAAAGTGACTGCCTTTTTTAATAGACAAACCACAATCATATTTAGCCCACTGTCAAATACTTTAATGACAGTCCTTTGAAAACTGTACATTGTTCAAAACCAAGGTCATCTTGTGGTGAGGTCACTTTGCAAACCTAAGACTGTCCTTTTGATCTCTCCCCTGTCATCTTCACAACTAGTATAGGGCTTTTGAAACTTCCAGATTTGCATTTTAAAACAATCCACTTTTAGTTCACAGTCTGTCCTCTTGATGAGTTTGGATACTTTCTAAATTATCTAACCACCTTCTTTAAAGAGCCTGCCATGTATGCCTTTAGAATTGTTTTAGGATTCTAATGGTTTCAGATAGTTTTTGACCCCTCCATTGCTTAGATAAACATCATATTGAATTTTTGGAGGGTTCAATAAGGGTCTTTTACTTGTGTTTTCAACATAACCCATTATGTAACCTTCTATGACTATCTTTTCTAAGGTTTGACTATCCTCATCTTGGTAAGCTCTGCCCTTGATCTGTCCTTTATTGCACAGTCTTTACCTTTTGTATAGACTTTAATAGTCTCATTCACAACCCTCTGTGATCAAGGTAACTGTCCTTTATGGCATGGTCACTGCCCATTGTTATTGCCAGTTAAGGACTGTTCATCATTCATGAGTGACAAAATCTCATCATATTCTTTGCTCAGCAAACCCAGACTATGAGTGAATAAAGGCATGCCTCTGTTTATAGTCTCTCATCACTATGATGACTAGCTGTGCATAAGGTCTTCAGTGATAATGTTGCTCATTGAACACCATGTTGTCTTTGTGTCATTGCAAAGTTTCCTTGAAAGCTAGTATCAGCTGCACCTCTTATTCATACAAAAAAGAAAACCTCATTTACCCTAGTCTTTATATCATTCTCAATAGGCCTTCAATCTTTATTCAATAAATTTTGCAGCTCCCAATCATGGTGTTTGATAAAAGGGCAGCATAGAAGGTAGGGGCCCACATAAGCCACGAATTGAGGGCTTTATTTTAAATTTAAATGTGTTTTTTTAATTTTTAAAACAAGTTGAAATGCAGGGGACGGTCGGCTGTACCCGGGATGGTCGGGGGACGTCTAGGTGTCCCCTGGCCATCCCCGGGACGGTCCGCTGTCCCCCTTTTTCCTCCCTCTCGTCCCCCCATTTCCTGCTGATTTTCAAAAAAGGAAACAGCAGCGGACCATCCCCCAGCCGTCCCCTTGTTCCCAGGACGTCCCGGGGACAGGGATGGGTCATTTCGGATAGGGGACGCATCCTCGAGTTTCCCTACAACCCATGATAATGCTAGAAACTCCAACATTCAACCCTTGGAAAATCACACACAGACCTGGTTTGTATGGCCAAAACAAAGGTAACAGTACAGCTTGGTCAAAGAGAAATAATTTCAACAGAAATTTGTGCTAATAATCATTTTTCAGCTGTTAAAAATGAGGATAGTATGACCTAGCAAATGCACAGCTAATCAAACCTCAGTCACTCACCATGAAGGAATGATATCTGCACTTGTGCGATTTGTTTATCTTAATGCTCCATGGGGATGTCCCCCCCAAAAGTACCCCTCATTTTCAGGATGGGGACATCTCCAAGATGCGGGGATGGGAACCTTTCATAACTAATTTTTCAAGTACTATATGTATTTGCGACACCCCCCTGCTGCCACCACCCCTGTGCCATTGTCCCCTTGCTGTCCCCAAACTTAGGCCTTTGGTCCCCCATACTGCCCCCTTGTCCCCCTACTTGTCCGTTAGGAAACTTTGTGGAACTATGATTTTTCTAAGAAAAATACTAGGATTTTCAATGCCGAACAATCATTTAGCAATCAACAAAAATTAATTAAGATTTTTGCAGGTGTACAGCTTGCAACTAGGGTCTATTGAACATCAAATCTGCAAGCAAAAACTGGCGTGTCCAACATTAGTAGTACGGCCTGCAAAGGGGGATTAAACTCACCCAAATTCTGGTTAAATAATATAATAATATCATATCATTTTCAACTGCGAAAACTTCAATAACTTCACACCAAATTATGAAAAGCAATACTGAAACGATAACTGGAAATTGGAAATCTTTCCCTAATAAAGTACACTACCAATCCTTGAGTAGAACTGCATAAAAGGGCTTGGAGGGTTTTGGTTCTCAAAACCAACAATAACAGAGAGTTTTCATCCTCAGAAAAGAAAGAATAACACATTCTTGGGAAATGAAATTGTTCAAATGAGCAAGAAGATTCTTTTCAGAAACATTCCTCCCTTTTATAACTTTTTGGAGGAAATAATATAATATTAGTTTCTTTTTCTTAATTATTCCTTCAAAACTCTAAAAATATAATAAAGTGTCCATTTTCACTCATCTTTATGTACCTTGGGTCTAGTGACACTTACATTCAATCACTTATAACGACCTTTCTAAATAATTAAATATAAGTCATCTTTTAATTTATAACTCAAAGTTACTTTTCAACAACTTAATTTAATTATTTAATTAATTTCCCTTTTTCTACCACCCCATTAGCCTGTGGGAAAAAAATGTGAAAAATAAGATAAGGTCATCAGCAAATTTACGCTAGAGAAGGGGACATGATAAACAAAAGAGATCATTTCCTTTTTGTAATAGTATTTTTCCTTCATGTTTGATCCATTTGATGTGAATGGTAAATCAAATTCCAGTGTAGTTTTTAACTCCTTGAGTCAGTGAATACCTAACAATCCACCATTCAATATGCTCCCATAGGCTATTTCCTCTCGCAGTTTCAATCCGCAGTCTTTGGCAAGCAACCATGGTACTGTCAAGCTCCTCAAGGCAGCAGTCTTATTATTTCCACTGGTGGCAAGGATTCCCTTCTCTTCTCGGGTGCAGGATTTTTCCATTTCACTTTATCTAGTGGTTATTGATAAAAAACTTATATTCCTAAACTACTAAATGAAATCCACTTTAGATGGCATCTGTATAATGATATAATACATGTTTTCTTGTTTGTAATGTTTCTGTTTCTATTATTCTTTCCTTTGGAAGGCCTAATAAAATATAGAGGATGCTAAGGAATGGTGGAAGCTTCTTTAAGCCCCATATTGTACTTTGATATCAATGGACAATAACATATTCAAGAATGGTTGCTTCCTCTGTCATGCACTTATAATGATGTCTGGTTGGATTACAAATGCCTACTATGGATAAGTAAAGAAAATTTGTAATACATGCTTCCTGAATCAATAATTTCCCCTAGATTTTCTAAGAATTTGATCCTAACACGGGATAGGTCTATCTAGTTTCATACCTAAAACTGCTGTCTTTGCAGGCTTTCTATTCTGCAGGTTTTGGTGGTTGGAAGCTTATTGATATTGTTAAGCCAGATTAATGGACTGAATCAAATGAGATCTTATGCACATTGATGGGAACATATTTTAAATTTCATTGTACAAGAGAACAGTAAGCTATTTGCAGGCTAAAGAGCTATACAATGGGGAAGGATTCCCATTGTATAGACCCCTAAGAAACCGTTTGCTTCTTTAGTATAGAAATAGATGGAAAGGTGGCCCTTTAGCATGCGCAAGCGGAAGTGAAATACCTACTAGTAACCAATCTTGAAAGACAATTTTCAGCGGCTGGGAGAAGTGGCTTTGTCAAAGCAGCATGAACACAATGGATATTCAGATATTAAGAATTCAATCGCAACCATTTATTTGTCAGTGCTGATCTGATCTTGATATGACCGAGGAAATTCAGAACAAATGGATAAGGGCAGGAAATGGTTAGCGATATTGTATCTTGTTACCATTTTACTGTGACAGTGGAATCTCAGTGAATGGCATGCTTAGATGACTCCATTAAATATGGTTGTCCTCCATATTCAGTTGCTCTGTAAACTTTTCGTTTAAAAAAAAATTAGACAATTTGAATCTCAAACTAATACAGAGTCTCCATTTATTGTGAGTTCAACGACAATTTCATCATCTAGTATTAAATCTAGATTACATTTGGTATTATTAACCATTTCTATTAATCTGGAATGAAATTCTGCATGCTATTTAAAATTTATAGTCGTTGGAAGGAAAAGTTTACAGACAGCATTATGGAACTAATATGTTAGAGGGCTATTACATCATAGGTTTGAGGATTAGGTTTACATTTAAAAGTATCATATTCCTTCTAATGTCAACTTTGACTCTGTGACAGTTTATAAGAGCTATTAACAAGAAATACAAGACAAGTGTTCCAGCCTATGGAAGCAGTGAAAGATGGCACACTTTAATAATATCAGGGGTTTGTAATTATATACCCAAATGTTTCGCCTTTTTTTGTTCTTAGAATGTTGTGTGTATTTGTGAAATAATATTGCATTGTCTTGGAACTATCTACTCTTTAAATTGCATGGAAGTTTTCAAGAAAGAACAAGGAGCATTGCTAGCCATAAAAATTGAATGTTAATTTTCTTTTGCTTGTATGGTTGGACAAGCCTGAGATGGTGAGAATTTGCTTTATGACAGTTATCCATGGATTGCACTATACTTTAACTTGCAAATCTGACTGATTTGAAAAGGAAAATTGCAAAAACAAGAATACAATAGTTTTCAACTTCAGTCTGTGGAGTTCGAACAGGTGTCACAATTTTTTCCTGGCATTTTAATAAAATCTCTGTTGCTGCATATTTTCTCAAGCTTATGTTTATGCATTATTCCATCATTTTATGGTTCATTCAATGTTGGGATTTCACTTCTCTTTAACAATATGGGAAGGAGTGGAATAACTGTAACCTTCCCCATTTTGTACATCATATGAATACAGTGGGAAAGCTAATCTGACATAGATTTCATGGGAAGCATTGGAATTATCCGAAGTGATAACCAACTGATTATACGTGTGATGCATGTGGTTCATTATGTTTTATTTTTTACTATGCCCGCCTTTCTTTTGGATTAAAAAAAGGCTATGTAATATATGGGAATCCATAACAAGGGATAAAAGATACTAAGTTTGTTTGAATTTTCCTTTAATAGAAGTAACCATGACTTGGCTTTATAGAAGCTAGGTTGGGTTATGGGCTGAAATCAAAACACGACCCTGAGTGAGGAATTCATTTATTGTAGAAGGATTAGAGCTTTAAATTTTCTCACCACACATTGCACACATTCAATGCTTTATATCGAGCATGAGTATCACGCCATTTCCCTTAATTAGATCCATACCCACGTAGCATAAGATGCAAGACAAAAAAACATCAAAATATTGAAAAAAGTAACAGTAGGATATCCTTAGATACATTTTCAAATGCATCGGCTCATTACTTGTATTCCTTTGTTTGTGAGAGAACCATAGTAAGCATGGCAAGAGACCAAGGTAAGGCAGAAGTTCAAGCTCAAAGATGGTCTCCTACCTGCTTGGTAATGGTATAGAAACCATAACACAAACGTCTATGATTGTAATGCCGATGGTAGAATTACCCTCCGAAATGAAGCTAATCATCAACATAAAATTGATGAGGGGTGCAAATGATAACAGCATTGCTTTTACTCGGTGTTGGTTTGTCCCATGTTTTATGCACTTATTATTATTGTATGTTTTGGATTTGTCCAGTGAATTTTGTGGTGGGCTGTATTCAGTTGAACCTAAACAATTTTAGCTTGCATTAGTAGTGTATACACTACATTAATTAGCACTAGAGGACAAAAACCCAAACAAACATCGAATGAATTACATTCAGTAGTCGTTTTGAGCTATGATGTAGTTATGCCAAATAAATGAAAAATTTGATCACGAGCACATCGATTCTTGTTATTGTACATCTATATAATACATAAAATGATGTAATTGTCAACTTTGGTTTGCCCGCTGAATTTTGGACAAAAAGCTATAGTTGTAGCGAACCAAGTGTCCATAAATGCACAAATAAATATAGCATGACAATAAAAACTATGATAGCAATAAGTTCCTAATCAATCTAATATCTAGGAAAAGTTTAGCAACGTCTCATGCTTGAGGTGAGCTTCTAGCATGATGCAAGATGACAATCTTTAAAATACAATCAACTATCAAAGATATGCTTATGAAATTATGCTTGTTGCCAGGTAGACCTTAGAGAATTTCTAATTGTGGACTCCTCTGGTGGTTGTAAGGAAAAGGGCTGTGAAGTCTTTTCTTCCTATTAGACAATTTGGCAATGATGAACAACATGGATATAATGTGTAATCTTAGCACAAAGATTAGGCTAGTAGAAACATTTTTATAAAACTGCAACTCTTGTGGCTGCCATGATGCCCTTCTCCTTTGTTTGTTGGTGTTTGTCAAAAGAAACAAGAAAATGTTCAAGGTGGTACATGCCATTCTAATGATAAAAAATCAAGCTTAGGGAGGGAGATCCATAGATTGTTGAGAAGTACATAAAATCTTTTACAATTGTGATAATTCCAAGTTTAATGATTGAAGTGTTCAAGATGTTCAAATGGTAGCAATAGGTGGGTGATTGAGACATATTTTGACAATATTGATGCTACCCTGGCTATGCCCGATCAAGAGGTGAAATTGCTTTAGATTCTCGTCCAATCAAACAAGTGCTTTGCAACTTGTTCGATATCTCAATGAATTGTAGTTTCCTTATGATAAATTTAATGCTTGATTGACACACAATTTGAAAAATCACATACAGTTCCCAATCTTAGGTGCAACAATGACACGTTCTACCATTAAATCTTTTATAATGATAAGACACTAGGACCATGTTGAGATAAGTTTGATTCAAGAGCATAAGTATTGGTGTTTTTCTCAATCGCTAAAGGTTGATACAGGAGCACCTATTGTAGAACAAAGTGATATAGTTAACGCACCTAAAATTTGTCAATATTTTGTTAGTACTTGTTCAATTGACTCATCTTGTTAGCTTTGAGTAGTTTGTTAATGAAGGGTCTAAATGGTTACTAATGGTTATGGGCTTACTGACAATCATTGGGCCCTTTAAATATAATATTCATAGCCAGGGAAGTAGTCTAATTTGTCCCTCCTTGTTCTACACTCATTGTAATCAAACACTATCTTCAATAAAACAATAATTATGTTATTCATCTATAACCAATCCGGTATGTACTACTCT
>CM021100.1:757443157-757497705 GCA_007115665.2 Sequoiadendron giganteum
TACATATTCATGGCACCACAAAGGAAACTTATCCACATTGTTTACAATGTTAGATTAAAGATTGATATCAACAAGATACATGTAGCTGTAGAGATGGAAGCATTAAAGGACATCACAATGATAAGATCATTCTTGGACCATCTTGGGTATTATTAATGTTACTCAAAAAATTTCCCAAGTATCACACTCTCTAGATGCACTAACAAGGAAGGGAGTTCCATCTGTATGGTTTGACAAATATGAACAAAGATTATATGGAATTAAAGGCACACCTTATAAGTTAACTTATCCTTGTTTATCTAGATTGGACTAAGGAATTACATGTGCATGTAGATGCTTCCAAGTGATCCTCTAAATTCATCAAAAACCTTTTGTAAGGGTTAATACACTAGAATATAGCTTTGGCAATGCAATGCACAACTTGGTGAAGTGGCCAAGCAATGTCTAAAAATTCAAGGACAAACAAACATAGAAGCTAGCCATTCCAATAAACTACAAAGCTCTATGAAATGTTGAGGAATACACTTGTTTTGAATGACCAATAGTTTTCTAGATCAACTTTTACATGAGACGCGTTCATGCCATAGCCAAGATAATGTAGTTCTCATTTTGAAGGAATATTCATCCATGTTGGTATAGAGTTTGTTCTATCACAATATTTAGAGCACCAACTTGAATTATACAAAAGGTTTTTCCTACATGTGACTATAAAAAGGGATGTTGATAAGGTAAATAATAAACTGTCTTTGGGGCATCCCTAACATTGAAGGGTGTGAACCACTCAAGGAGATGTTCCTTAGTGTTGAGTGTTTCCTTCGAAATGCTAAAGTTCAATAAAGACCTAAGTATATCTAATTTGAGATTAATCATGGTGAATTTATTTGCATCACATAGGTTTTTATTTCGATTATCCTTGTGCAAGACTAGATGATTTGTACTTGTTTTATTCAAGAATTATATTCAATGTCTTCTTCACACTAATCCATCCTTTTGAAGTGTTAGGGCATTAAGACTAATGGCAAGGAAATTGATTAAACTATCACATTCTGAGGCAGTCCTTGATTCTATTTTCTTTTGCATTAACTCTCAAAATTAAGACAACTTGTTTTATACGATACACATGATAGAAAGGATGACTTGATAAAACTTGGGATCTTAGTGATGCCAATATTGTGTTTTTTCTGGAAATTGAGATGAAATCCATTCGGTGACAAGAAACTATCATCCCATTTGTTATGCCCTGCATACCCACCCCCATTTTCCCTTTGGTTTGAAATGGGCCCCCCTTTTCGTTTTGTGTTGCCTTCAATTTTTTTTGCTTGTTTTCTCTCCCTTTATGTTCTTTTTCTTTTTTCGTCCTAGGAGTTTTTGTCCTCTCGGGATCTTTTCTTGACTTGTGGTTTTTTTTTTTTTTCTTGTTTGGTCTGGGGAGTTTTTGTTCTCTCAGGATTTATTTTTTCATTGCCTTATCGGGTTTTAGAAATCAAAATGTATCTTGGACCTTTCTCAAAATGGTCCAAATCCATGATGAATACCTAGACCCGACTTTCATTGCCTTGTCAGGTTTTGGGTATTGAAACAGATATTGGACCTTTTTCTAAAAGGTCCAAATTCGTTTTGGAATCTCAATCCTGTTTTAGCTTTCGTTGCCTTGTCGGGTTTCGGATTCCCAAACGGATGTTGGACCTTTTCCTAAAATGTCCAAATCCATTTTGGAATTTCGACCCCGCTTTTGTTTGCTTGTCGGGACCTAGAACTTGAAATGGATTTCCGACCTTGTATAGTTTCATCTAAATCCATTTCTCTTCCTCGCCCCCATGTCTTTTCATTTTTTATTCTTGGACCCGTTCAGGAACTAGAACCCTGATAAGATATTAGTCACTCTGAATGTTGGTTCCAAGGTCCGTTTTCACCCCAAACTCCCAACCACCTACCGCATTCATGGCAGATGATTTTTCATGTGTGGACGTAATTTAAAGGTTTTCAACTCTTAATTACCACTCATTATTGCGAGTTAATCTTAGAGCTAAGTGTGTTTCGAGCCTGACCTGTGTTTGAAGGTGGATTTGAGGGAGCTCACATCAATTATTGTTAGATTTATTTCTCACACACATTTCTAGGTTGATCTTCTTGGTTTCTCGTTTCCTTCTCTTTACATTTCGTGTTTGTTTCGCTCGCTTTTGATTCGTCCATGTTTGGTTTCGTGTTTTTTGTGTTTTGGTTTTGTATTTCCCATTTTGTCATTTGTTTGTTGGCCTCGTTTGGGCTTGGTTTTCCCCTCTCGGGTCAGCCCTCATTTGAGGGATTTGTGGTTTAGGGTTTTGAATTTAGTTTTTTCCCTAACTTCGGTCAAGATTCTTAATCCTGATGTGCCCTAGTTTCGTTTGGGTTTTCATACCCTGACGTGCCCTAATTTTTTACCTAGTTCAACTTTGCCTCTGATCATCCTTTTCCCTACGAGATCTCCTCGTAGGGTTTCCAAATTTTGGTGTGCCTTAGTGTTATAATAGATCCTTTTGGGATTAGAAACCCCAAAAGGATATTTCCTTGAACAAGTCCTAATCTAGGATCCTTTCTTGATCCTGATCCCCACGAATTACTCTTCATAAATTCACTTAACCGTTTGACCAAGTTGCCTACGTGATCTTTTAGGTTTCAAAACTCTGAAGGGATGCATTTGTCAAAAGTTGGAATCCTTGATCCATTCTCGATCTCGATTGTCGCAAGCAAAGTATGTTTAGGATTTTTATTCCTGATGATACATTCTTAAGATCAAGGCCTTGGTCCATTCCAGGTCCCGATTCTCGACAAGCATTGCCATTCAACCTTGGAACATGATTTAAGGAATTTAGTCCTTCAGGTTTTCAAATTCTCAAAGCCATATCTATCATGTCCATTCAGGATTTCAAATCCCGATCAGACCATACTAACCAAGGGCCAAAATCAATATGCATCCTCAGACTCAACATTGATACACCAATGTCCATTTGGGGCTTTAAGTCTCAATCAGACCATGATAAATGAAGAGGTTGTTCAAGTTTTCAAAACTTGAATGAACATGCTAAAGCTAAGGTCCATTATTTGTTTCGAACTTCGATCCTCAAAAGCGTTGCATCCAATTGGAGTTATGATTCACGATCATACTTCACAGAAAGAAGTCCAAATCCAAAAGCCAAACCCGATCCTGGCTCCCCCTCATTAGATACATGGTTCCATCAGGGTTTCAAGTCTTGATTGAACTTTTCAAAGAAAGATCCCAAGTCTGTTTTGATCTCAACTCCTGCCACTGGCTCAAATTAGATAAGAATATAAAGGTTCCTGCAGGGTTTCAAAACCCATTAGGACAAAATTTTAAAATTTCTTTTTGAGCCAAGTTCTCCCATCAAATTTTTAGAAGATTCTTACATATTTTGTTTTCTCTTCATCTTAGGTTATTTAAATATCCAATTCAAGGGAAGATTTAGGTGTGGAGAGTGTACCTAGAGAAGGAAGGGGAGAACAAAAGAGCAAGAAAACCAAGGCAGATAAATTGCCTTTAACAATGAAATACAAATTTCAAGGAGTTCGTAGTGTCTCCAAATTCACCTCCCAAGTCATGAAGATCATAGACACAGAGCTTGGGCACATTAATATGGAGGCTTTCGAAGAAATTCCTCTCTCGATGCTTCTCCCAGAGCTCAAAAGAAAGCAAGTTCAAGGCTAGCTCATGTGGCCTCGTTTCTAGTTGCAGTCCAATGTCCAAAACTCATTTTAGTAGCAGCAACCTCATACAACCCTGTTCAGAGAAAATGCTATGATCCATGGGGTATTGATTATTGATCTTTCTTCCCCAACGATCAAAGTAGTGTTTGACTTGCCTCCTCCCTACTCAAATTTGAAAATGACTTAAAAAATAAAGGCTATTAAAGAATATCAGAAGGATATTAGTGGGCACTTGAGACACTTGAATAAGAAATGGTTAAGGATAGAGATGACGTTAGTGGCTAAGATACCACAAAAGCTTGTAAGATCATACTTCTATTAAAAAATTGGAGATATCATCACTTTGTTGTCCAAAGCCTTGGGTAAGGAAGAATTCAAGACTTATGTGGTTGTTTCATTTTATTAATATCATTCTAAAAGGGGAGATATCCTTGGATTAGGGTAGATCTTTTCAAATGCAATTCATGCCTAGATAACCATAGTCAAGGACACCAAACAATTCTTCATGTATTCTTATATAGTCTATCTGGGAGAAAGAGTGGCCAACTTTCTAGGATTGACTACCAAGGGTTTTAGAGGGGAAGGCCTAGGAGAAAGTAAGATTTGGGAATTTTACACCCAATTAGAGCTGAAAGAGGTCAAAAAACATTTTAAGAGAGTTAATGATGCATATTTGTACCCAATAATTAACCAACTTATAGGATATGTGGATTTCAAAATGACCAAGGAGGCTATGGCCTTGATAAGTGAATGTGGTCAATGGTTTATCCAATTCCCCAAGTCCACATATATTAGAATTTTCGAGTTTAACAAGGTGCCATTTTTGTTACCAAAATATTGCAATAACAAGCTTATTCTAATTGAATTTGCAAGGTAGGTGATGGAGGTGCATTTAATTTTTTTGGTAAGCCTAAGGTAGGATTGAAATACCCTTTTCAATTGGGGTATTATTCATTCCCATCTATTGTAGCTTCCAAGACAACCACTGGGTAACTACAAGCCCTTGACCTTAAGCAATACATTCCTAGGGACAATTTTGATCCAAAGGGCAAGATGAAGGCCCTATGTGCTTCCATTTTCCCATTGCACAAGACCAACATTAAAGACCTCTATGTAGACCTCCAAGATGACTTTGAGGTCAGAAAGAGAAGCTATGACAAATTAACCATCTTCTAAATGAAGGAATTTGGTATTAGAAATGATATACCTGAAGGATTATCAAATGACGGGAAATGTTAGATCGAATTTATGATATCGGTAAGGTAGACACCAAGACTTTGGACCCCATTGATCGATTAGAGAGGGGAGATCCTTCCATAGAGGAGATCTCAGAAAAGGTCTTGAATAGAAGTAATACATGGGTGGAACTAAGAATAAAGAACTTCCAGGGAAAGGAAGGCCCCTCTAAGAGGAAGAAATAGTCAACTACTAAGGGATCTTCCTCCTCAATACCCATTGAATACAAGAGCTAGGAGGACAGAGAAGACACCTAACCAAGGCACTACATAAATAGAACCTACAATGGAAAAGGTAGTAAAATCCTTTAAAACAACAAAAGTTACTTATAAAGCTACAAGTGTAGTGGTGGTCTTGGAAATGGAGTAATGCCAATTGCTCAAGTACCTCCCACCAATGAGGCAACAACAATAGAGCCTACCGTTGCTACAAAGGATATCGAGCCAATTCAAGAGGTTGCGAAAAAACCTCTAGTAATAGAAGTAGTGGACATATTGGATGTCCCATCTCGTCTGCATCCTGACACAGAAGGGTTGACTAAAGAACACGAAGACCATCAAAATGATCAAGTGGATATAACACCAGGAGGAGACACATTTTGAGGAGAAAAGGGTGACATAAGATATAGCTTTGAGAAGTAAGAGGATCAAGGAGAGGAAACTCATGAACTCCGAGAGGAGTTACATTAGCCAAAATTAGAGGAGGATGAACAACATGTGCTCACTATAGAGGAACAACAAGAGCTCATAGAGAGCATTCAAAGGCAAGCTAAGAAAGAAAAAGCCTCCTTTTCACAGGTCTAGGTTTTGAAGGCAGATATCTAAAAGCTAAATGCAAATATTATCAAATAAACCAAGAAAAAAATAAAAACACACAAAAAAATAACACAGAGAATTTAACGTGGTTCACCCAAAATGGGCTACATCCACCAAACCGCAACCATCCAATGATTTCATTAACCAGTGTAAAACCCTATTACAATATCGTGAATAATCGCTTTTTTCTTATCATACTGTAACTCTATTACAAACCCCTTATAACCAGCTTTTTAGAAGCTTCCAAATTAGGGTTATACAAAGTTTGGGGTTTTCCCCTTTTCGGTGATTTTTCCCTTTTTCGGTAATTCTGCGAAAAAGCAGGAGAAAATGATCGGTCGCCACATAACAAAAAGGTCACCAACATTGAAGAATCGACAAAGGATCAAGCCAAGGATACTCTGGTCAAAGAACAACAAATGTCTACCTTTTCAAGAGCTCCAACTTGGATTATGTTAAATCTTGAGAAAAGACATCAAGTGGTGGTCCAACCATTGAGTTGGCAGGATATGGTGGTCGAAGTGGAAAAGATTAAACCAATGAAGAAGCCTAGGACCCTTCACACCACTAGACTCAATGAGATTGGAGAAATAATTGTAGAGGTTGCTACCCCACTAACTGATAAGGATGAAAGGGAACTACAGGCATTTGACTATCAATTGTCAACTGTAAATATAGGGAAGCAGACTAGGAGAGATCAAATGTCATCCTTAAATTTGGTGGTGGACTTAGTAAAATCCAAGATGAGCAAAGACAAACAAACAAAAGATGAGCTTAAGGCTCAAATAGAGTAGATGAGGATATTCCTTAAAGGTCTTACTTCTCTTGTTTCAAAGCAACCTTCTTCATAAGAGGCTCCAATACTAATGAGCATAAAAGAGGTAGATGAACTTAATGAGATGAAGAAGAAATCTCATATTTTTGATAGATGGATTGAGAAATTCAAGAAAGACATGGAGGAATTTTTAGTATCCAACTATTAATAATATGAGAAGGCTTGCATTCTAAAAGAGCAACTGCAAAAGTATACGAATAATCTGAGAGATACAGATGAAAAGTACAAGGTAGATCTGAAGTAGCTTTGGGAATTGAAAAAGGTCAATGCAGAGGAATTGAGGCAAGCTGCGATTTTGGATGACAAAAAGATCAATTTTGTAAGTCTATTGAAATTATATATTTCAAAATGGAACTCATTCCGAAACATAAATTAAGTTTTCTTAAATTACATGAGTTATACAAAGATTATTCTTGTTTCTTGAGTTTCATTGTCACCATCATCAATCTAGATCTCCTACTGCTTAGTACTCATAGGTTAGACACTATCTGGGACTTTAGAGATACTTGGAAAGAAAAATTAGAGTAGGAGATAATTTTGAAAATGATAAGGAAGAGACTATTTTGGATAAGTTAATGAATATCAAGCTGATGTTAGATGGGTTAAAAATAATATAAAAAAATTAGAGAGATGTATAGCTATTACTTCTAGCAGTTTTGAGAAGTCTAAATTCAAATTAGAGTGCGTAAATGGCTTGGATATGGATATACTTGCATAGGTGTAAGAAAAATTTGAGTATAAGCAGAAGAAAAGAGTAATTTTTGAGTAGTTTTGAAAGAGAATATTTTGTTTCAATTGGTCAAACGATGTAGATGCTATTTTGGTGAATTTTCCTATAAAATAGGAGGCACAGTTTTGGAATTGAAGTTACCTAGTGATCACAACGGTGAATTGACACCCATGTTTTGGAAAATCAACTTTATGCCGAATAACTGAAGTTCAATTTTAGAGCTTCCCCAATTTGTGGATCTACATGTTGGGCACACTGCATGTGCTACATGTATCTCTTTTTGGAGGGAATTTGATTCTTTTGTTCTATTGATTGTAAATTCTCTCCCATTCTTAAGCTCCAGAGGTTGAAGATAAGACTTGTGGTCCAACAAAAGGCTTTTCTAGAATTTTCTTTTTTCTGCATTTTTGCTTTATTCTTTAGGAAGAGTTAGTTTAAAGAAGCTTGGATCTATACATTGGTGAAGTTTTGTTGGATATGTAAAGTTGTTGCATAATAAATGCAATAAAAATCAACCAGATTCAACCATCTTTGGATTGTACTCTCACATTGAATGGTATTTATCTTGTTATCTTTGGTTTATAATTGTTTAAAGCAATAAATTGATTTGTAATGGGTTTTAATTATAATGAATGGAATGAAACATGCCTCTTAAATCTAGGACTGTGACTAAATATAACTTTGTTTAATACAAGTTTTTTTATTATGTGGTTTTTTTGAAACATGTCTTTGAAGGATAATGAATCTTGTTAATTTGATTAATATGCATTCTTTCTCTCTTGCATGCCTTGCTTTATCTTGTGATGTTTATTTGAATTGAGGTTAGATAGGATTAAGTAATACATATGTTAATTTGTGGTAGAATATCAACAGGACCCTTGAACATTACAACCATAAAGGCCACTTTATAGGACAACATAGTTGTGATCCAACTCCCAAGTCCTTTGAAGGTAATTGATCCCATGGTTGGTTATCTTTTTCAGGAGAGGTTAGAGATAATATTTCTGGCTATGTTGCATGTGTTAATTTTGGCCATCAACAAAATTGGTGCTAAAAGGAGGGACCTTTTTGAAAAAACAAGATGGAGCATATAGGTTCATTTTTGCTTGATAGGTTTGAATAAGTACTTAGATCTACCCCTCACAAAAGACCATTCTTTGAGTTAACATTTCCTACCAGACCTAAAAAGAAAATATAGAAACACAATAGTATCACCAGGAACCTCACTGGTAGCAGCACCCCTGTCTCCACCCAATTCACCTCCACCAATGGCTTTCTTTACGAAAAACCACTCACCTCTAGGAGTCATCCTAGGTGATTTTCATAAATGCCTAAGAATCCAGAAAGATTCTGCTTGAAATACATCCATGGGGAATCTCAAAGTGCAAAAGAACATATACAAGCATTCAAAGATGGAGTAGTAAGAGCCCAAATAGAACACCAAGATGTAGTATGTAGGTTGTTTCCTTATTCATTGGGAGATATGGCTTACAACTAGTAATTGATCTTGTCAATCAAATCTATTATCTACTGTAGGGATTTAGAGGACACTTTCATTAATCAATTTTGAGTCTATGTAGACACAACTATTCTATATCACCAATTTTCCACATATAGGAAGGAGCCTAATGAACTGTTACCGTTGTTCAAAACAAGCTTCCAAAGGATGTATAAAAGACTATAGTAACCTTACATTGTCATAGAAGGGGTAGCAATACAGTCATATATGAGAGCTTTAGATCCACTAACATCTTTGTTTCTAAAGAGAATGTATATTGATCAGGAAACTAACATGTTAGCTATAGTACACAACTTGGCTATTGAACTACAATATCAGATAACCCCTTCACCATGAGGTATAGGAGGAACTCTACCTTCATTAGGATATCCAGGAAAGCCCAACCAAATGTTTGCATTAAACCAAGCCATTACCAACAACACTCCATTGATGAACACAGTGCCTAGAATGACTAATTCAATTTACATGCCTCAACTTATCAATTAGATTCCCCTAGTGCCTATGTTGCCTTGGTCCAACAACAAACAAGAATATTCCCAAGCATATTCTACAACAATGCTTGGAGGAAACTCATATTTTGAACACAAAGGATATAATCCTCAAGCAAATCTGTCATAAGTACCGCAAATGAATAAACCTAGAGAAAATGAAAGTATTGAACAAACCTCTCGTCTTTCATCAAAAAATGAAACTCAAGAATTTTTTTTCACAAGTTATGAATGAGTTGACTTAATTTAGGATTAATCCCCCATAAAATTAGAATAATTATCATAACTAGAGGAACTATCAAAACCAAAACACATGATATAAACAAAGGCCTTATAATAAACAATGGGATACAAAACCTAACAACAATGGAGTCACAAATTCAAACACTAATAAGGAAGATGAAAACCATGCCCCGTCTCATATGGCCCATACAAAAAACTTAGACCTGAATTTCATGGCCAATTAGAGTACATTACACAACACCTTTGCTCGTTATGAGGTAAATTGTCCACAAATGGAGAGAATGGTCAAATCAGCACAAGCATATTCACAGTTTGCCCAACCTAACTCAAATGAAAATGTTGGTCATGTGAATACTGCCATGATGTTGGACACCTTTGTGTTCCCTTTTAAAGAAGATAACGAACCTAAAATGGAAACATATGATGCTCAAGCCTTCTAAACTATGAAAGGTAATTATTTCCCGAGGAACTAGAACATAGGCCCTTTTGACACCTCCAATCATCCTAATAGTAGTTTAAATCCCCCTGATCCTAAGGCCAACAATAACCCTCAACTACCTAAGGGACCAATAGAAGGTTAGGTTAGAAACAATCTCAATTTTGCTGCCAGGCCTCAATTCTAGAATGAAATGGGTTATGATATAACATATGAATTGAAGAAGACAAGGTCTAACATGTCTTCTTCGATGTACTAAAAAATTTCCTTATCCAACAAGAGGATTCCTAGATAAGATAGGCCAACCCAAAAGAAAAGCTAAAGTAACATCAACAACTAACATGAATGTAGTCATGTATCGAGTGAAGACAAATACTCCCCCTTTCCTTATCAACCTCAGATATTTGGGAAAAACTTACACAATTTCTTAGTTGACTTTGGTTCTTTGGGGAACATAATGCTACATTCTATCTGCAAGAAGTTAGGTATGACACCAACTAAAACTCAGAAGGTCATACGATTAGACAAAATTGAAGTCAACGTAGTGAGAGAATTGAAAGATGTTTTCATCCAGTTGGGATAAGACCCTAGGATTCAAAACAATATTGATATATAGGTGGTAGAATACCAACAAGGCCCTTAAACATTACAACCATAAAGACCACTTTGTAGGACAACATAGTTTTGATCCAACTCCCAAGACCTTGGAAGGTAATTGATCCCACAGTTATCTTTTTTAGGAGAGGTTAGAGATAACATTTTTTCCTATGTTGCATGTGTTAATTTTTCCATCAATAAAACTTGAGCTAGAAGGATGGCCCTTTTTGAAAACACAATCTAGATCATATAGGTCCCTTTTCACTTGATAGGTTTGAACAAGTACTTAGATCTACCCTTCACAAATGACCATTCTTTGAGTTATTATTTCCTACCAAACCTAGAATGAACCATAGAAACAAAATAGTATCACTAGGAACCTCACTAGTAGCAACACCCCTGTCTCCACCCAATCATTGTGGAGAAAATGTGTCTCAACTTCTAGCTTGAAGGCCCTGTTTTCTTGCCTTGGCAAAATTTTGGGTTTTTTACCCTTTACCGCCATACCGCGCCTGTCTTGTTTCTGCCCCTGGCGGTACCGCAGTGACAGGTTCAACAGTTACCGCATTACCGTGGTCAGTAAAGGCCTTCACCGCTGTAGCCGTGGTGAAGCCGTCGACAGTGATCTTAGCGGTTACCGCCATACCGCAGGTGAAGGGTCCACTCACCGCAGTGGCCGTGGTGAGACCGCTTACGGTCGGGTTCGGCGATTACCGCCATACCACAGGCAGTGGGTCCACTCACCACGGTGGCTGTGGTGAGACCGCCTATGATCGGGTTCGGCGGTTACTGCCATATCGCGGGCGGTGGGTCCACTCACCGCGGTGGCCACGGTGAGACCGCCTGCGGTCGGTTTCGACGGTTACCATCATACTATGGGCGGTGAATCCACTCATTGTGGTGGCCGCAGTAAGACCACCAGCGGTCTGGCTGATGGTCACTGCACTACTGCAGGGTGGCCTATCGGCCCCACGGTAGCGCGGTTTGATCGTCAGCGGTCCCACAAACCAATCACCGCCATACCGCGGTTAGACCTCAACCTAGCTGTGGTAGCACGGTGAAAGTTTGAAGGCGAGTCATGTTGGGCTCGGTGAGGTCGTTGGTGAGCTCAGATGAGCTCACCGCTATACCGCGGGTCGACTCGGTTGGTGCCACGGTAGCGCGAGTATGGTCAGTGTGAGCTCAGATGAACTCACTGCCATACCACGAGCTGGTCAAACGAGCTCGATGGTAGAGCAGTAAGGACTTACAGAGCTTAGACGAGCTTGGGGCTAGTTTGACCGAGTTGGACTCGAAGTCAAAGAGCGACAGCGAATGCAGGAAGTATACATGGCTCAGTGTTAGTCGATGATTGGTTAGAAACCAAAGAAGTAATTGCAGCAGGTGAAGGCTGACTTAGGTTGGCGAACAAGACCCGATTTGGGTGATGGCATTAATGCCTAGGTGGCTCGATGCAGAGAGATTGGCATGGGAAAATCGATTGAGTGATTGGATGAGAGATTCATGAACCTGATGGTCGGTGATTGGTTGATGACATTGAATACAACGCATGACTTAGTAAGTCAAGTACGATGTGGCATATGTCAAGATTTCAAACTGTATGTTAAAAAAAAAAAGAACATTGTAATAGTGAGAGAAGCGAAGAGCTGATCAGAAAAGACTGAACATTGTATGTAATTGTTTTATTACTGGAATACAATTGTTTTGACTATGTGTGGTGGGTTTTTTACCTGGAAAGGTTTTCCCATGTATATCTTGTGTCAATATGTGAATGCTTAATTTTGTTATCTATTTTACTGGTTGTATTCATCTCAAGTAGTTTTAGAAGCTATTAGAACTGGTTTATGTTTTTCTCCTCTATTTTATTAGTGTTAAGGGAATGTATTCCGCATTGTTGGGTCTTTAGATCCACCCCATTTTCTCCTTCAAGTGGTATCAGAGTCTGATCCGTTGTGTTATCCTTGAGAGAAAGCTTAGTTTTTTGTGCTAATATTGTTTCAGTGGGAGTATTGCATTGTCAAAACTTGTTTATGTTTGAGATGGCGAATACATTAGGTAGAGTAGATATTGAAAATTTTAATGGCAGCAACTTTGAGTTATGGAAACTCAAAGTGGAAGACTTGTTGGTGGATAGAGACCTCTGGTTAGCAATGTCTGGTACTAAGCCACAAAGTATGAAGCAAGAGGATTGGGATCTTGCTAATAGAAAAGAAAGATGTCTGATAAGACTGAGTCTAGCCGATTTTGTACTCCTGGACGTCCATGAGGAGCAGTCTACAGCTTCATTGTGGAAGAAGCTTGGTGATATTTATCAGGGAACGTCTCTGGTAAATAAGTTATTCCTGAAGAAGAAGTTGTACTCCTTGAAAATGGAAGAAGGTACATCTGTTGCAGACCATCTGAACTCGTTTAATATGAGTGTTACTCAACTGGCGTTTGTAGGTGTAAAGACTGAGGAGGAAGATTGTTGCATGCTCTTGTTATGTTTGTTACCTGACAGTTGGGATCATCTTGTGATGACCATTGGAAGCACCACCATTGCTTTCAAGATGGAAGACGTTGTTGCCTCATTGTTATCTGAAGAGATGTGGAGGAAGTCTTCTGAGATGGCCAAAGAGGCTCTTGTTGTTCGAGGTAAACCAAAGGAGAAAGGCAAGAAGAAAGACAAGAAGTCGAAATCCAAATCTGCAGGGAGATCAAAGTCTCCTGGTAAAAATTTCAAGGTGAGATGCTGGAACTGTGGGCAACCTGGTCACATCTGGAAGGACTGCAAGGAGAAGAAGATGAAGAATGCTTCTGACAATGAATCTTCTCAAAGTGATGTAGATGCTTTCATTGCAGCAGCCTTGACAACTCAGGCATCAGATGATGTCTAGTTGGTTGACTCAGGTGCGTCCTTTCAAATGATGTCCAATAGAGAATGGTTCTCTAAATACGAGGAGTATGACGGTGGAAAGGTGTACCTGAAAAGTGATTCAACACTGGAGATAGTTGGCAAAGGAAGAGTCAGAATTCAGTTTCCTGACGAGAGAGTCAAAGGTATTGGTGGTGTACTTCACATACCAGGTCTGGCTCGAAATCTTCTTTTTGTCAGTAAGTTAAATGATGATGGTGTAGAAGTTTCTTTTTCAAGTAAGGGATGTAAAATGGCTAGAGGTGCAATGGTGTTGGCTAAGGGTGCTCGTATTGACACTTTGTACAAGCTGGATGCACATCCTATTCTTTGTAATAGTGCCTCTGTAAAGTCAAGCAATGCTGCTTCTGTAGAGAAAGATGAAGACACTTCTCTATCTGCAAATGCTTTGGAGGTAAAACTCTCAACTGAGAAGACTATGCTATGGCATCATAGACTTGGTCACATAGGTGAGAAAGGTTTAAAAACCTTGAAGAATAAAAATATTGTAGAAGGGCTTGATGATTGTAACCTTGAGTTCGATTTTTGCGAACATTGTATCTATGAAAAACAACACTATGTTTCGTTTTATTCTAGTCCTCATAAATCTTCTAGTATACTTGACTATGTTCATTCTGATGTGTTTGGTCTAGTTAATGTTCCTTCATTATCGAAGTCTAGATATTATGTTTCTTTAATTGATGACTGTTCGAGAAGGGCATTTGTATACTTTCTTAAAAGTAAATCAGAAGTGTTCAGTCGGTTTAAAGAATTTAAATCTTTGGTAGAGAATTAGATTGGAAGGAAAATTAAATGTTTAACATACAATGGCGGTAAATTTTGTTTTGCAGATTTTGAAAGGTATTGCACTGATCATGGAATTAAAAGGCATAAGACCACGCCCTACACTCTACATCAAAATGGAGTTGCTAAAAGGTTGAACAAGACGTTCATGGAAAAGGCAAGGAGTATGCTGAGCGGTGCTAGTCTGGAGAAAAAGTTCTGGGTTGAGGTTGTGGCTACAACATGTTATCTAATAAATAGATCTCCTTGCTCTGCTCTTGTTGACAAGACGCCTTCGGAAGCATGGTTTGGTAAGAAGCCCTCTCTGAGGCATGTCCGTCTGTTTGGCTGTGAGGCATATGTTTATGTGCCAATTGAAAAAGATATCTAAATTGGATAAGAAGGCTATCAAATGTATTCTCATCGGCTATGGTGTTGGTGTGAAAGGATACAAGCTTTGGAACCCTATTACTGAGAAGGTTTTGTACAACAAAAGCGTGATATTTCGTGAGCTAAAACCTTTAGGAAGTGATCAACATCTTGAGATAGATCAAAGTGACAAGAAGAAGGATGCAGTTGAGATTCCTCAAACTCCAGAAAGGGAAGAGTTGCATGGTGTACCTAAGACTGAGGAGAGCTCAAGCAGCTCTGGAAGTTTTGATGATGAAGAACAACCTCGACCTGTAAGAAGATGTACATGAGAAAAAAGGCAACCTGAAAGATATGGTTTCTCACTGTTAAATTCAAACTATACCTATGCTTTAATTACCAGCACTGATGAGCCTAGGACTGTGAAAGAAGCAATCAGCATGGCTGATTCGAATTCTTGGTTGCAAGCCATGAATGAAGAGATGGATTCTTTGAAAAAGAATGAAACCTGGAATTTGGTACCATTGCCTAAAGGGCGAAACCTTGTTGGCTGTAAGTGAATATTCAAAAAGAAAACATGACTTGATGGTAGTGTTGAAAAGTATAAGGTAAGGTTGGTTGCAAAGGGATTTTCTCAAATTGAGGGAATTGATTATGGAGAGATTTTTTCCCCTGTAGCAAAGCTCACATCCATTAGATTTTTATTGTCATTGGCAGTTGTGTATGATTTTGAAATTGAACAGATGGATGTGAAGACAACGTTTCTCCATGGTGAGCTGGAAGAAGAAATCTACATGTCCTAGCTTGACCATTTTGTTGAAAGAGGTAAACAAAATCTGGTCTGTAAGTTAAATAAATCTCTCTATGGTTTAAAGCAATCTCCTAGAATGTGGTACCAAAAATTTGACATGTTTGTGTTGTCAATTGGATTTGTGAGATCAAAATCTGATCACTGCATTTATTTTAAATCTGAGAATGATCGTATGCTTGTTATTACCTTGTATGTGGATGATATGTTATTCATTGGGAATAGCAAGTCTATGATTTTTGATCTTAAATCTCAGTTGTCTACAAAGTTTGAAATGAAAGATCTTGGTGCAGCTAGGTACATTCTTGGAATGGAGATAACCATGGATAGAACAAGCAGAAAGCTTTGGGTCAATCAAAGTGAGTATGTGAAAACAGTTCTGGAGAGATTTAACATGGATGATTGCAAGCAGCTAGTTGTTCCAATCATGCAGGGAACAAAGCTATTTGTTGAAGACTGTCCAAAGTCTGCTACTGAGATGGAGGACATGACCAGTGTGCCTTATGCAAGTGTTGTTGGTAGTTTAATGTATGCTATGGTCTGTACAAAACCAAACATTACCCAAGCAGTGGGAGTTCTAAGCCGATTTATGGAAAATCCAAGAAGATCACATTGGGATGCTATGAAGAGAGTGTTCAGGTATTTGAAGGGAACTTCAGACTACGCCCTGTGTTACCATGGCAGTTTGGTTGCACCACAGAAGACTCTCAACATTCATGGGTATGTTGATTCAGATTGGGTAGGGGACATTGACATCAGGCGATCCACCAGTGGATACACTTTCATGCTTAATGGTGGAACAATCAGCTAGATGAGAAAGTGACAAGTTGTAGTTGCTTTATCCACGATAGAGGTAGAGTACATGGCTGCAAATCACGCCTATAAAGAGGTTATTTGGTTAAACCGTTTGTGTTCAGACATTAGATTTAATGCTGGAAAAATTTCAATCTACTGTGATAGTTAGAGTGCCATTTTTTTGGCAAAGAATCTGATCTTTCATGCCAAGACCAAGCACATTGATGTGCAATATCACTTCGTGAGGGATATGGTTGAAGATGGCAAGGTCAATTTGGAAAAGGTCGACACCTTGAAGAATGTTGCAGACGCTTTGACAAAGTCAATTAGCACAGACAAGTTCATATGGTGTGCAAAATCGATGGGCCTTGGGGGCTATGATTGTCAGTAAGTTTCAAAGTCATGAGGGAGCTAGAAGTGTTCGCCAAGTGGGAGATTGTTGAGAAAATGTGTCTCAACTTCCAAATTGAAGGCCCTATTTTCTTGCCTTGGCAAAATTTTGTGTTTTTTTCCCTTTACCGCCATACTGCGCCTATCTTGTTTTTTCCCCTGGCGGTACTGTAGTGATAGGTCTGGCGGTTACCGCCTTACCACAGTCAAAAAAGACCTTCACTGCGGTGGCCGCGGTGAAGCCGTTGGCAGTGATCTCGACGGTTACCGCCATACTGCGGGCGGTGGGTCCACTCACCATGGTGGCTGTGGTGAGACCGCTTGCGGTCAGGTCTAGTGATTACCACCATACCGCGGGTGGTGGGTCCACTCACCGCAGTGGTGACAGTGAGACCGCATACAATCAAGTTTGGTGGTTACCGCCATACTGCAGGCGGTGGGTCCACTCACTGTGGTGGCCGCAGTGAGACCGCCTATGGTCGTGTCTGGCGGTTACCGCCATACTATGGGTGGTGAATCCACTCACCGTGGTGGCCGCGGTAAGACTACCAGCGGTCTAGCTGACGATCACCATACTACCATGGGGTGGCCTATCGGCCCCTACGGTAGTGGAGTTTGACTGTCAGTGGTCCCATAGACTGGTCACCGCCATACCGCGGTTAGACCTCAACCTGGCTGCAGTAGCGTAGTGGAAGTTTGAAGGTGAGTCATGTTGGGCTCGGTGAAGTCGTCTGTGAGCTCGGATGAGCTCACCGCTATATCGCAGGTCAATTCAGTTGGTGTTGCGGTAGCGCGGATATGGTCAATGTGAGCTCGGACGAGTTCACCGCCATATCGTGAGCTGGTCAAACGAGATTGGCAGTAGAGTGGTAAGGACTTAGAGAGCTCGAACGAGCTCGACGCCAATTTGACCAAGTTGGACTCAGAGTCAAAGAGCGACAATGAATGCAGGAAGGACACGTGGCTCAATGTTAGTCGATGATTGGTTAGAAACCAAAGAAGTAATTGCAATAGGTGTAGGCTGACTTAGGTTGGTGAATATGACCTGATTTGGGTGATGGAATTAATGCCTGGGTGGCTCGATGTAGAGAGATCGACATGGGAAAATTTATTGTGTGATTGGATGAGAGATTCATGAACCTGATGGTCGACGATTGGTTGATGAAATTGAATAAAACATATGACTTAGTAAGTCGAGTACGATATGGCATATGTCAAGATTTCAAACTGTATGTTAAAAAAAAGAACATTGTAACAGTGAGAGAAGCAAAGAGCTGTTGTGAGCTGATCGGAGAAGACTGAATATTGTATGTAATTGTTTTATTACTGGAATACAATTATCTTGACTTTGTGTGGTGGGATTTTTACCTGAAAAGGTTTTCCCACGTATATCTTATGTCAATCTATGAATGCTTAATTTTGTTATCTATTTTACTAGTTGTATTCATCTCAAATAGTTTTAAAAGTTATTAGAACCGGTTTATGCTTTTCTCCTCTATTGTATTAGTGTTAAGGGAATGTATTCTGCACTGTTGGGTCTTTAGATCCACCCCATTTCCCCCTTCAATCACGTCCACCAATAGCTTTATTTACGAAAAACCACTCACCCTTGGGAGTCATCCCAGGTGGTTTTCATGAAATGCCTAAGAACCTAGAAATATTCTACCCAAAATACATCATAGGGAATCTTGAAGTGCAAAAGAACATATACAAGCATTCAAAGATGGAGCAATAAGATCCCAAATAGAACACCAAGATGTAGTATGTAGGTTGTTTCCTTATTTACTGGGAGATATGGCTTACAACTGGTACTTGAGCTTGCTAGTAAAATCTATTACCTATTGGAGGGATTTAGAGGATGCTTTCATTAATCAATTTTGAGTCTATGTAGATCCAACTATCCTATATCACCAATTTTCCACCTGTAGGAAGAAGCCTAATGAACTGTTATCATTGTTCAACACAAGGTTCCAAAGGATGTATAAAACACTGCAAGAACCTCATGTTTTCATAGAAGGGGTAGCAATATAGTCATATCTAAGAGCTTTAGAACCACTAACATATTTGTTTCTAAAGAGAACATATATTGATAAGGAAACTTACACATTAGCTATAGTATACCACTTGGCTATTCAACTACAACATCAGACAACTCCTTCACTAGGAGGTATAGGAGGAACTTTTCCTTCATTACGATATCCAAGAATGCCCAACCAAATATTTGTATTAAACTAGACCATTACCAACAACACTCCATTGATAAACACGGTGCTTGGAATGACTAATTTAGTTTACATGCCTCAACCTATCAATCAAATTCCCCTAGTGTGTATGTTGCCTTGTGTAATGTCCCACCACATAACCCTAGAGGAAGTTGCAATAACTACGAAATCGTACAATTTTTTTTCCGTAAAGTACAACATTAACAAGAAAGATTCACTAACTATCGCCAAAATCCTCTCAGGCACGAGACTAAGGTTACGTCTAATTCCCATACCATAAACATAAATACATTCACAACATATCATTAACTACTTAAGAATTACAAGTACATACATTCCAAACATTGAAATTGCATCACATAGATAAGATAACATCAAGATCCCAATATTACATTAATTCTCAAGTAAAGTTTACAACACTCATTCCTAGAATGAGGTAGATCATACATATGTGTTACAAATACATGAGACCTCCTCGAATACAACTGAGGTGTAAAATAAATACAAGATCCATCTGTAACAATAATCAAAACATGGAATAAACAAGCTGGAATCCACAAGCTCTCCACTGGAAGACTTCGCCATCATGATCTGAAGAAAGGGGACCCAACGGTGTAGGGTGCACACTCCTCCCAACCAAGTGGTACCCGAAGGCCCACCCCACATGCTAGGAGATAGTAACAAGGATCCTAGACAAGACTGACTAACAAAAACATATGAACAACACTAAAACAAAGGTTACATTACTTCGACAAGAGTAAAAAGGATCCTAGACACAAGCTAAAAGAAGACTAACTAAAAAAAACATATGAACAACACTAAAACAAAGGTTGCATTACTTCCAGAGATAAACAAATCAAGTATGTTAACAAAACCATACACATAAACCGAACATACCAACCGTTGTCATAGGAAGAGTGTCATCACACCAACTTGACATGGGTTACCCAATGCGGATCTTCATTGGTTACCAACCCCTATTAGTTAAACCCTGGCAACCTCAACCGATCCTCGACCCCCATACTCACTCATGCAAGATCAACATACCTTTCGAAAAGACAAGGTAGATGACCATCACCATTCCAGGCCTTCTCACTCATCCCAAGCCCAAATGAGCACTTGAGTCCATGAGTGAGGCAATCTTATTTTACTTAGTATGAGTTACTACCCAATCTCCTAAATACTTTAATTATGTTTTCACTTGATTAACTACTTTCGAAGGGTTACTCGATTTATCTCTTTAGGGCTCTGGCCCCTAACGAAATCCACTCTTTCCTACTAACAACATAAGGGTCATACCAACACCCAAAGGTAACATAGTGCACAAAACGAGATAAAATAACCTACTCCAAACATAGGAGGCAAAATTTAACAAAATCCACTCCAAACATTGGAGGCAACAAATAACAAAATCCACTCCAGACAAAGGAGGAAACAAATAACAAAGTCCACTCTAAACAAAGGAGGCAACAAATAACAAAATCCACTCAAAACAAAGGAGACAACAAATAACAAAATCCACTCCAAACAAAGGAGAGAACAATTCCTCATTCATGATAACCAGGTGATCCCTGATAAAGACAAACACACTAACCAAGAGTAACAAAATGGGTTGACAAAAATATTAGAACAACCCCCTAATCTATTGACTCTTTTGGAAGACTTACAAATTAACTAACATTTTAACCAATTTTCCCCGAAACATAACTAGAAGAAAATAGATACAAAGGCAATCAAGACGATAAATAAATCTATTACTTGGATTTCCTAAATCCAATTTCATTCAATGAAATACAATAATATAAAGATTGCCCAATTTAACTAAATAGATAAAAACCCCTTTTCACAGATAGAGAAGAAAGTCAATCTATCTAATACTTCAATTTCCTCAATTACTTTTATATTATACTACCAATTTCTTCTATTTAAATATTTTATTTTAGAAAACTTCTATTTGTGCATGCATCTACAACATGCACCTATTTCAAAATAAGACATTTAAAAAAATAATATTTAAATATGTACACATTACATATACCCATATATATACTAGCATATATACATTATATATATATATATATTTAAAATTTTTAACAAAATACCTTTTTAATAGAAATACATTAAAACAATATTTAATATATTAATATATATATATATTTATATAAAGTAACCATATATATAAAGTTGCGACTGTGGGGAGAGTTAGCCTTCCCCCAACACTTACAATTTAAAAAAATTTCATTCCTTTGACAAAAAACAGCGATTCAGTTCCATCTTCGTATAGCGATCCGACAATACAATTCTCTCTTGAAATTTTTTCTATAGACCAGGTAAATAGAATATAAATCTTTATATATATATATATATATATATATATATATATATATATATATATATATATATATATATATATATATATATATATATATATATATATATATATATGTATATATAATATATATAAAGATTTCAAACAACAATTCAAATTGGGGAATAATTTTCCTAAATGCATTCTAAAAGAAACTTTTTCCATGAACATCCGAAAAGAAAACTTACAGAGAAATTTTCCTACACACGATTTTTTTTCAAATAATGAAAACACAAAAGATTCTTTTGAATGCCCAGACAACAAATCTTAAGAGAAAGAACAATAAAATTCTCACAGATAAATTTTACAAGAAATTTCTCGAGAAGCTTCAATCCTACAGGAAAATTTTCTACAAAAACTAAATTTCTTTCCAATTACCAGAATTCCTAATTGTATTCTTCTGGGTTCTTCTATGTTTACAATAATCCCAACTTAAAATTTGCAATGGTTTCCATAAAAGATTTCATTTCAAGAGAGGATTTCATTTTCTCATAGAATTTCACACACGACAATTACAATTTTTAAACAAAACGCAAAGCTTTTAAAACTTGCACAGACAATCTTTTCTAGAGAATAATCTAAACTAGGAAGCTTTTCCAATATAAAACTAACAAAAATTAAAAGAGGAACCTGTAATCCAACGCCTGTGAAGATGTAAATTGAAGTAGTGCCTCTTCCACAAATCTAAGTATTTTCTCCCAGATAAACGAAAGCTTCCTCCATAACAATAAAAATTGTCGAACACAAAACTTTTCTCGAGAGTAATTTTTCAAAAATTTCAACATGCAATCACCGAAAACTCTATTTTTTTCCATCTTTTTCCCCAACAAAATATCTTCTAACCTTCTTTTGTGAAGAAGCTTCCCACTTCTTCCCGTTACAGCCATAAATTTCTCCCCGTGAATAAATTTTCCCAACAACCCTCGTAAATTTTCAAAACACATGTTGAATACCAAAATATATTTTAAACCAAATTGCACAAAATCCTCCAGATATTTTAAAAATTAAAAACATTTAATAATTCTAAAATATTTAACATTTCTAATTTAATTTAATTCAACTAATTTAATTAATTAATAAATAATATAATCCTAAGATTAAATTATCTACCAATTAAATTAATTAATTAATTAATTAATTAACAACTTCTAACATTAAAACCAAATTAATTTAATAACCATCTAAATATTTAAATCCATTAAATTATCTTTTACAAACTTTGCGACATAATAATTTAAAAGCAAAATTAAACAACATTTAACAAACAAAACCAACTAGACCCGATGACACACTGTGACTAGGGTAATGGCTTGACACAAGAACCCTAGCTACTATCTCCCAATCAACATTACCATTAGGAAATGGACATGTTCAAACATGTGAAGCCAGGTGGAGTCGATGTCCTGTACTTGCAAACCTGTAAACAAGACATATATAGAAAATGGATTTATACATCATAATAGAACACACCATGAAGAGAGAATCACAAAATCGTAGGGCGCTCGCAAGTGAGTGGTGCAATTTCGTCCCCTTCACCAATACAATATCACAAAGCTGGCGATTCTAACATCCATAATCTACTCATGTGAAAATAACAATGTTAATTCAAATAACCATTATGCTAATCCAAAGCATGATATAATGATAACATCAAAACAAGGTAACATCACATCATAACATAAAATCCACATCTCTTTATAATTAGTGATCAAATAATAATCAAGCATCAAAGTATATCAAAGTCTAATTGCTAACAGAAAACAAAGAAAAACATGGTATGCCACTATGTGATACAAAGAGAAAAATAAAGGGGTGCTACATCCTCCCCCCTAGGGTCAGGCTTATTGTTGGAAGCCTGCAAACAAATAGGGATATAGCTCCCTCATCCTAGCTACATTCTCCTAAGTAGCAGAAGTATCATCCTTAGGATCCCACTAGATCCTCACCTAATCAATACCTAGACCTCTAAGGATGTGTATCTTGTATTGTGCGTCCACTACTAGAAGCCTCAACAACTACTCTCTGATACCCAATCTAGTGGTTATCAACTACAGTAAATAATTGGTGAGACTTGCCTGCATCACCCACCGTTAGCTCAAAAACTTCTGGCCCCTATCCAAAATGAGTAGTGTTTCTTTGCAGACAATGCCTAGCAATGTGGCCTTGTTGACTGCAAGAGTAACACCCTATATTAAATCCAAAACCCTTGCCACCTAGAGGTGCACTAGACTACTGTACACTACCCCAGTTAGCTGCAGACTGTGAACTCTAGGTCGGTTGATCCTGACGGTTGCACTTATTGTGCCACCAGTTCTGGTTCTTCCTAGGTTGAGAACCATCACCATCCTGATGAGACTAGGAATCCTTACATTTCCCTAGTGCACTATGCTACTGTCCACTCTGAGTAGGACCCTAGTAAGTCACGGGTGATCCAGCTCCCTGAACTTGACCACTATGAAAACTAAGCCCTGTAGCTGATACACTGCCAATTTGAACTCCTGTGTGGCCACCCAATGCCATCTCTAAGTTCTCCTCAACTAGCTTCACCTTCTCCACCACCATCTCCATGGTCTTGGGTTCAAAAACCTGCACACTTCCACTGATTCGGGTGTTTCAGCCCCTGACAAAATGATGGACAAGCATGCCCTCGTCATCTCCAATGCTCATCAATTGTTTCAGCTCCTAAAAATGACGCTCATACTACTCCACCAACATCGCCATCTGGCGCAAGGCATGGAACTCATCACCTCGGCGCTGCTGCCAATGATATGAAAGAAAACGGGCTTTGAACCTCTCAAGAAACATGTCCCATGACACATAATTAATGTCGATCTGGAGCTTCTACTCCTCTAACCTCCACCAAGTAGAAGAAAATCCTCTCAAATGCATAATCACACACCAAACTTTGGTATTGCTACCATAGGGGTGCATCGCAAAGCATCAGTTCAGGTCAATCAGCCAGGTCTCTGCCTCAAGACCACTGCTAAATCCGTCAAAGGTAGGTGGACGTGCCCTAAGAAAATCTCTCATGTATGCAGCTACGACCGCCTCAGATTGAACTGGTACTTCCCTCTCTCCAATATTACCTTGTTCTTCACCTTGTCTCTGCCCAAGGCAAGCCAGTGCCTCCTCTAATATCCTACGCAACTATGTGCCCTCGATCCCTGGAGGATCCTGATGTCTATCTTTGCCCCCTGGGGCATTATGAGATGCCTGATGCTCCCCACGATCAGAATCATGTGGAACATGAGGAGGGGAATCATGATGACTCCCTCCACGACCGCCTACACAACCACGACCTCAACCTCAACCTCGTCCACATCTGGGAGGCATGATCCTACACAGACACACCAAGGTATTAGACAAGGTACACACTTAAAACCTACACACCTAAAAGCTTAATGGGTTCATCATAATTCCAGAACAGCCAATGTTTAAACCTGGGCTCTGATACCATGTGTAATGCCTTGCCACGTAACCATAGAGGAAGTTGCAATAACTACAAAAGCATACAATTTTTTTTCTTTAAAGTACAACATTAACAAGAAATATTCACTGACTATCGCCAACATCCTCTAAGCAACGAGACTAAGGTTATGTTTGATTCCCATAACATAAACATAAATACATTCATAACATATGATTAACTACTTAAGAATTACAAGTACATACATTCCAAACATTGAAATTGCATCACATAGATAAGATATACATCAAGATCCCAATATTACATTAATTCTCAAGTAAGGTTTACAACACTCATGCCTAGAATGAGGTAGATCATACATATGTGTTAAAAATACATGAGACCTCCTTGAATACAACTGAGGAGTAAAATAAATATAAGAGTCATTTGTAACAATAATAAAAGCATGGAATAAACAAGCTAGAATCCACAAGCTCTCCACTGGAAGACCTCGCCATCACGATCTGAAGAAAGGGGACCCAACGGTGTAGGGTGCACGTTCCTCCCGACCAAGTGGTACCTGAAGGCCCACCCCCTGTGCTAGGAGATAGTAACAAGGATCCTTGACAAGACCTACTACCTCTAGACACAGGCTAACACAAGACTAACTAAAACAAACATATGAACAACACTAAAAAAATGTTACATTGCTTCCAGAGATAAACAAATCAAGTATGTTAATAGAACCATACACATAAACCGAACATACCAAACGTTGCCATAGGAAGGGTGTCATCACACCAACTCAACATGGGTTACCCAATGCGGATCTTCATTGGTTACCAACCCCTATTAGTTAAAACTTGGCAACCTCAACCGATCTCCGACCCCCATACTCACTCATGTAGGATCAACATACCTCTCGAAAAGACAAGGTAGATGACCTTTGCCATTCCAGGCCTTCCCACTCATCCCAAGTCCGAATGCGCACTTGAGTCCATGAGTGAGGCAATCTTATTTTACTTAGTATGAGTTACTACCTAATCTCCTAAATAATTTAATTATGTTTTCACTTGATTAACTACTTTTGAAAGGTTGCCCAATTTACCTGTTTAGGGCTCTAGCCCCTAATGAAAGCCACTCTTTCTTACTGACAACATAAGGGTCATACCAACACCCTAAGGTAACATAGTGCACAAAACCAGATAAAATAACCCACTCCAAACATAGGAGGCAACGCTTAACAAAATCCACTCCAAACATTGGAGGCAAAAAATAACAAAAGCCACTCCAAACAAAGGAGGCAATAAATAACAAAATCCACTCCAAACAAAGGAGGCAACAAATAAAAAAATCCACTCCAAACAAAGGAGGCAACAATTCCTTGTTCGTGATAACTAGGTGATCACTGATAACGACAAACACACTAACCAAGAGTAACAAAATGGGCTGAAAAAATATTACAACCCCCAAATCTAATGACTCTTCTGGAAGTCTTACAAATTATTAACTAACACTCTAACCAATTTTCTCCAAAACATAACTAGAAGAAAACAGATACAAAGGTAATCAAGACATGAAATAAATCTATTACTTGGATTTCCTAAATCCAATTTCATTCATTGAAAAACAGTAATATAAATTTTTCCCAATTTAACTAAATAAATAAAAAAAACTCTTTTCATAGATAGAGAAGAAAGTCAATCTATCTAATACTTCAATTTCCTCAATTACTTGTATATTATACTACCAATTTCTTTTATTTAAATATTTTATTCTACAAAACTTCTATCTATGCATGCATCTACAACATGCACCTATTTAAAAATAAGATTTTTTTTAAAAAAATATTTAAATATATACACATTACATATACTCATATATATACCAACATATATACATTATATATATATAAACTTTTTAACAAAATATCTTTTTAATAAAAATAGATTAAAATAATATTTAATATATTAATATATATACCTATATATATATATATTTATATAAAGTAACCATATATATATATATATTTTATATTAATACTCGAAATTTCGAAATCGCTTAAAGCTTTTTGAAGTGGATGAAACTTATTTTAAGGGTTCGCTTATATCAAAAGCAAGCTTCAAATACCATATGGGGAGGGGGTGGCTTTGGGAAACCACAACCGAACCCCCCCATCTCCAAATGAGGTGTGACTTAAAGGTGGGGAGGGTTGTGCTGCCTCTCCATGGGGGTGGCTATGGGGAGAGTCAACCTCCCCCCCCAACACTTACAATTTTAAAAAACGTCATTCCTTTGAAAAAAAACAACGATTTAGTTCCATCGCCATACGACGATCCGACAATACAATTCTCTCTTGCAATTTTTTCTACAAACTAGTGTAAATAAATATAAATTTTTATATATAATATAGGTATCTATATATATATATATATATATATCTAATATATATACATATATTTATTTATTTATACATAATATATATAAATATTTCAAACAACAGTTCAAATTGGGGAAATAATTTTCCTAAATGCATTCTATAAGAAATTTTTTCCAAGAACATCCAAAAAGCCAACTTACAGAGAAATTTTCCTACAGACGATTTTTTTTCAAATAATTAAAACACAAAAGATTCTTTTGAATGCCTAGACAACGAATCTTAAGAGAAAGAACAATAAAATTCTCAAAGATAAATTTTACAAGAAATTTTCTGAGAAGCTTCAATCCTTCAAGAAAATTTTCTATAGAAAACTAAATTCCTTCCAAATTTTCAAAATTCCTAATTGTATTCTTCTAGGTTCTTCTATGTTTACAATAATCCCAACTTAAAATTTGCAATGGTTTCCATAAAAGATTTCGTTTCAAGAGAGGATTTCATTTTCATAGAGAATTTCACACACGACAATCACAATTTTTAAACAAAACACAAAGCTTTTAAAACTTGTAGAGACAATCTTTTCCAAAGAATAATATAAACTAAGAAGCTTTTTCAATATAAAACTAACAAAAATTAAAAGAGGAACCTTAATCCAACACCTGTGAAGATGTAAATTGAAGTAGCGCCTCTTCCATAGATCCAAGTATTTTCTCCCAGATAAATGAAAACTTCCTCTAGAACAATAAAAATTCTCGAACACAAAAAATTTCCTGAGAGTAATTTTTCAAAAATTTTAACAACATGCAATCACCAAAAACTCTCTTTTTTTCCATCTTTTTCACCAACAAAATATCCTCTAAGCTTCTTCCATGAAGAAGCTTCCCACTTTTTCCCATTGCAACCATAAATTTCTCCCCGTGAATAAATTTTTCCAACAACCCTCATAAATTTTCAAAACACATGTTGAATACCAAAATATCTTTTAAACCAAATTGCACAAAATCCTCTAGATATTTTAAAAATTAAAAACATTTAATAATTCTAAAATATTTAACATTTCTAATTTAACTTAATTCAACTAATTTAATTAAAAAATAAATAATATAATGCTAAGATTAGATTATCTACCAATTAAATTAAATTAATTAATTAACAACCTATAACATTAAAACCAAATTAATTGAATAATCATCTAAATATTTAAATCCATTAAATTATCTTAAATACAAATTTTGCAACATAATAATTTCAAAGCAAAATTAAACAACATTTAACAAACAAAACCAACTAAACCTGATGACACACTGTTACTAGGGTAATGGCTTGACACAGGAATCCTAGCTACTATCTCCCAATCAACATTACCATTGGGAAATGGACACGCTAAAACCTGTGAAGCCAAGTGGAGTCGATGTCCTGTACCTACAAACCTATAAACAAAGCATATATAGAACATGCATATATACATCATAATAGAACACACCATGAAGAGAGAATCATAGGGCGCTCACAAGAGAGTGGTGCAATTCCATCCCCTTCACCAATACAATATCACAAAGCTGACGATTCTAACATCTATAATCTATTCATGTGCAAATAAAAATGTTAATTCAAATAACCATTATGCTAATCCAAAGCATTATATAATGATAACATCAAAACAAGGTAACATCACATTATAACATAAAATCCACATTGCTCTATAATTAGCGATCAAATAATAATCAAGCATAAAAGTATATCAAAGTCTAAGTGCTAACATAAAACAAAGCAAAATGGAGGGGTGCTACACCTTGGCCCAACAACGAACAAGAATATTCCCAGACATGTTGCAACAATGCTTGGAGGAAACTCATATTTTGAACAACATGGAGGACATAATCCTCAAGCAAATATGTCATAAGGAAATGCCAAATCTTTTTTATCACCCAAGATTGGATGAAGCACAAGGGGAGAGCATACACACAAATTAACACTCCTAGAATTTACTCTAAGGCAAAAAAGAGAATGAGAGATTTTTAATCCCCATGATCAAACTAGGCACAATGGGAGCGAATACACCAATCACATCTCCAAAGACACAACAAACAAAAGTTAATTAACCCACTACTCTAGGTAAGTGCATCAAAACTAGCGGAAAAATAAATCTTGGACAAGTGAACCTACAAGCACTTGTGAGTAATTTTAATGAGGGCTCCAATAGATGTGAGATAGGTTGCACCACCTGGTTAGCAAATAGGTTAGCTTATAATAGAAAAAAAAAAGGGAAAAAGATAGAAAACACAAAATCCTTCAATAACAAAGAAAAAATGCTAAACAATGTGGGCATCAACACATAGAGTGCAAGCATAAATAGTGAAAGCGTCGTTCAACAAAATTGTGGTTCTTAATGAAAAAAAAAAATTATACATGAGGTGAAGGAACTACTCCACATGCCAAATGATCCAAATCGAGCAACCTACAAAAAATAATTAGATTCCCTACAAAAAAATTAATCTAAAAAAACACAAAAAATAAGATAGAGAATAACCTAATAGAAAACAGACATGAAAGGAAAGTAAAAACTAATTACAAATAGAAAAGATAGAAACTAACACTAAATTGAAGGTAACAATCCATAGTGCGAAGGTCTTATTAAAGCATGAAGGTGCTAAAGGGTTAAAGTACAAAGTTATGTCACACTTGACCAACTTATCAACACAATTGAATTTAAGTATTTCCAACTAAAAGTCAACTTTGGTCAAACATATGGTTTATTTAGTTTCATTCTAACTAAGTTAAATATGGCCACATATTTTCCAATAAAAAATGTTCACTAAATGCATATGAAGCACCATGTTGAGGTCAATTTACAAAAAAAAAAAATTGATATTTCAACAACTCCAACTCATGTAAATAATAGTTTTTAAAAAATATAAAAATACCCTTTTGTAGATATATAAGTAGTTTTCAAAAAAAATAAAAATTCATAGTTAAATTATTGTTTATATTATATATACAATATTTTTTGTTGTGCCAGAGGTATCCCCGCGACCCAACCTATTTAACTTCATTTTTAACATTTTATGAACAATTAAATTATAATGTCAATTTTATTAAAAACTATATTCAAACAAATTTTTAATTTAAAAAATACAAACATAAAATACACTAAAAAATACACTTTTTATTTTCTTACATCATTTAAAATTCAAAACATATATGTCACTTTTTAGAAACTCAAGTTAAAAATTTGGATAAGTGTTGGTCATTTCCTATATAAAGTTATGACACAAATTTATACTTTTACCTTAAAGGAGCCACATAGGTGCCACTCTTGAATTGAATACACTAAAACGTAGGTTGAAGGCATTGTTTCACAATTTGTGATATGAAAACTTGCAAGAAAACTCTTTTTTTTTTTTTTTTTTTTAAATAAATGTGGATCCTACTGGACGTGCCAAATTAAGATGATAAAAGATGTAAAATACACAAACAAATAAACTGAATGAAACACACAAGTTACCTTGCCTTTTACCTTCTCATCTCATTGATTGAACTAAAGTGAATGCACCCTCATATTTTTTGCTCCTTGGAAGTGTTTAGATGTGGGTTGCTCTTTGATGTAGAATAACCTTGGTATAAAAGTGATTTAAAAATTAAGTTTAACATTAATTTATTGATGAGGATTAAGGAATAAGATTTATAAATTTTATGTGGCTAAAATGGACAGTTGAAATGGATGGCTAGGATTTCATAAGAAGATGGAGCTTTTAGGCTTGTGACAAGTTGGAGTCTTGAGACAGTGACATGTGGCATGGGGAAGAGAGCTAGATGTGCTTACACATGTGTGAGCACACATTAGGAAGAACATGAGTTTGACAAATGGGATAGAAGTGGTAAATGTAAGAGGGTGGAAATCAATGGGAATGCCATGTGGATGGAAGAGGAAAGTGTAGGGTGGTTACTTTATGACATATGTAATAGGTAGGGTGGCTTCACATTTATGAGAGGGTCTCACACATGTGTGAGAAATTAATAGAAGATTTGGTCAAAGATAAGGTGGAAGGTGATGGTGACTTGTACATGCTCACACATGTGTGAGCATGGAAGAGGGTTAGGGACACTTGTCACGTGATGACAAGTTTGGGGATTTGGAGGAATTTTTAATTGAAGAAAATGTTAAGGATTATTAGGACAAAATAATTAATTAGGTATTAATTAATTAATTGGGTATTAATTAATTAATTGGGTTTAGAAGAATTAACAAGTGGAGGCTAAGGTTGGACTAATTAAATTAATCAACCTTTATAAAAAAGAGGAAACATAATAAATTAATTAAAATTTAATTAATTATGGGAATGGATATTAATTAATTAAATAATAATTATTTAATTAATTACAAGAAATTAGAAAATGGTTAATTATGGTAAATAAATAATTAAATATTATTTTAATTAATTATCTGATGGGAGGTGATCTTGTGATGTCTATCTCACAAGATCAATGGAAGAAGAAGAATTTCAAGCATAGTTTCTATGATGCATTTGAAAATATTTTTCTTCGGTGAGATGACATACACATTGTTTCTCCTCTAAGATTAATGGTCATGATAGTCCATAAGTTGTAAAATTTAATTATAGATGCTCATCATATACTTCATCAAGTTACCTTTTGTAGAGGAGGAATTTTGACACCCTCGAAATGATGTGATCTCAAGGGGAAAATATCTCTCGACTACCTCAAGGATCAAAGCTCAAATGATAGGATGTGATGATGAAAGAATGTTTATTTGTGTTTTATGCGGGATAAAAGGATGAGAGTTTTAGAGACTGAAAGAGTAGGTTGCAGAGGTCTTCAGAGCAAATTGGTAGGCTCTCGACCAAGGATAATAACATGGTGCACAAACGTCCCTACAATGCGCTATAGTCTCGCATGGATGGAAATCGAGTTTACCATAGAAAAAAACAATGAACCCACTAACTATTCAACTAATTGAATACTTGAAATATACTAAAATAACAAAATAACACAATAACTATAATGAACATAAATTAAATAAAATTGAAGGAAAATGATAGAACATAAAAGAAGAAAGGAGATACTCATGAGAGGTACATGAATGGAGCCTTCAAAAACCAACACCTTCGATACCTGCACACATAAGAATGAGAATATTATTGGGGTTGTTTAGGGGTTTGCCTTAGTCAAACCCCCACTTTGGTGTTTCCACCTCCAAGAACAACCAAATAGATAAATAGATCAAAAGGTAAATAGAAGAGATGGAAAATGCATAGACAAGGGATATGATAAATCCTAATGTGCTCAAAGGCACTAAACAAATAGATATTAATTGCAAGGCTTGAGGAAGCCAAAGAGAGGAAGAGAAAAAGAGAGTTGTGAGATCTTGAGACTATTGTAGCAAGCTGTAGAGAGTTGTGCAAGCTTGAGAGAAAGAGATTTTTTAAGAGAGAGATCAAGGGAGTGAGAGAGAATATCCAAGAGAGCTCATATGAAGTGAAAAGATATATTTAAAAGAGAGAAAACGAGGGAAAGGAGGTTGTCGAGCTGTTACAAACCATCTTGAGCCATTTCCACCAACCAAGGTCAGGTGACAAGTGGAAAAATGATCAAAAATGGTTGTTTGAATACTAAAATGTCACGGGATGCTAGCATGGTGTGTGAATGTCCACACAATGCGCTAGTGTCCAAACAAATCATGCTAAAAAATGGTGGGAGATGAGGGAAACATATGGTTAACACAAAATTGATGTGCAAGGGAAGCTGCTGAAAAGGGTCTTGAGCATCCTGAGAGGGAAAGAGGCTGATGCAATGGCTAAGATGATCCTACACAAATATTAAGGGGGTGGACACTAAAGTGGATACAAAAGTGTAGGTGAAATTGTAAAGGTATGCAATTTTTGACACTACAACTTTGTAGCCCACTAAGAATGCTTGACATTAAGTGATTATGCCCTTTTAATAATCAATATTTTTTTTGATAATGGATGTCAATTGAATAGATAATTTAAAATTTAAATGTATTGTTCTATATTTTATTATAATTTTAGTTATTCTTTTCCTTCATTTAATACTATTACCAAACATATATTATGATAATCTTGAAAAGTGTAGAGGACTTTTTGTTCTACAAATGTTTTTTAATGATTGATCCATTGGGTATGCTATTGTTCTATTTGGATTAAATATTTAACATTGAAGCCATTTCTTGGGTATTGCGTACCACTAGTGAAGTGTTAGATCACTTCCACTAAACCAATTTATCTATTCTATCAATAGGGAGAATGGATCACTTTTTATTATGTTATGACATAGGAGTAAGACTAAGAGAAACTAAATGTGTTTATTTACCTTAATTTATTTATTTCATAATTATTTATTTAAATACAATTGTTCAAGAATCAAGATGTTTGGAAGAGAAAAATATAACACACCTTTCAAAATATTTCATATTTACGATTTTAAATAATCATGCCATATTTATTGATGAAAATCATGATTTACATAACTCACAACTCTTGAAATCCAGTAGTGGTGAACCTGGAAATATTTGTTTTGCTAAGACATAAAATAAGAACTAATCATTTTGCTAGTAAGGAATGGAAGTATGGGTTACACCAAATGATGGTGAATGAGGATTTCCCTTGCCTTGATTTCATCAAGCTTTGTGATAGTAATTATAAACTAGCAACTCAAGCCATTGTTCAAAAATATGGTATCAAATAGAATAATATTACTCTCCTTATTATGGAGGAACAAGTTACCACATATTAATTGGGAGGATATAAAGTCAATTTCTTTCATGAATCTTGAGGAACTTTCTATAATCCATGTATAAGCTAATCATACTTTCGAGTCCAAGGACCTATGTAATATCATAGAAGATGAGAAGGTACCCAAAGGGGATACTTCCTATGAATTGAGTAAATTTCGTCAATGGGTCCATGAAATAATATAAAGTAAGGATTTGTTTTGGGGTTAGACATTGATGCTAAAGTAAAGGACTATGTATTCTAAATGGTATGTAGAATCAACTTTATAAATATTGGGAACCATTTTAGATTATTTTAAGCACATGTTTATTCCATCCATCTTCAATTTGAATTAATTTTAAAAGATGGGTTGAAAACATGCTCAATTTGTATTTGTGTTATGTTGTAATTTGGCAATTTTATGCTTGGTTTTAAAATTAAGTTTCAAATCAAGCCTTATAACAATCTCATGGTGGTTCAGACTCGGAGGACGATGATGATGTCTTTCGACTATGGGAGAGCTGGTGGCTTTGGCCTGTTGCGGCAGAATCATGTTTTGGCTTTTTTGGGTACTTTGGTTGTCTTTGGGGGGCATCTGTTGCTCCTGTGGTTCGGCTCACAGATTATGTGCTTTGTTCGCTTATTGGCCTTTGGAGGCTTCTGTCGTCTGGCCTCCCTTGGTTTCCTGTCAAAGGCTATGGGGAGGGTAGTGTGGTGTTTCCTTTGATGGTGTCCTCTCCTTCTTCGGTGCTCCTTTTGCCTTAGGTTCAACCTTTCTCGTTGTCACGTGACTTAAACGTTCTTCTCCTTGTCCCCTCTGTGACTTGGCACCGTCATTCTAATTTTGGAGCTAATTTTGGTCCTGCGGGGATGGGAGTTGGTTCGTCTGTGTTCGTGTTTGTTGTGGGGGTCGCTGGTTCTTGGACTTACGCTAGACTCCTATGTTTGTCTCTTCTCGCGTGCTTGGGGGGAGCTTTTGCTTCTGCCCTAGTGCTTTTTGTTTGTTTGTTGGATGGTTTGATGGCTTTGGGTCTGTGGTTTTCTATCGCCCTGTTCTCTCCTTTTGATATGATTTTTTTTCTTTGTGCTCGATCTTTCTCTCTGTTGTATAGTTGGTACGACTCTGTTCTTGTCCCCTCAACGGTTGGGTGCTTTTGGGTTGATTCTGTTGTTGGTTCGTGGCTTTGTGTGGGCCTCCTTTGTTTGTCTCTTCCTATGCGTTGGGGGAATGTTTTGGCTCTCGCTCTTTCGTTGGTGTTTTGCTCCTCTATTTATTTGTCCCTCGTTGTTGTGGTTTTCTCTTTTGTTGGTTCGTTGGGTTTTGGCCTACTGCTTGCTCCCGGCTTGGGCTTCTTTTCTGCCTTTGGGTTCACCTCTCCTATGGTTGGCTTTGCCTTGTTCTGTCCCAAGTTTGAGTGGCTGAGTCTTTGTTTTATCCTGCATCCCTTCTTTCTTGCTCTCTAGATCTCGGTTGGGGACCTTGGTAAAGTTGGGGTTGGCAGATTTACGAGGCTCTACTCTTTGAAGCTTGGGCTCTATTGGAGGTTCCCTGTTTTAGTTGGTGGCTTTGAGGTGGGTTCTATCACTGTTGGTGGTGTGATAGGGGGTTGCTTTTGCAAGTTCCTCTGGTCGTTGGGCGTTTTGCTGGTTGATGTTGGAAGCTCCTTATGTGGTGGTGTCTGCGGCTGATGGTTGTCTCTTCTTTTTGGTTCTAGTTTCTTTCCAAGCCAAAGGAGGTTGTGACTACCCATTCTATCATAATTCCTTCCTTTTTTTGGGATCTACAGTTGGTGTCTTCTATGGAGGTGAAGAATGCTCCTTTTAAGGTGGAGCCCTCTCCTTTTGAGGTGGAGTTGGTTGATGTAGTCCTTGCAGGAAGTTCTCTCCTTTACTGCTTGTTCCTATTAAGGTGGAATTGGCGTATGCAGGAGAGTGACAGATTTGATAGCAAGGGTTCTTATTTCTTCCTCTCCTTTAGAGGGGAGCCCTCTTCCATCGAGGAGGAGATTGGGTTGGTTTTTCTAGAGGAATGGATCTGTAAGGAGACAAATGGTTATCAGTGTTTATTTCCTTTTTACACCCTTATTGAGGTAGAGAGTAGGGCTTGGTTGTTAGTTTTGAATGAGAGCTCTTGCTACCCTCTTTGTTTTGGTTTAGTGTTTCTATCATTGAGTGCTTGGATTGTTGCGGTATGGCGGATTGTTTTGCCCACCCATGGGGTGGATGCTATTAAAGATTGTTGGGTTTACAATTCGATGGATGACTTGTTACCCTGTTTTGTTGGCCAAGAGGCCTATTTGCAAAGTGGATTGGGTTGTGGATCCTTTTATACATGCTTGTAATGGTTTGATGTTTTTCCACCCTTAGGGTGGTTGCTATTGTTGGTTGTGTTGATGCTTTGTGAATGGCCTTTTGGCTTGTTTTTCTAGTGTTGTTCCCTGTTCTACCTTGTTGTTCTGTTGGCAATAAGAGTTGTTTCTTGTTTTCGTTTCCATTTCACCTTGTAGTTGTTCTTTGTCTTGTTGTGCTTAATCCTAAATATTTTTTTCTATAAAAAGGATCAAGGCCCTTCCAAAATCCTTGCTTAATCAAAAGCAATCTCATTCAACAAATATATTTGGTATATGAATGACACCCCAAGAAAATAATGTACGGTGGTGAATCTTCTTAAATCCATTTCATGAATTAATTTATCATTCCCTTTAATGGAACCATTATTGTAGTGTCATACTTGTAATTCTCGAAAATTACAAAAATATCATTCAACTTGACACAAAAATTTAATTTGTTGACTAGTATCTAATGGAAGATGATACAATTGTCAAATTTTAAGTTGCATATTTAAATTCTTTCAAATTGACAAAACATGTTAAGAGTTTTTTTCTTAGAACATATAAGGTAGATGGATAATATAGATAAATTATATTTCATGGTGCTAGTAAGAAGTCCGTATTTTCATTTTTATCTTTCACTTATGGAGGGTCAACCTTTGATAAGGATGGGTTATGTATTACCTGATGAAACATAGTAAAATGGGTGATGTAGGTTTTGAATGGGGGTATGATGCACCTATCTTCCTATTTTCATTAGGAAAAAGAGATCCCCTAGGGCAAGATTGAATTTCAACCTTTAGGTGAGTCAATCTTGATGGAGATCTTTTTGTTTTCCTTATGACCGAGGATAAGGTAAATCAACCTGAAATGCACTTTTGGGAGATAAATGAAAAATATCAAATGGATGCAATTATGCAATGTAACACTTGAATCATCAATTTAAAACCTGAATCTAATAGAATCCATAAACTTCTAACAAATCTGAGATGAGTATGAATTTATGCACACATCACCAAAAGCCTCTTCTAAGTGTCCTCCTGGAACAAATTCACCATAGGGAAAATGGGTCTTGCTACAGGGATCTAAAATTTGCTTTTATAGTCATCTACTCCAAGGTTTGCACCCTTGATTCCTTTGGATTTCATAGTCAGAAAGTTAGAATTAAATTTTGTAAGTGATCTTTCGTATCTTGATGATAATGTTGACAAATTTGACAACTTTGACAAATTTTGCAATTTTGACAAATTTTGCAATTTTGACAAATTTTGCAATTTTGCACTTTTGAGATCTTCAATCCTTCACCTGAAAATTTTCAAACATAAAGAGGGAAAAATTGTTTGTTTTTGGTGAATGGAGGTTTTCCTTGGTCAAACCTCATTTTGCTAATTAAACCTTGAAATGAAATGAAATATGAATGGAAGGAATGATAAATGAACAATACTATGTTTCAACTCACCAAACCCTTGAATATAAATCCTTAGAGGACTAAAATCTAACACATCTCTCTAAGATCTTGATCTTGCATGAATGACTTGATTAGATAGCTTGAATCTTGACTTGAATGTTTGAATCCTACATCACAATGTTAGCTCCAACGGAATGCATGAATGCAAATAACTTTGACCTGATGCTTGAGATTTTGATTGCTGCTATAAATGATTGATAAATCTACTCTTCAATGCTCTTGACAATAATATTTTCTCATACGAAAGTTGCCCTCTTTTTAGATGTTTTGAATTGATGGGTGGGTGCATGGAAATGGGTAGCCATTCCGTGGACACCCTTTAAAAAAAAAGTTTTTGGACATAACGCGAGCGTGTTATAACGCGTGTGCATTATAACGCGCTCGCGTTATGTCATCGGTTAAACCTAGGTAAGGTCCGGCGGATAAAAACTGCAAAGAGATAACGCGAGCGCGTTATAACGCGCACGCATTATAACGCGCTCGCGTTATCGATTGTTAAAAGTAAAAAAAGAAATGCAAATCTCTCATTTGCATTTCGACTGTGTTTTTTGTGCACCCGCGGCCAAAAACACCAAAATAGCGCGCTCGCGTTCGGGTAGAGGAAGAGGTAAGGATTCTATGCTTTTTATTTTGAATTTGTTAGTTTTAGGTTGAATTTGATATCTATTTGTTTGAAATTTTAGGAGATGCAAATCAACCTGCAAACCCTCAAAATCCTCAACAGGAGGACCAACCAAATCCTCAAGATCAAAATCAACCACAAAATCAACCTCCTCCACCAATCACTCAACCCCCTCCTGGCACTCAACAAAATTTAATGAGTGAAATTGAAAACAACAAAAAACAAATTGAGGATTTGATCAATAGGTTGAGTGATCCAAATGGTTCAACCACAGAAAGAATGACCCTAGCAAATTCCTTGAAAGATATGTTAACAAACGTAGATTCAATTAGCAAACAAATAACTGGATGGGAAGATAGGAGGCAGGCGGCTAGGGAGTATTATACAAATAAACTATCATACAAGGATGTGAAAGATTTAAAAATAACAAAAGGTGATTTGTGCTCATTATTCACCGACCCACACACAAATCAAAATCTTACCCTCAATGCAAAGAGGTTTCCTATCCATTGGTGCCACCACCAACAAATGAAGGAGCAATTTTATGATAGGTGGTACATGGTCTTCGATTACCCACCGTGCAACAATTGCGAGGTCCCGCAATATTTCCTTAGGAAACTATACAGTGAGTTCATATTGAACAAAATCCCAAATTATTTTGATATGAAGGATTTCCAGGGGAGAGGTGGGGGGTCAGCTCAAGATAGACCTGGTGCACATTCGGATCCTACGCGGCAAGGTAGACGAGCTCTCGCTAGGCCGCCTCATGAGCACATTGTTATGCCTTCCGTCGTGAAGGAAAGTGCTGACGTAGAGACATTGCAAGCAATCAACACTTTGACCCAGAGTGTCATCCATCATACTAGCCCTATTCTACAACGCCATCCAGGGGAGTCTTCTAGTGGTGGTCTTCGAACACATGTGTGTCAATCTTGTGGAGCTACTTGTTCACATGACCCCACCGACCCTCAGGAGACCGGTACGCAGGATCCGTCTGGAGCTATGGAGATGGAGAGGGCAGCTGACATTTTGCATGAGGCATATGGCATTGATAGTCAGGTAAAAGTTATTGCATGTGTTCATTGAATTTAATTTATTAAATTTCGATTTTGAAATGCAAGATTAACTAAAAATGTTTTATGATTTTAATAAAATTGCAGGGTCATAGTGTTGAGACTGGATACACCGGCCCCCCACCAACCTATTTTTGCAGTACACCTATCGCTAGGGTATGTAACTAGTAAACAATTATAAGTTTATTGCATATTAATGGAATTGTTTTACGAATGGTAATTTAATATGCAATTTTGGATGTTGAACAGACTAATATTGGAGGTTTTGATGGAACACTTCCCAGTGGCGGTGGATTTACTCAAACCTTCACGCAGGTAATAGAATAAATATTTTAACTAATGAATCAAGTACTTAATAGATTTGTGTAGTTTATACATGCACATCGTTGATTATGTTGAATAATTTGTTGTTTTATTTTCAGTTGTTGCGAGACGATACACCTCCGAATGTGACGAGGGCAATGGATATTGGTGTGAAATCTGCTATACAATCCTCGATGGCTCTGACAGAAGAGGTATGAGGCAAATTAGTAAATTTTAATTTACATTTGTTGTTATAGATGTTAGTTAGTCAGAAATCAAACCATTATTGATTCACGTAGTTTTTGTCTATTTGTATGGTTTATACAGGGCTTGAGCATGCCTGAGCATGGGCGTGAGGATATTTTCCTTGTGGAGAGAGATCGTGAGATGGCTGTAAGTGATTATTTTGTCAAATATATCATTTTTTATAATGTAATTTCTATATATTCATGTCTTTACTTCTTATTGTAACAGTTAAAACTTCACCATGAACTAAACCCTAGGAGGAGTAGCAGAAGCACTCCACGAGCGCAGCAAAAACGAGTGACAGACCTATCGCCATCCGAGCGAAAAGGAAAGGGAAAGATTTTATTTCCTGGGCATGGAGAGCAATGACTTTTGATTCCATAGTCTTTTATTGTATGCCTGCATGGCAGTTTTGTACATATGTTTTATTGGACATATTTGACATTGTATGCCTAGATGACATTCTCGTAAGCCTATATGGCTATTTTGTACATATATTTATGTATGACTACATGGCTATTTGGTTAATACAAATATCTTTTTTCGATGCTTGTCCATATTTGCATTCTAAATTGATGGTTCAATAGATATGAGTTATGTATATTCAAGTGTATACTTTACAACTTACGTGTATACTTTGTGACTTACGTGCATTCGAGTGTATACTTTGTGGCTTACATGTTTTCATGCATATACCTTGTATTCGTGCATATACTTTGTTTTAATTTGTGTATACTATGTATTCGTTTGTATACTTTTTGAGGCTTACGTGTTTATGAGTACTTGTAGTTCCCTTATTGACATGTACATGTTTGACTTATTCACATGTATAATTATTAATTGGTTAGCCGTAGCATTGATCTATGTCATCCTCAATGCATGATCCTTGAGATGGAGTAAGTACACCCTCAAGGTCAAAAGGAGTTTCACATGCATTCTTCGTAGGCTCATTTTGGTAGTGAAACCAAAAACCTCTTGCATCATTGAAACGAAAAAAAAATTCCTTTATAGCAGGTTTGAAGCCATTATCATTCTCCATTAGTTCTTCATGTATCCACTCCCCATTAATGGTTGTCGCATGACCTTCATGAAACCAAGCACTTATCTCATTTGTGATAGAAGAAATGTATGAAGATTTATCTTCTTCCTTATGAACCATTCATTATCATGAGAGATGGGTTCTTGTGAACCACTATTGATGAATCATGGGTCAATGAGTTTGACTTGTAAAACTACACGATTGAATCCTGATAGCAATATCACAATATTTATATATCTAAATACTGCCATCTTACCCACACAAGATTCTGGAAGATGCTTCCCACCCTTCTCTTAGTGGTTGCTCTCATTGCACCTTCTACCTAGCTTCATCTTGGTGTAGACAATATGAAGACCCCAACTTGAGATCTTCACACATGCAAGAACAACTGCATCCTTCCTGCAGCTTGGATGGATCAACTTGCAACCAAGAACCCATGCTACTTCCTGGTGTAGATTGCCTTCTACACGCTCAAAACCTTCTGCCTCTGATACCATTCTGATGCAGAGGACACAACACAAGACAGTGGCTCATACACCCTTCTCACTCCTTAACCTACCGATCACTACTGATCACTACTAATCAAGACATGTTCTTAAGCCTCTAATTCTATCCACCACCTTTCCGTTGTTCAAAGCCTGAGTCACACATTGCTCAAACACAATGGTCGAGCGATGTAATGGTTTCTTTGAAAACCGTTATACATTTAAAACCATACAAGAATTTCACACTCGGTTATATTACGTATATTCCCTATCAACTGAAACCGTTTTTCCCATTCCATTCGGGACTGTCATAAAGAAACCTGAAAACAAGACATCCATGACATTCAAAACAATAGTGAATCCTTCAAAACTAATCTACATTCACAATTTGCAAAACAATAAACCAGGAAAGATAGAGAGAACGACATGACGGGAAATGGAAACTCCTCTTTAACGAATTCCAGATATTAACACTTCAAAAACATACATGCTTTAGCCAGAGAGCCCGATTTCTTCTCCCTCTTGTTTACTCTCTTTTTTGTTTTCCCGTAGTTGCACTCTCTATTTCCTCTATCTCCCCGTATTCGGTTACATGTTGTCTCTTTATAGAGATTCTAGGGTAGTTAGACAAATTATTCATCTACCCGATATTCCCATTCGGTTACAACTGTCATTTAATCGTTTTGATGAATATATCATTGCAATTTTAAACACTTAACCATTTCTTAACATGGTCCCACTAAATTCTAAATGACTAAAACATTACAAAATTATGAAGCTTGTCATAAATTTCAAGAGTCGAGGTGTCCCCGCACCAGTATCCTAGTTGTCCCTTTGTTGATTTATCTCCTCACTAATCCATCTTATTGGATTCTTTCACCTTTTACCCATCGCTTTCTTGAAAAACTCAATTTTAGGCCTTGTAGCCTTCTGCTCCAATTTGGCCTCCTAGAACCCGTTTTCTTGACTTTTCTCACAATCAGTCTTAACAACCCCCAAATGTTTTTGTAAATTCTTTCTTTTGATCATCAAGGCTCCAATATTTACGAAGCCTTAGGTCCTACAAGTTTTCGTACATATGATTGTCCTCAAACCCCCTATTTTCAAGGGTTCCTATGGTTTTTGGCTCTTTTTCCTTCTTTGAGGGCTTCAATGACCTCCTCAGCTCTCCTCCTGGCACACACATGACTGAGATGCATGTGCCTACACTTCGATACTCTTTATTGGCAAAAACCAATCCATTTAGCAACTCTCCTTGCTGCTGTGCTCGCCAAGCTACTAGCCAGAATGCACTTGCACTCGCCTAATGCTTGATGATTTCATCACCTCCTTGCAAAACAAGACCCCTTAACCTATATGTACACTATTTACATAGTCCCCAACTTGATTCCAAGTGGCCATGAGAGGAAAGCCATGGGAAGTCAAGTGGGACTCATTATTCACAAAACTGGCCTGAACCGGCAATGAGACCAAGAAAACCAAAAACTTGCAAAAAGATAACCAGTCGGTCTAGATGACTAATGTAATGCTACACAAGATAATTAAGTGACACAAATGGAAGACTCAAAGCATTAGATAAGTCCCTTCAATCCATTCTTGACTGGATGAAGGCTCAAACACAGAAATTCAATGAAAACTTGCTCTCTTCCAATCACAAAAATGTACTCTCCAAGTCTCAATTCATGAAAACAATCCTCCAACCCAGGTATTGGGGTTTTTCTGACCTTATATACCTTTCTCACACATTCTAGGACCCTTTGGTCGGGCTTAGAGCATCATTAATGTCATTTTCCAACTTTTAGGACAAATAGCCAAGGCAACATTGCTCAAAATGCTCACAGTATCCAAGACTTACCCAAACCGCAAGCCCCTAACAAACCTATTTCCAATTCACTCATCAAAAACACTCTTGGGACTTTATATCATAGTCCCTATTCCCTCTTTCATCCTAATCTGATAGTAGCCACTTTTCAAATCAATCTTGGACTAGTACCTAGCACCCCCCTAAACAGTCCATTAAGTCTTCTATCCTACGAATAGGAAACCTATATCTAATGGTTATCCTATTTATGGCCCTAGAATCAGTACACATTCTCCACTTATCTCCCTTCTTAGGTGCCAACACCACTAGAACAACACATGGGCTTATGCTTTTCCTGATCAACCCTTGGTCCAAAAATTCTTGAACTTGCCTTGCTATCTCCTTGTTCTGCTCCAGTGTCATTTTGTATGCAGCCTTGTTAGGCAATGTTGCTCTTGGTACAAAGTCAATTTGATGACTGATTGCCCTCTTAGGTGGTAGTGTAGCTGGTGTGCCTTCACAAATGATATCCTTGAACTGATCCAACAGTTGCTTCACCTCTGCTGTCATAGGTAGCCGACTAGGTGACTCCTCCTCCTTTGGCTTCAACATGATTGCATAGACAACTCCTTCTTCCTCCTTCATGTCTCTTAGGAATTCCTTTCCACTCATCAAAAGTACACTGGATTCTGCCTTTTCCACTATCCTTCTTGGGGAAAAAACTTCATGGTTAAGCGCTTGAGCTGGAGTATACTGGAATGGGTGACCTCCCGGGAAGGCCTAGTGCCTCACCTTTGTGAGCATCACTTAGATGCAATGATTGCTAAGTGGGCCATTCAATATCATTTCAAATTTGTTTCTTTAAACAACTTAAAAATTTGCAACTTAAGACTCCTCCAACCTAAGGGATCGATCTGGTGAAACATAGCTCGGAGCGATCCCACATGTTTTGGTGCAAAAGAGGACCATGATTAGCGTAAACATACCTATTTGGACGTGTTGGAACAGTCCGTTTGGTCACACAAGTTGCAGAACGAAAGTTGCACCACTCTGCAACTTTGCACTGCTTGCATTTGATGCTTTTTCCATCAAGTGAAAATCCGCCACCACTAGAAAACCACTCCGAGATAGCCAAAACCGAGAGAGGTTTTTGTAGACAGGCTCAATGCAATTCTATAGGATCAGATGAGAAGTTTCTAAGCATCATGGTATCCAAGTAATAGCATGCTGAAGTTTGCAACTATTTTGCACTTTGGACCCTTAAGGGATCAATCCGGTGGAACATAGCTCAGAGCAATTCCACGTGTTTCGGTGCAAAAGAGGACCATGCCTACTGTAAAAATACCTATTTGGATGTGTTGGAATAGTCTGCTTTCTCACACGAGTTGCAGAGCAAAAGTTGCACCACTTTGCAACTTTGCATAGCTTGAATTTGACATGTTTTCCATCAAGTGAAAATCCGTCGCCACGAGAAAACCACTCCAAGATAGCCAAAATCGAGAGAGGTTTTTCTAGAGGGGTCCAACATCTTTCTGTAGGATCAAACGAGAAGTTTCTAAGCATCACGATATCCAAGTAATAGCATGTTGAAATTTGCAGCTATTTTGCATTTTGGACCCTTAAGGGATCGATCCGGTGGAACATAGCTCGGAGTGATTCCACATGTTTCGGTGCGAAAGAGGACCATTCCTACCGTAAAAATACCTATTCGGACGTGTTGGAACAGTTTTCTTGCTCACACAAGTTGTAGAGCGAAAGTTGCACCACTTTGCAACTTTGCACAGCTTGAATTTGACACGTTTTCCATCAAGTGAAAATCCACCGCCACAAGAAAACCAGTCCAAGATAGCCAAAATTGAGAGAGGTTTTTCTAGAGGGGTCCAACGCCTTTCTGTAGGATTAGACGAGAAGTTTCTAAGCATCATGGTATCCAAGTAATAGCATGCTGAAGTTTGCAGCTATTTTGCACTTTAGACCCTTAAGGGATCGATCCGGTGGAACATAGCTCGGAGCGATTCCACGTGTTTCGGTGTGAAAGAGGGCCATGCCTACCGTAAACATACCTATTCAGATGTGTTGGAATAGTCCGCTTGCTCACACGAGTTGCAGAGCGACAGTTGCACCACTTTGCAACTTTGCACAGCTTGAATTTGACACATTTTCCATCAAGTGAAAATCCGCTGCCACGAGAAAACCACTCCAAGATAGCCAAAATCGAGAGAGGTTTTTCTAGAGGGGTCCAACGCCTTTCTGTAGGATCAGACGAGAAGTTTCTAAGCATCACGATATCCAAGTAATAGCATGCTGAAGTTTGCAGCTATTTTGCACTTTAGACCCTTAAGGGATCGATCCGGTGGAACATAGCTCGGAGTGATTCCACGTGTTTCGGTGGGAAAGAGGACCATGCCTACTGTAAAAATACCTATTTATATGTGTTGGAATAGTCCGCTTGCTCACACGAGTTGTAGAGCGAAAGTTGCACCACTTTGCAACTTTGCACAGCTTGAATTTGACACGTTTTCCATCAAGTGAAAATCCGCCGCCACGAGAAAACCACTCGAAGATAGCCAAAATCGAGAGAGGTTTTTCTAGAGGGGTCCAACGCCTTTCTGTAGGATTAGACGAGAAGTTTCTACGCATCACGGTATCCAAGTAATAGCATGCTGAAGTTTGTAGCTATTTTGCACTTTGGACCCTTAAGGGATCGATCTGGTGGAACATAGCTCGGAGCGATTCTACGTGTTTTGGTGCGAAAGAGGACCATGCCTACCATAAACATACCTATTCAGACGTGTTGGAACAGTCCGCTTGCTCACACGAGTTGCAGAGCGAAAGTTGCACCACTTTGCAACTTTGTAAAGCTTGAATTTGACACGTTTTCCATCAAGTGAAAATCCGCCGCCACGAGAAAACCACTCCAAGATAGCCAAAATTGAGAGAGATTTTTCTAGAGGGGTCCAACACCTTTTTGTAGGATCAGACGAGAAGTTTCTAAGCATCATGGTATCCAAGTAATAGCATGCTGAAGTTTGCAGCTATTTTGCACTTTGGACCCTTAAGGGATCGATCCGGTGGAACATAGCTCGGAGCGATTCCATGTGTTTCGGTGTGAAAGAGGACCATGCCTATCATTAACATACCTATTTGAATGTGTTGGAATAGTCTGCTTACTCACACGAGTTGCAGAGCGAAAGTTGCACCACTTTGCAACTTTGCACAACTTGAATTTGACACGTTTTCCACCAAGTGAAAATCCGCTGTCACGAGAAAACCACTCCAAGATAGCCAAAATCGAGAGAGGTTTTTCTAGAGGGGTCCAACACCTTTCTGTAGGATCAGACGAGAAGTTTTTAAGCATCACAGTATCCAAGTAATAGCATGCTGAAGTTTGCAGCTATTTTGCACTTTGGACCCTTAAGGGATCGATCCGATGGAACATAGCTCGGAGCGATTCCATGTGTTTCGGTGTGAAAGAGGACCATTCCTACCATAAACATACCTATTCGGACGTGTTGGAACAGTCCGCTTGCTCACACGAGTTGCAAAAAAATGTTGCACCACTTTGCAACTTTGCACAGCTTGAATTTGACACGTTTTCCATCAAGTGAAAATCTGCCGCCATGAGAAAACCACTCTAAGATAGCCAAAATCAAGAGAGGTTTTTCTAGAGGGGTCCAACGCCTTTTTGTAGGATCAGACGAGAAGTTTCTAAGCATCACGGTATCCAAGTAATAGCATGCTGAAGTTTGCACCTATTTTGAACTTTGGACCCTTAAGGGATCGATCCGGTGGAACATAGCTCAGAGCGATTCCACGTGTTTTGGTGCGAAAGAGGACCATGCCTACCATAAACATACCTATTAGGACGTGTTGGAACAGTTCGCTTGCTCACATGAGTTGCAAAAAAATGTGTACAAATTGTTTACATCACTTTTATATGACCTTTTTCACATTGTTTACATTTCAAAATTCAAAGTTTGCAAATTTTCCTACTCAAGGCATTTACAGAACAAGGTGCTACTACACCAAACATGAACTTCAACCTTACAATATTTGAGTATATCTCATTATGTAATTAAATCTTATTCCAATGCCTCTGGCACTTCATTCTCTCAGATCTTTTACAATGTCACTCATACATTCAAGATTCTTTTTAAATGTCTACATCATAGGTGCTCATCATGAGGTTAACTTCAAATGAGTAACTTGAGATTCCCTCGCTAAGCTTCACATTAAATCTCTTATAATGGCTTGAAATCAAAATTGAGATTTGTCAAAATCATCAAAATAAGTATGTTACATTGCTTTTTTTGCTGAGATTTTTGATAATGGCTCTTAAATCAGCATTTTCTGCAATGAAAGATCAATCAACCCTTAGTAGTTTACTTACAAATACACAAAGTAAAAGAGAAAAAGAAAGAGCATCCAAAATGGAAATGAAATAAAAATAAATGGAAGGCACTTATAGATGTTGCATACAGGCATCAAAATAAGGATGTTGCATTGCTTTTCTGGTTGACATTTTCTTCGATGGCTCATATATCAACATTTTTTGCAAGGGGACACCAATCACTATAAAAGAAGATGATAGAATTGGCATCAAACAAATTAATGTGCATACAAGTATAAATTAATAAGAACTAATGTGCATATACTTACAAATTAATCCAACGAACCATCCAGGTCTACTCTACTCTTTATTGTGTCAAGTATTGCCTCATGGTCAGACTCACGGACCTTCCATAACATCTTGTTCAAAGGTCTACCCCCATATTTGGTCAAATGAACATTGGATGCCACGACAAGATTTGAGTAATGAAGAATCTTACGATGCATGTCAAAGTCTTGAAATAGCCAATGTTTAACACTTGAATGTGGGTACCTTCTAAGCCATGTTCCAGTAACCACAACTGAGTCTGTAGGGTATTCGATGTTTTCTCCATCTATAAGTGGGGCCTCCAATTTCTTTTTGGTTTCAACACAATGACACAAGTAATAGTCTATTCCCTCTTCATTGTCTTCATCTGCAATAACTGCATAAATATGCCCTGCATTGATAGGTGCAAAAAATCTCTTGGAATTTTTCAACATTACGAATACAGTACAAAGTAAGATCTAACGATATGGAATTTCAACAACTAAGAAAGTAGATATATCACCTCGTTGAACTAGATCTGATATGTGGTCAAAATCGACCGATGATTCTATCTGTGTCAGTTCCAATGCCGTCGGAGGGTGATACGTGTGAAATGGGCTAAGATAACTTGTCAACCATTTGTCAACCCACTCCCCTAACTCACAATCATTCCAGTCTTGCATTGTACATGAAGAACAAAAGCATGCCATCTTTCATGTATCAATACTCCATGAACTTGTATTTGAGCTAAGGAAAGAGTGTACCTCACTCGATCCTATTAGTGTACAACAGTCTTCATATGGTGCAATGTTAGTATCATCCATCAACCAAAAAAATCTACGAACTGAAGACGTACCTTCATTACCTGGACCCATCAAAGCATTACACCACTCGACGATTGATTTTGCATCTATCAACTTTGCACTGTCTTTATACTTTAACTCTTCTCGTGCTAATGCTCTTTTCACGCATGGTCCTGCACCATCATGCTCCCCCTTTCCATGTCCAGCCTCACAAAAGTTCCACATATGTTGAACACCTGTAATGACATGCATCCTGCACAACCAGTAGAATATACGCGAGTTCTTGAACTATGTTGCACAGTTATCAGACCATATTATATTTTGATCGTATTCTATGCCCCTCTGAGCCAAACCACTGTAGAACATCTGGAAGCAACCTTGCACAAACTCTGTAGAATGTGTGTGATCATCACTAATGTAAAAGTGGTACTCCCTCATTACCTTCTTTTGCTCATCTGTACTATCAGATGCATGAATGAATGCTATGTGCACAAATATCAAAACTTGTGTAGAGTTGTAATATTGTGACTGCACCTCATGTTGTGGTTCTAGAGTGTAGTTCTCTGCAAAGTCAACCACGGATACTATGCTTCCAACTGGAAAGGTGTCCTTGCATAACTTGAACTGCATGTCCAACCATCAGGCTCTATGGGTATGCATTGCATACTCAGACAGTATACTGTCATGAAATGTGGTCATAAATTTGTACACTGGAATCTTCTCAATAACCAAATCACACCTTTTTGCTTGAGACCCATCTTTTGTAGCATATGCCACTGTTTTATACTTCCCGAACTCTACTAGTTTTTGTCCTACCTCATCTGTGCTTTCCATATGTTGACATACTTGCATACGCTGGAAGCCACCGCAATGCTCGCATGAACCATCCAAGCACGTTGTCCTATAGAATATCTGGCCATCCTCTATTTGACATAAAATTTTTGATAAGAACTCTCTTGAAGATTTTGGTGGGGCTTCTATGCCACAATCCTACAAAACATCGTTAGTATGCAAATCTAAACATATAGAACGATAAACATCGTAATGGTTAGAAAATTCAATATGTAGTCTACAACAACAAGTAGTGCGTGTGTGATTTATCTTGACATAAAAAGGTTTAAGCAGTTCAAAATATCTTTGAGAAATACTAATTTGAGGATAATCATTTTCAAATTTCCGAAAAAATATGGTTTGAGTCATATCCAAAAAATGCTTTGGATGTGGCTCACGATTCCGACTACCGATTCTCCTTCTTACCACATCCCTTTGATTTGGAGATGGCCTTGTGTTATTCTTCCAATACTCTTGAATTAGTGTTCTCAAGGCTTCGACAACTTCTTTATCTTTTCGTGACAGTCTCCCTGAGAATTCCCATAATTCATTTGTATCATTGCCCTCAATTCTTTGCCACCTTTGAATGGCCCTTGATAAAGTTTTTCTACTAATTCCTATTTTTTCACTAGTTTTTCTAATTAGGCGAGCTCTCTTTGTTTGACAACTTACCAAAGTCGATGTAATCACACGTCGGGTGACATTACTATCCTTTGAGCGTGAGGTCTTACCCACACTCTCATAAGCATCCATTAGATTCTTCACAATAGTGTCTTCACTCGATGCATTCGATGTTCTCAACCCAAGAGTCTTCATGATGTTCCTATACTTTACACCCCACATCATTTCAACAAATAGTTGACATCTTGCAGTCTCATTTAGCCTTTCAAAGAATCTTTCCCAAATCTTATCAGCATATCTTCTACAAGTGCGTGTTGAAATCTTACCTTCCATGTGCTGCAAAATCTCATCATCAATATTAATCAAATACTTTGGTTTTCTACACAAAATTCTTGGTGGTGTTCTCCTAGGTACATACATCTCAACATTAGGAATTTCATCAATATTTAATTGAGGTGGGCTAGATTGCATACCTTCGATCCAGGGTGGAGAAGAAGACATACCTTGAGGTTCAGATGGGAATGATGGCATACCTTCTTCGTCAATTTCGAGCGATGATGTACTGTCAATTTGAGATGTGTTGGATGGTGTCCAACAATATTCACTTGCGGTAAATGGTGTCCCTCCATATTCACTTGCAGTAGATGGTGTCCATCCATATTCACTTGTGCTAGATGGTGTCCCTCCATATTCGCTTGTGCTTAATGGTGTCCCTTCATATTCACTTGTCATAGAGGGTGTGTCTCCAACTACGGTATCTAAATCTGTCTTACGACGATGCTTTCGCATTCGTGCCTTTTGTGCTGCCAATTCCTGTTCTCTTTTTGACGGTTGAGGTTCCTCTACAATCGGGTTGTTCTCATCAATCGTTTCCAATTTCTTCTTTTCACGATATGCCGCCACCCGAACTCTCTCCTTTTCTTTCAAGGTTTCGTTCTCTTCGTCTGTTAGTTTCCTCTTTGTCTTTTTCTTCGGTATGGCAGATAATTTTATCTATACCATGGTAATGAGATGAATATTAGTTCCTAAAAAATGTATCCATTCAAGATAGTTGAAAAATATGTCATTGAAGGCTTCATTTAAATAATACTTACAATCATCTTGTACAAAAGTAGTCTTTTATTGTTGATGGTTCTAGCCAACCACCAAGGGAATAAGGACTATGATGTAAAGTCCCAATAGTGTTTTTGATGTGTGAGTTAAGGCAAACTTAGGGTAGTCTAGAGCCTTGAAGTTTGGAGAAGCCTGAATGATGAAATTAGGCAAATTAGTCCATGTAGACTTGGCAATTTGTCCTAAAAGTGGGAAAAGGGCATTAATGATGCTCTAAGCCCGACCCAAGGGTCCTAGCACATGGGAGAAAGGTATATAAGGTCATAAAAACCCTAATTGAGCATGTGGAAAGCTATTGTACGATTTTGAGTTTTGGAAGGGGAATTTGTGAGTTGGAAGAGTGCAAATTTCATTGAATTTCTGTTTTTGTGCCTTCATCCAGTCAAGAATGGATTGAAAGGACCTGTCTAATGCTTGGAGTCTTTCAATTGTGTCACTTAATTACTGTGTGAAGCATTATATTAGCCATTTAGTTCAATTGCTTTCTGTTTTGCAAGTTTTTAGTTTTTGGTCTCATAGCCGGTTCATGCCAGTTTTTGGAAATAATGATCCCCACTTGAATTCTCGTGGAAAGGCTACCATGGCAACTTGGAATCAAGTAGGGGAATGTTTTTACAGTGTACATATGGTGTGTGGTGTCTTGGTTTGCAGGGGAGATGGTGAATTCATCAAGAACTAGGCGAGTGCAAGTGCATTTTGGCTAGTGGCTTGGAGAGGACAACAGTAAAGAAAGTTGCTAAATGGACTGGTTTGTGCCAATCAAGATCAAGAGAGTGTGGGCACACGTAGTCCAGAGATGTGTGTGCAAGGAGGAGAGTTAAGGAGGTCATTGAAGCCATCAAAGTTGGAAAAAGGAGCCAGAACCCTAGAAACCCTCGAAAATAGGGGGTATGAGGACAATCCTATGTACGAACGCCAAAGGGACTAAACACCTGGTAAATATTGAAGCCTATGGTACCACTAGAAAGAATCTATAAAAATATTTTGGGGTTATTAGGACCGTTTTTGAGAAAAGCCAAGAAAACAGGTTCTAGGAGGCTTAATTGGGCAAAAGGCTACAAGGCCTAAAATTGGGTTTTTCAAGAAAGCGATGGGTACAAGGTGAAAGAATCCTATGAGATGGATTAGTGAGGAGTCAAATCAACAAGGGGATAGTGAGAATACTCTTTCATAGCCCCTTGAGTGGTTAGGATACTTTGGGTCAGTGTGGAGCCCAGGGAAGCTTAGTGGTGAATTGAGAGCAATGGTGAAAAATTTGAAATTGGTGGAGAGTCTTATGAGGTGAGAGGGGTTTACGAGGGATCCCTGAGTAGGGTAGAGAGGAATACCCTAGGAAGACAAAAGAATAGGTCTTGGGAAGAGAAATATTGCTCTTCAAAGATAAGACTCCCCATCAATTGTTGAAGGACTGGTCTATGTAATGAACTTTTGACCTTGTGCAGGGTATTTTGAAGATGTTTGATGCTTTGGAATGGTCTGGGAATGGTCTTAAAGGATGAATTTTGGTGAATGGTTCTGAATTTCTATAATTGGCAAGTGTAAAATGGTAATTGGCAAGTGTAAATAATTGTGTATATAATTTGCTAATTTAAAATGTGCATTGACAACCTAAGGTTATAATGACAAACAGAAATGAAAGAAAGCCATAATAGAATGAAAGAAAATTTGTAAAGACTTCACATACCTTAAAAACCAGACTTTCAAATGGAGGAATTCAACCCAATTATGTAGCCTTAGCTTCTTCTTTCTTCAAACTCCACAACAATTTGACTTGTTCAAAAGCTTGTTCCCTTTCACACTTCAATTGTATATCAGTTTTCAATGGAATTCAAACTTCAATTGATATTATATGTCTTTCAATGTCGAGACTCTGCTATTTCATGCAAAGGTGGTAAAAAGATCATGGAAAAGGTGATGGAAAGTGAAAAAGATGCTTGCACACTTCACAACATCATCAAATATATATTTTTTGTCAGAGCATGTGCAGAACCAGGGGAATATGCAGACTGTGGGCCTTCAAATCATGGGTATATTGATTTTTTTACCGTTTTAGTAAACTACAAAACACGCACGCGTTATAACGCGAGCGCGTTATGTTAAATTAAGTTTTCTTAGTGTATTTTTTATAGTATAGGGGTTTCTAAGAGAGTAGGAGGGAGAGAGGGGGAGAGTGGAAGATAGAGATGGATGGAGAAGGGGAGAGTGGGAGAAAGAGAGAGGGAGAGAGTGGGAGATAGAGTGGGAGATAGAGAGTGGGAGATAGAGTGGGAGATACAGAGGGAGGGAGAGAGGGGGAGAGTGGGAGAGAGTGGGAGAAGGGGAGAAGTGGAGAGTGGGAGATAGAGAAAGTGGGAGAGTGGGGGAGAGTGGGAGAGAGTGGAGGAGAGTGGGAGAGAGTGGAGGTAAGTGTAGGCTAAGTGTATAGGGCATAAGGATTAGGGTTTAGAATAATGGGTATAGGGTTGAGGGTATAGGGCTAAGTGTATAGGGTATAGGGATTAAGGTTTAGAATAATGGGTATAGGGTTGAGGGTATTGGGTTTCAGATTGAGGTTGATGGTTTAGGGTTTAGTGTACAAGGTTGAATGTAGGGTTTAGGGTTTAAGTATAGGGTTGGGGGATGATGTTCAGGGCTTAGGTTATAAGGTTGAGGGTATAGGGTATAAGGATGAGGGTTGAAGGTGTAGGGTTGAGGTATAGTGTTCAAGGTTGGGGGTGTAGGGTTAACTGTATAGAGTATAGGGATTAGGGTTTAGAATATTCAGTATAGGGTTGAGGGTATTGGGTTTAGGGTTGAGGGTTTAGAGTACAAGGTTTAATGTAGGATTTAGTGTTTAATTATAGGGTTAAGGGTTCAAGGATAATGTTTAGGGTTTAGGGTTTAGGAATAATGTTAAACATAAAACCCTACAATCTCAAGTCTTAACCCTATACCTTATACCCTTAACCCTACAACCTAAAACCTAATCCCTATACCCTATACACTTAACCTCATACCCTTAACCCTGAACATTATACCTCAACCCTCAACCCTTAAACTTGTACATAAATCCTAAAACCTAAACCATCAACCCTAAACCTAATATCCTCAATCTAATACCCTCAACTATATACCCAATATCCTAAACCATAATCCATATACCCTATACACTTAACCTTATACCCTCAACCCTAAACACTATCCCTCAACCCTCAACCCTATACCCTGTAGAGAGTTTAGGGGAGAGAGAGACAGACCTGAGAGAGGGTGAAATTGGCAACCTAACTGGTCTATTTGAAAAAATGGGTCCAAGAAATGGGGTCTAAGCTAGTGGGCCCACTAGCTTGCCAATTTAGTGAAATTGGAAATGTAGTGGTCTGTTTGTGAAAATGGGTCCAAGAAATGGGGTGTACATCATCGAGAGACTCCATTTC
>CM021100.1:757497805-757734207 GCA_007115665.2 Sequoiadendron giganteum
CCTACCTACATAACCCTCTCTTTCTCTTTCTCTCTCTCTCTCTCTCTCCCTCGATTCTCTCTCTCCCACCCACCTCTCTCTCTCTTCCTCTCCATCAATTCTATCTCTCCATACCTCTATCCCTCCCACCCCCTCTCTCTCTCTCCCTCCCTCTATCCCTCCCACCCTACCTAGCTAAGTCCCCCTCAATCCAACCCCTTCTCTCCCACTCCCTCTCTTAAACTCTCACTTCAACCCCCTCTCCATCTCTCTAGACTCTCTCTAAACTCTCCCTTCATCTAAAGACATACATAAATGCATACATACAATCATAATACATTTGTACATATAATCTTACATCCATACAAGCATACATACATACATGTACATAAAAATATATCAGCATACATAAATATATTAGCATTTAACATAAAGTAAGAAATAACGTGAGCGCGTTATGGCTCAGTAGACATGTTCCCCGCAGAAGCAAAAAACCATGTAAAGTGAGAAATAACACGCGTGCGTTATAACGCACTCGCGTTATATCTTGCTTTGAGAATTACCAAACTTTAAGCTTTGTATTGCCTTGGAATTCCAACCCAAAGGTTTGGAGGGCATTCCTAATGACCAGAGACGTGTTTTTAAGAAATCTGCCATATTTCTCATAATCGAGTTCGTGCTCACTGACAGGATTGCATGTGGTTCAATATAGAAAAAATCGAGCACATGGGTAATGTTGGGTTATCTCTTAGCTATCCAACGATGTAATTTTTTTCACGTTCTGAAAATGTTAAGTCTTTCATCCATAATTTATTTTATTTGTATGTCTTTTTTTTGCCAAAAAGTAGTGTTTGGTATTTTTTTCATTATAAATTAACCGTTCATCAATTTTTCAAATAAATTACATTTTTAGAAACTAGACTCCATTCTACAAAATTAAAAAATTAAAAAAAAAGCAAATCAATTAGTTTCCAAAATTTGTAGGGGTAGCACGGCCAAAATTCTATTTTCAGGATATGTCCACTTCGCAAATTCATAAAAAATCAAATATTCATTAAAAAATTATCAAAAAAATCGTGCATCAACTACATACTGTTAACTAACTTCTGACCGTTGCGATTTTAAAAATACTAAAAAAAAGTTCACCGTACGAGGGTCGTACAAGAGTTGCTATGCTATGTTTTTTTGACAAAAACAACACCAATTTGTGTACGACCCTCATTTGAACCCCTTAATCTCAACCATTTTCAAAATAAATTAGTAGTTTAGAAAGTAGACTCAGAGAACTTGAATCCTTCTTTTTGTTTCATCTCAAAATTATGAGTGTATGTATCCTCAATTTCACGTCCAAGGTCAGTATTTCTTGATTTCAGAAAAAGCTGTCCACTTAAGTCCCCTTTTTGGGAACCATCTTGGTGCACTTACCCTGATAAAATAACTATGTATTTATAGGTAATTTTCTAATTTCACACAAATTAAAATTCAAAAATGACAATTACAATTTGAATTTGAATCATAAAAATTCCACCAAAAACATATTAAAAATTGGGGTCCTAAAAGGGGGACCCATTTTCTGTTGGGCGATGGATCCTAGGACCTAAATCGAGGACACTCAATTTCCAAGGCAATTTAATTAATGTTTGCAATTTTTTAATACAAGTTTCCCTTTCAAAAATGGGATTAATTAGGCTTTTAAATGTATAATTGGGCCAATTGGAGGCTTAATTAAGTCCAATTAATTAAGGGACCCAAACATAGTTTGAAAATGTAAAGGAGTACATTTTTTGACACTACATTTAGCCCTCACTTTAGAGAGAGGATGAGTCCTATGCTCAAACTCATACTAATGTAGACAAATAAGTGTCAAGAGGGCTCCAAATGTACAAATGTTGATGGAATAGGATGACAAAGATCAAGGAGGTTGCAAAAGCCTCGAGGATCCAAGATCCCATGGAACTCCAACATAAGAACAAAGGGACACACATGAAGTATGATATGAAGCAACAAGACAAGATACACAAACATACAATGTCAAAATTAATGCCAAGAGGAAAGAAAGATGGACTAGCAAGTTCCATTATGTCACATCCATAAAATACACTGATAAGGCTGTAAAATCACTTATGAACACATGGCTCCATAGGCAAGCAAGTTGTGCTATGCTCGGTGGCCATGAAAAATATGCTCACAAGGGCTAGTGAAATCCCGTGTCCACTAGGTGAGCCCCCAAGACAAGTGGCAATGGGAAAGTCATTCCAGGTCTACAAGCTCTCATACATAAACCATACCAAAATTTATACTCCCTGATAAATTTGATAAGGTACCATAACATGATCAATATGCTATGCTAATGTTGCACTAAATTCAACTTCTATGAATAAAGTAAAGAAAGAAACTCACCTCGGGGGATGCAAAGAAAAAACTCACCTTAGGGGGTACAAATGAAACAGTTCCAATGTAATGGTCACACTTCCTAGGAGATGTATGGCATCATCATTAAGAAGGGACATGCAAATAATGAACGGGGGACAATATGCCCCCCACTTAGAATGTCAACATACTTCCTATGTTGGTATTTTAAGTAGAGAAAGAGAGGATCCTTGGATAGAATGCACACCTCCGAAAACTAGTTATCCCTATCCCCCAATCATAGAGACAAAGACAATCACCAAGAACTATCATGTTGCTACTAAAAGAAATATGGTTTCACCTAATATTATACCACCATGAATGGTAATGAGCAAAGCACATAAAGCTACCAATGCCACATAGTGATGAGCAACATGATAAGATGAAAATCATTATCAGTTAGATGAAGTAGGTCCATCAACACAAGGAAGAGCACCACAATCCTTAAGATGTTGAATTTTATCACTCAAAGCCTTACATTCATTAGATGAATGACCATATACTCGATAATATGCACAAAATTAACTCTTGTTGTAAAAAAAAATTCGTGTTCTTGGAGGGAGAGAATCAAATGGGCTTTGAGAATCCTTTACAAGATAGTCTCTTGATCAATAGTAGAAGATGTTGTTTTATTTTGCGACAAAGAAATTTATTGCTTAGTACAAGGTGTCGTACATACACAAGACTCTTTATATTGAGAGATTTTGTACTCTCCCATAAAGGAGGGTGTAAAATCTAATGAACCCCAATCATTACTAGAACATGTTTGAAGATGTCCTAGGAGTATTTTGTGTGATGAAATTGATATTAAGTGAAGGCTTGTTTAATGCTTTCTTGTTATTTCTTGTGTGTTAGGCTCTATAGGGACACATGTTGCAAGTATGAAGGTGTTGCCATTGATGTCAATAGGTTGGTGTTGTCATTGATGTCAACTATGTGTTAAGAAAGGTTGGTGCATGGTGAAGATGTTTAGGATATCGAGACAATTGTGAAGAAGGGGAAAATAGTTTGTTGTAGGTTGTGCTTGTATAGTTGAGATACTAAGGAAGTTTTGTGAGTACATGGAGCTATCTTTATGTTGCAGTATTTGGAGATGTGTTGGAATAAAGTAATGTGCTGAGATGATGTCTCTGGTACTTGTAAGATTCTGAGATGATATCTCTGGTACTTTTAGTTACCGAACTTGAAGAAGGTTGAGGATGATATAAATAAGAGTGGTGTTGTTGTAAGACGAAATAGAGAGGAAAGATAAATGAAAAATAGATGTGAGTGATGAATATGATGTGAATTGCAAAATTATAAATGTGAGTTTGAGAAGAGCAGTGTGAATTTCAAAGTGTTGGATTCTTGAATGCAGTGAGTTGAAGGTGTCTGTAATATTTCATGCAAGGCTACAATTTTTTTGGAGAATTTGTGGTGGATTCCTTGTTGCATTGAGAAGTTTTTCTCTATGTAACATTTCTCTTCTATCTTCTTTGTTTCTATCTATGGCCATGAGCCCTAGCTATGAGCCTTTTGGATAGTGTGTCCCTTTTTGGCAGTGAGCCCTTGTATCGGTTTTTTAATTACTTATATTGTGAGCTAATCCTCACTGTGTTTTTTCCATTATTGGATTTTCCACATAAATCTGGTGTTCTCATGTGTATGGTGTTGTTATTTTAGTTTATGTTATCTGCGTTTAATGACTAATCACTTTTAAAAAATAAGGGTTTAATCTATGCTTGTGGATCCGATTATTGTTGAGGGTTTTGATGTTTTAATTTTCTATAGTTGATTCACCCCCCTCTCAGTTGTCTTATTCATTCAACAACACAAATAGCTTGCTCACTAGCACCACATCATTTTCCATTATAACCAAATTGTTTTAAAAGTTCATAACCTCTTCCATAAAGCTTTTCCATCACTTTTGGATTTGGTATTTTCTCATGATCACACTCTTCATATGTGGATGTATAACTTGAGTTTTCCTCTTCTTTGCTAAAGGTTGTGGACTCACATGATTTTGATGAGTCAACTTGTGTTGATATTATGTTTGTTTCTTTCTCTTTTCCTATTTTGTGTGTAATATTGTATTATCTAATGAACGGTTTGAAATATAGTGAACCCCAATCATCATCTAATAGCTTTGCGACTTGTTCAATATTCTTCTCTTTTTCTTCTTCTTGCATGGGTTTCACTTTTCAAGTTGGTATCAATTTTTTCAAAGCACTTTCCTTGTCTTTCTTAGTGTGCAAACAACTTTCTAGGTGAGGGTCAACCTTGATTGTAAAAACCTTGTTGATATAGACATACTTCATTAAATGATGAAGAGTTGAAGGTAGCCTATTCATTTCATGGATCCATGCTCTACCCAAGAGAATATTATATGAAAGATTAATGGGCATGACATGAATAGGAGTTCGCAATGTGAAATTTCCAACTCTAATAGGCAATGTTATCACACCAAGTGGTTGTTTTCCCTCATTATCAAATCCATGAATAGATAAATAATCAGGTCCAATCATAGTCTTGTCCAATCCAATATTTTCTAAAAGGTTTGAACTACACACGTTAAGAGCCAAACCATTATCAATGAGAGTTATTTTTATTCTACACTTATTAATGACAACCATTACCATGAAAGCTTCATTTTTTTTTGCACTTCTAAAGGAGGTAACTCATCTTGATGAAAGGTAATGTTTAAGTTGACTAAGCTCATACCTTGAATTAGGGCTACTACATCGATTGGTTGTGTACTAGAGGGATAATAACTTGTTGCAAAGAATTTTGAAGCATGTTATGGTAATTAGGTGAAGCTTGAATAAGATACCATAAAGAAATCCTAGCAAGAGTGTTTTTAACTTGTTCCAAAAGATTATACTCCTTTCCACTATGCAAAGGAAAATGAGGAGCAATAGGAAAGATAGGTTGAGGTAATGTTAATGAAGTAGGTATGGTTTTTAGTTGCCTATTATTCCTTGTGTTATATGCATGAGCAACAATATGATAACTCAATTGTTGTGAAACATTGATACTAGTAAGTTTCATTGCAAAATTCAAAATAGTTCCTTGAGGTAATGGCTTGTATTGAGGTGGTTTTATGATAAGCACAAGTTTGCTTTGGACTTGTGGTTGTTGTGAGGCTGGATAGGGGATAAGTTGGGGCTTAGGAGGTCCAATAATTAAAGGACTTGTAGGAGGTCTAATGATCAGAGGACTCAAGAGAGATATAATGTTCATAACCTCAAAATACATCCTTATTCTGATGATCTTCTAGTGAGGGGAATTCTAATGTCACCTTATCATCTTCATTTAATGAAACCACATGATCTTCTTGGAGATGATTTAGGAGCTAAGATTTGTGGAATAGGTTCAATCAGTTTTGATGGAAATCATAATACTGAAGATGTTTACTATGTTAAGGGATTAAGTCATAATATTTTGAGTGTTGGAAAAATGTGTAGCAAAGGATATAACCTTGTGTTTAAGAATGAAATATTTGAGATCGAAAAAAGGTTCAAAATTGTGATTGTTGTTGGTAGATGGATAGATGGAAACATCTATTAGTTTAAGGGTGTTGATGGTCATTGTTTTATGTCTTAGATTAATGACAGTTGGTTATGGCACTAGAGGATGTATCACATGAATTTTGATAATTTGGTTAGAACCAATTTAGTTCATGCAGTGAGAGACCTACCAAGGATTACAAAGCTTATCAATGTTGTTTGCAAGAATTGTCAATTTGGAAAACAAATAAGGAGTAGTTTCAAGGGAAAGGAACAATCTACTACCAGACTATTGGAATTAATATATATAGATCTCTATGGTCCTTCAAGGGTGAGAAGTCTTCAAGGTGATAGGTATTTCATGCTTTTGATTGATGATTACTCTAGAATGACATGGGTTACTTTTCTTAGAGAGAAATCTGATGCATTGTATAGATTCAATGCATTTAAAGATATGGTTGAGAATGAAATGGATTTGCAAATAAAAAATTTGAGGTCTAAAAGAGGTGGAGAACTCATATCAAACAATTTTAACATGTTTTGTGAAGTTCATGGAATAAAGAGGCACTTGTCTGCCCCTAGAACTCCTCAACATAATGGAGTAGTTGAAAGGAAAAACAAGATTGTTCAAGAAGCTTCTAGGACTATGATGAAATAAGAAAACCTAATAGAAGTCTACTAGAGAGAAGCAATTCATACTATTGTTTACATACTTAATAGAGTTCAAGCTAAGGTTAACAACACAAAGACTCCCTATGAGTTGTGGTATGGAAGGATTCCTATTGTCAAGTACTTTAGTGTATTTGGAAGCAAGTGTTATATCAAGAGAGATGAGGAAAATTTAGGAAAGTTTGATGTAAGATCTAATGAAGGTATCTTCCTCGGATATTCTATTAAAAACAAAGCTTACAAATGTTACAACAAAAGGCTAATAGAAAGATTGTTGAAAGTGCAAATGTTAAAGTTGATGAAGATGTGAAAAATTCAATTGCTATAGATGGATATGTGTCTGATGAACCTTTTTGTGGAGAAGAATAAGAATAAAAAGCTAAGGAAAAGGAAGTGCAAAATGAAGAGGAAGAAGCTTTGAAAAAGACCCCCTAAGACCCCTAAGTATGTGCAAAAGAATCATTCCGAAGAACATATCATTAGAGACAAGAGGAAAGGAGTACTGACAAGAAGGAGAGCTACTGAAGCTAAGGTAAATTTGTGTTTACTTTCTAAAGTTGAACCTAAAATAGTGAGTGAGGCATACAAAGATGAACATTGGATGAAGGAAATGGAGGAAGAACTTATGCAAATTAAGAAAAATCAAACTTGGGAATTGGTTCCTAGACTGACAAACAAGAACATAATTGGAACTAAGTGGGTTTTCATAAACAAACCAAATGAGAATGGAGAAGTGATTAGAAACAAAGAAAGGCTTGTGTGTAAGGGTTACTCACAAGTAGAAGGAATAGAATTTGAGGAAACCAGTGGCTAGGATGGAAGCTATTAGAATGTTTTTGAAAATTTCAACATGCAAGGACTTCGAAATTTATCAGATGGATGTGAAGTCTGCTTTTCTGAATGGTGAATTGGAAGAAGAGTTTTACATGGAACAACCAGAAGGATTTCAGTTGTTAGATCAACTAGATATGGTTTGCAAATTGAAAAAGGCATTGCATGGATTGAAGCAAGCTCCTAGAGCTTGGTATGCAAGATTGGATAAATATTTGATACAACAAGGATTTAATAAAGGCATTGCAAATAGTAATCTTTAATTCAAATTTGAGGAAGATAAAATCTTGATAGTGGTTCTATATGTGGATGATATTATCTTTGGAGGCAATGAAGCTATGTGTAAGATTCTTTTAGAAGAGATGCAAAAAGAGTTTGAAATGTCAATGTTTGGGGAGATAAATTTATTCCTTGGGCTATAAATCAATCAAACAGATAAGGGGATTTTCATTTCATAGTCAAAGTATGTCAAAGAGATGTTGAAGAAGTTTGGAATGGAAGAATCCAAACCGATATGCACTCCTATGGTGACTGGTTGCAAATTGAGAAAAGTACAAGTGGTGGTACATTCTTTCTTGGATGTAGATTGGTGTCATGGTTAAGTAAGAAGCAAGATTCAATTTATTTATCCACTATAGAGGCTGAGTATATTAAAACAACATATTGCTACACAAGTATTGTGGATGAGACAAATATTGAGGGATATTAGAGTAGTGTGTGATGAGCCTATATCTATCTTTTGTGATAATACAAGTGTAATTAACATTTCAAAGAATCCAGTGATGCATTCAAGAACAAAGAATATATCAATCAATTATCACTTTCTAAGAGATAAGGTCATGGAGAATGACGTGAAGCTTGAATATGTACCTACAAAGGATCATATTGCTGACATATTTACTAAGGCTCTTCCTAAGGATACTTTTGAGTATCTTCGTGAGAATTTGGGGGTTATTGCACCTCCTTCTTTGAAATAGATGCATATGAAGATGCATCAATCCAATGGATCTATTGGTTCATCTATTTTCTGGACTAATGTTGGTGGCTACCTCTCAAGGGGAGTAGGTAGTGTCATTATTGTAGTAAGGAATGTTGTCATTCTGTAGAGTTACTGATTTGGTTAGGTGTACTCTTAAGGGGGAGCATTTAGAGCAAGTATATTGGTTTGGTGTCAAAGGGGGAGAAAAATGAAAAACACTTTATCCTTTTCCATTCATGTTAAAGGGGGAGAAAGAGTCATGTGAAATTTTTTATCTACACAAAGGGAGAAAAAAGAAAGAAAATCATGAGAGAGTATGTTCAGAGCTATTGTTTTGTCTTTGATGGTTTTTCACATCATGTGTTTCCATCAATGAAAAATTAGGAGATTTTTTCAAGTATGAAGGTGTTGTCATTGATGTCATCAAGGTGGTGTTTTCATTGATTTCAAATATGTGTTGTGGAAGGTTGTTGCATGGTGAAGATGTCGAGGATATTGAGAAAATTGTGAAAAAGGGGGAGATTTTTTGTTGCAAGTTGTCCTTGCATACTTGATATAATAAGGAAGTGTTGTGAGTACATGGATCTATATTTATGGTAAAATGGTTGGAGATGTGTCAGAATAAATTAATGTGCTGAAATGATGTCTTTGGTACTTGGTTTCCAAGTTCTTTTGAGAAAATTTGATAAATAGAGAAAATAGTGTTGTGCAAGTGTTTAGAATGTGCTCCGGGATGTAGTGTTGTGCAAGTGTTTAGAATGTGCTTCGGGATGTGCTCTGTGTTTCTTCTATGTTGATGTTGTTCCTGTCTGGATCTGAGATGTTTTTCCTGTCTGGATCTGATATGTTGTTCAAGGTTGTTAGTAGTTGATACATCTAGAATTTAGGTTTCTGGATCGCTGTGTAGAGTGAGATGTATTCACTAGTGTGTGAACCAATTTTTTAGAGGTGTTTTCTATGGTTTGGGAGAAATGTATTTTATTCGCATTTCTTCGCATTTTGGTTTTAAGTTGTGTGGATCTGGGAAGTTTCTTATAGTGTTTGTATCTTTAAGAATTCAAGATTTCACTTGATTTATTGCAGTACAGTGTGTGTTTCATGTGTTAGTGTGCGTATAGGGTTGACTAGATGTTATAGGTTAAAGTATTTCTATGATGTGAGTTTAGATGAATTATTTGTTGGATCTCAGGTAGTTTGTTGATTGTTCTAGATCATGTTTAAGTGAATTTTTTTTTCCAAAAGTTTCAAATTGAATTAAGGAAGTGTGTACTTAATGTTTATGGTGTTTAGCGTAGGTATTGGCTGACCTAGTGTTATCACTACATGAAAAGTTTATGAAAGCGTGTTGAGGTGTGTTAGAATTAATTTGGGTCCTAACTAAGGATTTATATGGGCTGCATTCATTCCTATCCATTGTGGGAGTGTTTGGGTGCTGACCTAATTTAAAATTTTAAATACAATAGATAGTTTTTGACCTTGGAGAAGGTTTTCAAGGTTGAGGATGATATAAATAAGTGGTGTTATTGTAAGATGCAAGAGAGAGGCAAGATAGATGAAAAATATATGTGAGTGATGAATATGATGTGAATTCCAGAAGCATAGATGCGAATTTGAGTAGAGTAGTGCAAATTTCAAAGTGTTGGATTCTTGAATGCAGTGAGTTTAAGGTGTCTGCAATATTTCATGCAAGGCTGTGAAAGTGTTGGAGCATTTGTGGTGGATTCCCTATTGCATTGAGAAATTATTCTTTGTGTAACATTTCTCTTCTATCTTCTTTGTTTCTTTCTATGGCAGTGAGTCGTAGTTATGATCCTTTTTGGATAGTGTGTCCTATTCTGGCAGTGATCCCTTGTACCTATTTTGCAATTACTTATATTGTGAGATAATCCTCACAATGTTTTTTTTCTCATTGGGTTTTCCACTTCAATCTGGTGTTCTCATGTGTATAGTTTTGTTATTTCATTTTATATTATCTACATTTCATGATTAATCACTTTAATAGAATAAGGGTTTATTGTATGCTCATGGATCTGATTATTGTTGAGGTTTTTGATATTTTAATTTGATACAATAGACTCGTCCCCCTCTTAGTTTTCTTGTTCATTCAACAACATAGATACCTTGTTGACTAGCACCACATCCTTTTCCATTATAACCAAGTTGTTTCAAAAGTTTGTAACCTCTTACATAAAGCTTTTCCATTTCTTTTGGATTCAATGGTTTCTCATGATCACACTCTTCATATGTGGATGTATAACTTGTGTTTTCCTCTTCTTTGCTAAAGGTTGTGGAATCACATGCTTTTGATGACTCATCTTGTGGTGATATTATGTCTATTTATTACTCTTTTCCTAGTTTGTGTGTAATATTGTATTCTCCCATGAATGGTGTGAAATATAATGAACCCCAAACATCATCCAATAGCTTTGTGGCTTGTTTAATATTCTTCTCTTTTTATTCTTCTTGCACGAGTTTCACTTTTGAATTTGGTATCAATGTTTTCAAATGACTTTCCTTGTCTTTATTATTGTGAAAATAACTTTCTGGGTGAGGGTCAGCCTTAATTGTATAAACCTTGTTGTTATAGACATTCTTCGTTAAATGATGATGAGTTGAAGATACCCAATTCATTTCATAGATCCATGGTCTACCCAAGAGAAGATTATATGAAAGATTATCGAGCATGACATGAATAGGAGTTTGCAATGTGACCTTTCCAACTCTAATAGGCAATGTTATCACACCAAGTAGTTTTTTTCCCACATAATCAAATCCATGAAAAGTAAAGAATCAGGTTCAATCATAGTATTGTCTAATCGAATCTTATATAAAAGGTTTATACTATACGCATTAAGAGCCAAACCATTGTCAATGAGAGTTCATTTTATTCCACTTATTAATGATAGCCATTACCATGAAAGCTTCATTTTTGTTTGCACTTCTAAAGGAGGTAACTCATCTTGATGAAAGGTAATGTCTAAGTTGTTTGAGTTCATACCTTGAATTAGGGTTGCTACATCATTTGGTTGCATACTAGGAGGGATAACAACTTGTTGTAAATAATTTGGAAGCATGTTATGGTAATTAGGTGAATCTTGAATAAGATACCATAAAGAAATCTTAGTAGGAGTGTTTTTAAGTTGTTCCACAAGATCATACTCCTTTCCACTGTGCAAAGGAAAATAAGGAGCACTAGGCAAGATAGGTTGAGGTAATGGTAAGAAAGTAGGTATGGTTTTTGGTTTCCTATTATTCTTTGTGTTATATGTGTAGACACCTAAAATTGTCCATGTCATAACATTACCTAGTCGATACATGACCTTGAAAGATATTTGTAATATTTTACCTTAGGTCATTACATTATCACACTTATCCCATTTATTCCACTTAATCACCTTCCCAATTAATTTAGTAAATCTCATTTATTTAATTAATTCCCCCTTCACATGTCTCAAAATAATTCAAATTAAATATTTGAATTAATCCTTCACTTATTGTCATATTGCAACATGTGTCACATGATTACAACTCTTCACATGCACAAATACTTTAAATAATTTTATTATTTAAATTATGAGTTTACCACTCACATCCTATTTTGACCCCTATTCATTGTGTGTCATAAGCATCTTTTCTTCCAAAATAAATAAAAGAATCCCACTTATTTCCTCACATCCTAATTTTAGTCTCATAACCCACTTAATGTGCATCATAAGCACTAAAATAAACTTTTAATCCTAGCCATACATATCACAAATTTGACTTTTAATATTGTCCATCGAATCAAATAAGCCTTCTCCTATAAATCAAGCCTTTCACAGGCCATTTGGAGGATCTTCTTCTAGCATCCTTACTCTGCCAAAATTTCTTTCAATCTTCTCATCTATCTACCTATTTTTCTTCTATCATATCCATCTTATCGTTATGCTGCAAAAATGAGCAATCAATATATCAAATCGTTCAATCCTTCAAAATCTTGCATTCTCATGCAGGTGGAGAAGAGCAATGGAGATAAATCGAATCTAGTTTGGAGATCGGTTTGCATTTGTTTGTTATTTTGATTTCCATGCTAGTTTGTGCTCTATTGTGCTTGTTAGGGGTTTTCATTATAATTTGTTTATGCATTTTTTCTAATATTTTTACCCTAACTACATTTGGTGAATCCGACATGAATCATTTGATCTAGCTTTCTTTTTTGCAAGTTTTTTTGTTTTTTTGTTGCAGATCTACCAGTTTTTGGACAAAACCCCAGGTTTTACAAATTCCAGCATATCTTCCAAATGGCTATGTATTTTTCTACAATTTTTTTACAGAAGCTTAAAAATCATCTCAAGAGACTACTGTAAAAAACTTAAGGGTTTATCACTAAATTTGTAGGAGTTATTGGGAGTTTAGTCTTTTCAATAAAATTAACTTTCTGGACGCAAATCAATGAATTTTTTTACAAGCGTTTACATTTCCGAAAAACTCTTGAAATTTTAACTGGGTTTTGTTTTTTATAGATTTGATTTTGAAGTTAAATAAGGTGCTAAATAATCCGATCTTTTTTTCTGTATGTTTTTCACAAATCCGCATTTTTGGGTGCAAAACAAAGAATTTTTCTGATTTCTTTAAATTTCTGGAAAACTCTTAGAAAATTATCTGGGGTCTCTTCTTTGATTTTTTATTTTTTAGATGAATAACATCTTCAAATAATTGAATCTAATTCGGCTATGTTAAAAATGCGTATCTAAAATTGCAATTTTTTGATGAATTTAATTTTTTTTATGGTTGCATTATAATATCATTTTTTTATTTTGTAGGTGATCATAAGGAGCTTAGAAGAAATATCAGTCATACACAACAAATTGGAAAGCGAAAAACTTTCAGGTGCACTCATTCTATTATCTTTATCTCTCATTTAATCAATCAATTTTGTTTGCAAAACATTTCAATTTGGGGTTTTAAAACAAACATTTTGTTTGCAATCACACTTTGAAATTGGACTTAAAAAGAACCATTGTCTTCCATCACACATTTTGACTTTGGGTTAAAAATAACAAGTACTTGAATTTTCTTACACACATTTCAATTTTCTATAGGGAAATTAACAACTGCGAGTGTGAATCAAGTGCGTGTGTGATAAAAAACACCTCACTTGGTTTGCTTTTGTCATACCCTTCATAGGAGGCCTGCTAGGGGATTTCATCACCCCTAGGAATGACCTTAATCAAAGTGTGAATCGAAAGACACGCTTCTTTGGGGGTTAAAATCTTGTCACTCTTGGCTAAGCCCCAAAGAAATTTATACCTTTGGGAAGTGAAGGTGAAGGGTGGGTTACCCCTTTCTCCCAGCTGTGTGGCAAGATTTTTCTTTCAAATTATCCTTAGTCAAACTCATGCATCCTAGCTTAATACCTAATTGGCCATACCCACTTGACTAGTTCTCGGACTTGTTGATGTGTCTTCTTCAAATGTGTGCTTAATCATCACATTCATAATTTCAAATTCAAACTTGCTTGTGTCTTGCATGTGTGATTCATGTGTGTACATGTGTAATCATTTGTTTGCAAATTTCCATATCAAGCTATAAAGACCAACACATAAAAATATCATTCCAATCATCCTAATCATCCATTTTCTAATCACATTCAAATCAATCCAAGTTATCCAATCTAATCATTTCATCATCATCATCATCACCCTAATCCTAGTCAAGCACTTGCTAAAATAGTCCTAATCCTTAACAATTCTAGTCACAAGCCCAAGGTCATACTTTGAGAAGCCCCTTCACCTAATCATGAAGATAATCCAAAACCATATATCCTCCAAGGTGGGTCAAAATTTTCTCCTAGTGATGATGAAAAATTTGTAGCAATCTTAGGTCACCTTAATGATACTTTTGACAAGGGAAATACCACCATAAGTTTGGAATCATACACCATTCCATCTACTAGTCCTCCATCACCATCTAATAAAATTCCCATCACAAAGAACACTAGTCTTACACCAACACCACCATCCAAATTCTCAAGCTTTAATCCATCAACCAAAGAATCCTTTAACGGTTTTCTCCAAAGACTACTAGCACGGAATAGACCATCCTCATGTCAAAGACCCATTAATGAGCTTACCAACAAACATTTGAATTCCATGCCTATTCTTCCAACTCCATCATGTGGTCCACAACTTATTGATCTTATATGTCTAAGTCAAATTCCATCATGCCCTCATGTTGTTGATCATAAAGAGCATACCAAGCCTCTTCTAGAGCCTTCCACTTCCATTTCTACTCAAATCCAAGAGCTATGTCAAGAGCATTATCCTAAGCATGAGAAAAAATTAACCGCTCATTCTAATCAAGATCTAGGACCTTCTAATGATCCCACTCATAACATATTTGGTCCTATTCATGATGAAGTTTCCCTCTATGATCTAGTTCCTACCTATGATCAAAAAGGCCAGGATGATCCTCTTATCCAACTTTATGCATTCCATGGTCAAGAGCCTATCACTTCACCTATCCATGAGAAATAAACCTCGATTGCTCCTATACACCCCCTAACTAGTCCTCTCTATGATCCCACATTATCCACTTGTCATGTTGAGACACATGGCTCCCAAGTAAATGTAGAAGATCAAACCAATAGTGTGGATCTAAATGAGCATAATCAAGTTCCTAATGATCCTTCCACATCCACTATCAATCCCATTTCAAATGCACCAAGATTTCCTATTGGTCTATCCATATTTATTCATGAATGTGCCTCCTTAGAACAACAACAACATTTATCCACTTCAACTTCATCTAATAATGAACTCAAGTCTAGTGTCCAAAACACACCTAGTCCCATTGTCCATTGCATGCTTCAGAACATGAACTATCAAGGTAAAGGTTTAGGCCTTCATAAACAAGGTGTTTTGGACCCCATCCATGTGAAGGTCCCTCCATGCTCTTATGGCCTTATATATACACCCCAAGGACACCAATCTAGAGATTTTGGTACTTCCTCCATCCATCAAAAGTCCTCTTTCCATCATAAATCCTATCATATGCCTAAAACATATGTTGCCATCCCTCCTCCATCATCTTACAAATGTCAAAAGCATGTGACCATATATCTTCCACCATCAAATTTTCTACCATTAATTTCAACTCCTAATATCCCTCCATGTAATCTACCTCCACTGCTCCCAACACCTAATATCCCCATTATCCAATCCCCTTATCCACCTATCCATAAATCCTCTAAAATCCTAATCATGACCAATCAATGCACACATTATCTAAACATAAAGCTTCCACTCATTCCACCATACCCATGGGATTCAAAAACAAATTTTTTGATGCCTCTATCTATAAAGAAAAAAATATGAAGGTTCCTCATGCCTTAGGACACAAAATCAAAGAATCAAAGAAAAATCCATCCAAAAAACAATATAATCACATACCTTCAAAAGAAAAGTCTAAAGAAAAATGGTTTGGGTACCTAAGAAAAAGGAAAACAAGTCAAATGAGGCATCTACATCACAAAAATCCCAACCATCCACTTCCACCTCACATTCTCACTCTATTCAAGAATCTCATATTTCATCCCACAAGCAAAATAAAAGTCATAAAAATACTAAGTGTATGTGGGTACCTAAAGCACTTCATTACCCATCTCCTAGGAAAACATCTCCATTCCTTCCTACACCCCCTCCACATCAAAAGCTTCAATGTTTATCATAGTTTGTGCAACCATTGGTCATGGTTCCCTTCCATTTCACAAAAATTCCACATACCTCCATCTTCTCACCCTTCACTCATTATCCTACATATCTCCCCCATCACCTTCCTATGGTTCATGCTTTTGGCTAAGCCTCCCATCCATATTACCTACATAATCCACATTATAATCCACCAATCCCTCCATAATCCACATCATAATCCATCATCTACCTACTCCATCTCCCTTTCATGTCATCCCTTACCAACATTTATGATAATAGTGACATTTTACATGGTCCATGTGATGACATCCATCTCTAGTGGGACTATCACCTTTCATGGAACTAGACACTTGAGTCCCTCCTATCCATATTCCCTTTCTCCTATCCAAAAATAAAAAAAGTCAAAAAAAAAAAAGAAAAAGAAAAAAAGAAAAGAGAAAAGAGAAATCCTTTCATCCAACGGTGAAAACCTGGTAAATAGGTGCCCTGGATAAGTACCATGATGAAAACCTGACAAATAGGCATCATGTGTAGGTTGATCTTCCATGTCACTTACACTTGGGGGCATGTTGTCTCATCCTACCATATTATTTTTTTATCCTATCATATCCTATCTTACCATCTCCTCTCCTACCATCTTTAGCCATCATACCCATATACTTACCATATTGAGTCCATTCATCCTCTCTTCCTCCTTTTGATCTTGATAAAAATATGGGGAAAAATGTTGAAACATGCTTTGGATATCTTTTGATATACCCCCATTCTTTCAAATAAGCCTATCATTATCCTAGTTCATAAGCTTTGTCATAAAAAATACCAAGTATTGTACCTAGAATGGGGCATGTTATTCCTATGTGATGTAGTCTTTGGAGATCACATCCTTGCCCTCTTATGATGCATACATCCATTTCATTCACTATGATCTATCCTTTGTATCCATCCATATATCATGATCCTTTTGTCCATTATCCTATCACCATCCCTTTCATCCATCAATCCCCTCTATCTCCTTGCACCTAGACTTGGTTTTCCCTTGTCATTGGTATCTAGCACAAAGACTACCCAAATTTTCATCCATTGACATCTCAAAACATTTCGAAAATCCAAAAACAAATCCAAAAAAAAATCAAAACATTTCAAAATTCTAAAAAAGAATCAAAACATTTCAAAAATCCAAAAAAATTAAAACATTTCAGAAATCCAAAAAAATCCAAACATTTTCAAAAAATCCAAAAAAAATCAAAACATTTAAAAATCTAAAAAGAATCAAAACATTTCAAAATCCAAAAAATTAAAACATTTCAAAACTTCCAAAAAATCAAAACATAACAAAATCCAAAAAAAAATCAAAATACTTCAAAAATCCAAAAAAATAAAAACATTTCAAACATCCAAAAAATCAAACATCCATAAAAAATCCAAGCAATAAAATCAAATCTTCAAATTCCACAAATCAATTCATCACTTCTTCCAATCAAATCTATTATTCTAATCAATCACATCACTTCTTCCAATCAAATCCATTCTTCTAATCAACCACATCACTACTTATAATCAATCCAATCATTATCATCAAATAAAATCATTTCTTCATCAATCCAAACAATCAAAATCATTCCAAGAAAATCAATACCTTAATTTGATTCATCAATCATCATCCAAATCTTCAAATCCAACATCTTCAATCATTACAAGAAATAATCCAAATTCAAGTCAATCCAATCCATACCAACCAAGCTAATCAATCAAGTCAAATTATCCAATCACATTTCGGTTTTGATCCTAATCTTGTTGTAAAATCAATGAATCAATCATCCTTGTATTGATCTAGGGATATATCGTTCCCCACAATGACAACACTATCATCATCATAAATCGATCAATCAATAATCCTTGTGTTGATCTAGGGATATATCGTTCCCCATAATGACAACACTATCATTATCATCAATCAATCATTTAATCATTGGTTTACAGCTTGATAGGGGCAATACCTTGTTTGTTTTTGTATCATTTGTGCATGCTTGCTTGTGTGTGTTATCATTTCAATTTGCATTTGCATCCAATCCGAATCACTCCCAGCTAATATTCATACCTTGTATCTAGACAAGGTTGTATTATGTTGGGGCATGGGACACATCATCACCATGGTCCTTATACCTCGGTGCATAACATCTAGTGCTATATCAAACATATGATTGCTCAGTTTATTGCAGCATAACGTGCAATTTTTCTTTTTCATCTACTTCTTATCTTGTATCATTCATCTTATCCCTCCTTTATTGTCTCATTCATTTGGAGGGCATATCCGTGTTTGTCCAACCCACCTATCCTCTCAAGGGGGAATCAACATCATTATTACCATATCCTATATCATCATTCCATTTCTTCATATCTTTTGCATCATTATATTCTTCTACCATCCATTTTCTTCATTCATCTTGTTCCTCACTTCCTTAAGTGGTTGGGGCATCATCTTATTTTTCTCTATCCATACCTTAACTTCTTTGAAATGATGTTACTTGACATAAATCTCACCATCTCAAACATCATCTCAAAGAGGGGAAAAATGTAGACACCTAAAATTGTCCATGCCATAACATTACCTAGTCGATACATGACCTTGAAAGATATTTGTAATATTTTACCCTAGGTCATTACATCATCACACTTATCCCATTTATTCCACTTAATCACCTTCCCAATTAATTAAGTAAATCTCATTTATTTAATTAATTCCCCCTTCACATGTCTCAAAATAATTCAAATTAAATATTTGAATTAATCCTTCACTTATTGTCACATTGCAACATGTGTCACATGATTACAACTCTTCACATGCACAAATAATTTAAATAATTTTATTATTTAAACTATGAGATTCCCACTCACATCCTATTTTTACCCCTATTCATTGTGTGTCATAAGCATATTTTCTTCCAAAATAAATAAAAGAATCCCACTTATTTCCTCACATCCTAATTTTAGTCTCATAACCCACCTAATGTGTGTCATAGGCACTAAAATTAACTTTTAATCCTAGCCATACATATCACAAATTTGACTTTTAATCTTGGCCATCGAATCAAATCAACCTTCTCCTATAAATCAAGTCTTTCTAAGGCCATTTGGAGGATCTTCTTCTAGCATCCTTACTTTGCCAAAATTTCTTTCAATCTTCTCATCTATCTATCTATTTTTCTTCTATCATATCCATCTTATCGTTATGCTTCGAAAATGAGCAATCAACATATTAAATCAGTCAATCCTTCAAAATCTTGCATTCTCATGCAGGTGGAGAAGAGCAATGGAGATAAATCGAATCTAGCTTGGAGATCGGTTTGAATTCGTTTGTTATTTTGATTTTCATGCTAGTTTGTGCTCTTTTGTGCTTGTTGGGGTTTTTCATTATAATTTGTTTATGCATTTTTCTCTAATATTTTTACCCTAACTATAGTATGTATGAGAAACAATATGATAACTCAGTTGTTGCGAAACATTGTTACTACTAAGTTGCCTTGAAAAATTCATAATAGTTCCTTGAGGTAATGACTTGTGTTGAGGTGATCTTATGATAAGCACAAATTTGTTTTGTAATTGTGGTTCTTGTGAGAGTGGATAGGGGATAAGTTGAGGCTTATGAGGTCCAATAATTAAAGGACTTGTAGAAGGTCTAATGATTAGAGGACTCAAGGGATATCTAATGTTCATAAACTCAAAAGACTTATCCTTATTTTGATGATCTTCTAGTGAGTGGAAGTATAATGTCACCTTATCATCTTCATTTAAGGAAACCACATCACTATTGTTTGAAAGACATGTACCAATGCTATCATCTTCCCACACCATGATATATTCCCTAGTAGGAGAGTTTTTTAGGAAAGGAGAAAATAAGATTCTCATGAAATTCTATGGTTGGATCTTCTAAGATAAACTCATCACAAGTAGGGGAGGCATGTAGAGAAGAATAACTATGATTTTATTGTTTACCAATGATTGCATCCTTTTGTTCAACTATATTTTCCAAGTGGGAGATGTATTGGGAGAGGGAGAAACAGGATTCTCATGACTCTCAATAAGTGTGTCTTCCAATACCAAAATATCTTCTTTACAAATAGGAGATATATTTTGAGAAAAAATATAATTGTCATGATTATTTACGATTACATCCTCTTGTCCGATAATGTCTTCCCAAGTAGGAGAGGTAGGTGAAGAGGAAAAAATAGGATTGTTATGGCTCTCAATGATTGAATCTTTTAGCACCAAAATATCTTTTCCACAAATAGGAGATATATTGGGAGAAGAAAAAATGTGATTATCATGATTGTCCATGATTACATCCTCTTTCACTAAAAAAATCTCACAAATGGGATATGAATGGAGACTACGAAAAGTGATGTTAAGAAATGTGTCAATGATATCATCTTCTTGTGTCATAATATCTTCCCAAGTGGGAGAAGTAGATGGAGAGGGAAAAAAATATTTTCATGGTTCTCAATGACTATTTATTCTTTCACCAAGATACCTTCGTCACCATTAGGAGAGGTATAGGGAGAAGAACAATTATGGTTTTCATGATTATCCATGCTTGTATCCTCTTGTATCAAAACATCCTCACAAATCAGAGAGAGAGTAGGGTTTGAGTGAATGATAGGCACGGTGATATTAAGGAATATGCAAATGGTTTGGTTTTCTTGCACTAAGGTATTCTCATAACTAGGAAAGATAGTGGGAGGATGGCTAACATGTTAATGACCTCATCTCTTTTTCCTAGATTGTACTCATAATAGAGGATGTTGTACTTATACAATCCATTTTTAACCATGTCAAAACCACATCTTTGAAAAGGAAATATGCTAACATGAAAAGTAATGTATCCAAATTACGCAATTCTTTAGAAATGTAAACAATTTTCCTACAGATATGATGATTTTCAATAGTGAAATAATTTTGGAATGATTTAAAATGGCTAGATTAAATGGATGATTAGACCTAATGCATAAAACAAAAAATCCTTAAATTTGTCAGACTAAAACAATGGTTTACAAGTGGATCTAGGAAGTGTAGAGGACTAAAAAAATTCTCAAAAAAATTGGTTTTGATGGGACCTCAAGGACTCATTCACCCAAGGGTTAATGGGTCCTTGTACAGGGTTTTAAAAAATGAAAAATAATTTTTTTGAGTTGTTATTTGTGTTCTTTGTTCCAAGTTGCAAATTGTGGTTTCTATAGTTGATTTTTCAAAATTTTGGCATGTGAATGAAAATGCAATTAAGGACAAGTGAACAAAAATAACACTTTTTGAATGTAGTTTTGGCTAAATTTTCTAATGTAAATGACTGAAATAACACTAATATGCAAGTACTATGCAAAATCAAAGTAATATGCATTTTTTTTTTGAGTTTTCAGATTTTAAACAATGAAAAATGCAAAATTAAAACCCTAGATGAAAAGGAGACTAATGAAATTTTGAAAAACCTAGATGGAATGAAAATTAATGCAACTAATGCAAATCCTAGATCTAGGGTTTGAATGGACTCCAATTTCAGAATTTTAGATGTACAATGTCAAGTTCACCAAAATGAAATGAAGGGGAATAAGTGAGGTAGGTTTTCAATTGGGGTATGATGCACCTATCTTCTTATTTTCATTAGGGAAAAGAGATCCCCCAAGGAAAAAATGACTTTCAACCCTTAGGTGAGTCAATCTTGATGGAGATCTAGTTGTTTTCCTTATGACTAAGGATGGGGTAAATCAACTTGAAATGCAATTTTGGGATAAATGAAAAATACAAAATGAATGTAATTATGCAATGTAACACTTGAATCATCAATTTAAAACCTTAATCGAACAAAATCCACAAACTTGCAATAGATATGAGATGTGTATGAATTTATGCACCTGTCACCAAAAGCCTCTACTGAGTATCCTCCTGGGATAGATTCGCCTTAGGGTGAATGGGTCTTGCTATAGGGATCCAAAATATTCTTTTATAGTCCTCTGATCATAGGTCTGCACTCCTGATTCCTCTAGATTTCATAGTTGGAAAGTTAGAATTAAATTATGTAAGTGAGTTTCCATAACTTGACGATAATATTGACAACTTTGAAAACTTTTGCAATTTTGCACTTTTGAGACCTTCAATCCTTCTTCACTTGCAAATCTACAAATGCAAAGAGAGGGAAAAATTGTTTTTTTTTGGTGAATGGGGGTTTGCCTCGGTCAAACTCCACTTTGATAAGTAAACCTTGAAATGAAATGAAACATGAATGGAAGGAATGATGAATGAAAAATACTATGTTGCAACTCACCAAACCCTTGAATAGAAATCCTTAGAGGATTGAAATCTAACACATCTCTCTAAGATATTGATATTTCATGAATGGCTTGATTGGATGATTGATTTGATAGCTTGAATCTTGATTTGAATGCTTGGAACCTACATCACAATGTTAGCTCCAAAAGCATTCATGAATGCAAATAACTTTGACCTGATGCTTGAGATCTTGATTATTGTTGTAGATGACTGATAAATATGCTCTTGAATGTTCTTGAGAATAATATTTTCTCATATGAAAGTTGCCCTCTTTTTAGATGTTTTGAATTGATAAAATAACTATGTATTTATATGTGATTTTCTAATTTTTCGACAATTAAAATTCAAAGGTCAATAATTGTAATTGTAATTTGAATCATAAAAATGTAGCCAAAAACATATTAAAAATTGGGGTCCTAAGCTTAAGGGGGGCCTAAATCTAGGACACTCAATTTCCAAGGAAATTTAATTAATGTTTGTAATTTTTTAATACGTTTCCCTTTCAAAAAATGAGATTAATTAGGCTTTTAAATTTATAATTGGGCCAATTAGAGGCTTAATTAAGTCCAATTAATAAAGGGACCCAAACATAGTGTGAAAATGTAAAGGGGTACATTTTATGACACTGCACTTGATAATTTTTTGCATTTGAAAGTGGGCTTCATTTGGAAGTATGACTCATTATGAGTAATGAATGCAAAGTTTACAATAGTGAAGTTTTCTATAGTGAAAATATAATATGAAATAAAACCCATTTTTGAAGGATTAAAACTAAGGACTCTTGGTATGTTGTGGTTAAAATAATAAAAAGTAGCTCTTGAGAATTGTATGATGTTTCAAGAACTAGTTTATGCATTGTGAGAAGTCTCAACCCTCATGAAATAAAATATCTTTTAATAGAAAAAATTGCATACCTTCTATCAAGAACATTCAAGTTTCTTAAAAAATATCTTTGATGAAATGTATAATGTAGAGACATAAAATCCCTTCTAGATGACAAGGAAGGAGTTGGGTTCTCTTCAAATTGATGGTGAATATTATGATACTAATGTGGGTGTTGAATTAGGATAACTATGGGGCCAAGAAACCTACAAGTACCAAGAGAAAATAATGAATTGGATTGTAAAGAATTAATATTAGAAGATCAAGGAATAGAAACTCAAAGTTGTTCTTACATTCCATCTATGAATGAAATCATAATTAATTCTTGTACTAATGGGGCTGAAATAGTTGTGAGGGCGATGAGTTATCAAGATGGTAGTTTGTTCCAAATGATGGGGGATTTTTATAGCACCCCACTCAAAAGAGAGAAAGAAAGATATGCTGGGCACTAAATATTCTAGTGATTCTATACTATTAAGCAGATTTAACACTTCCATTATAGCATGGCATTCTAATAATCAATTAAAAAATTATCACCTAATATATAAGATAAATATTTGTCTAAATATCATCAACCTATTGGAAAATATTTTGATCAAACACACGAAGGGGATGAGCAACAAGAGAAACAAAAATGAAAAAAGTGAGAATAATTACCTATTTATCTCTCCTATGTTAAAAAACAACACTTATGTTTCTTTTTTGTCCACTTCTAGGTGAACATGGAGTGACTACAAGTACATGCCAAATATTTCCTTGTATTTGTGATTAGATACCTCAAACTCCTTTCAAGATTCAAACTTAGTAGTTGATAACCTCAAGGGAACTTGACCCTCAAATATCTTAGCCAACTCCAAGGTCAACTAAGTAGTCACAAGTGCCCCCTTTATTATAAATATGATATTGCAAATAGATCTAAACATAGTAATCAAACTATGAAGTTAATATGATCATTGGTCACTTAAAAACTTGCTACTACCAAGTTGTGGTTGACTTTTGATCTTTTAACAAATATTATGGGGGTATGTACATGTGACTAATTTCATCAAGCCTTAGAATCATATGCAACCTAGTTATTTTACCATGACAATGGTTTCCATGGAGATGGATCTTCCCAACAGTTGTAATAAAATCAATATATCATAAAAGAAGAATGTGTTGTACATTTTAGTGTTTATTAGATCAGATTAAACAACTGAAAGTACTTAAAATATTGCAACACATAAGATAATAAACATAGCAAGATACCCTGGGAAAACCCTCCTCTTGAGGGAGAAAAACCCAGCAAATGATTCTCTTATATAAGGTAAAACAAGAGCAGAATTCTGCTTACAACTTAGGCCCAACAATGGCCAATAATTGATACAATGAAATCACACCTCTCCTAGATGCAAGATATACAAATGAATGTGATCTTCCTTGAATTCAGACTGCTGCTATGAAGGTGCGAACTGCTGCTCTAATTGTGAATTTACTTGATGAACTTGAATGAATACAATGACAATAGAAGACCTTGTATATATACAATTTAGGTGCCTCTTCAACTTAGGTTGGCCCTCTATGAACAAACATAATAAATGATATTTACAAGGTAGGTTGGCCCAAGCAATAAAAAATTCATGCGAACCATTAGGGTCGGCCCTTTATGTTTTTCAATTGTTATTAACGTAAATTAAATAGCCGAATGGCTACCATTTAATTAATGCTTCCTTCTTGAGGCGTGTGCAATGAAGTGCAACCCTAAGCTGCTATAACATCAACACTCCCTCTCAGCTAGGGATGATACTTCCACCTGCACATGACACATCATATCAATATGAAAACAAAATAGAATATCACCTCATCATGATATCAACCATCATGGCTACCTCCATAGATGGTATATACAAGTGCTCATCACTTAATGTGATGTTGTCACCTCAATGTGACTTTCACCATGGCTCCTCCAGAGGGTGATACATAAGCACAATTAAATCATCATGGATTCCCTCACGTGATGTTGTCATGGAGTCACACACATGACATCCACCATGGCTCTCCCAGAGGGTGGAAACAAGGGCTTTCACCTCAAATCTCGAAGAGAAATGCACTACCAAGGACTTGCACCTCAAATCTCTCTCAATAGAGAAATGTATTACCAAGGGCTTGCACCTCAAATCTCTCTCAATAGAGAAATGCATTACCAAGGGCTTGCACCTCAAATATCTCTCAATAGAGAAATGCATTACCAAGGGCTTACACCTCAAATCTCTCTCAATAGAGAAATGCATTATCAATTTTAAGGATCACCAAGGCTGCATTCTCCACCATACCAAGATTTTCTTGAAAGTACACAAACTTGATCCTGGAGAGAGGCTTGGTGAGAATGTCTATCGTTTGCTCATTAGTGTTGATATACCTCAACTACATAGCTTTATTTAGTACCATATCTCTAATATAATGGTACTTGATCTCAACATGCTTTGTTTTGTCATGAAACACAGGATTGACAAAAAGCTTTACACAACTCTGGTTATCATAGTGTATAATGGTAGGCTCCATTGATTGTCCAAACAATCCTGCAAGGAGCTTCTGAAGCCACACTGCCTCACGAGCTGCCACACAGGCTTCTATGTACTTTGCCTTGGTTGTACTCAAAGCTACTGAAGACTACTTCCTGCTACACCAAGAAATCATAATAGTACCCAAAATAAAGCAACAACCAGAGGTACTCTTCCGATTTGAGACACATCTTGCCCAATCAGAATCAGTAAAACCATGCAGCTCTAAATCCACACCTAAAGAATATCTCAACCCATATCCAATTGTGCCACATAAATATCTCAGGATATGTTTAGCCACAACAAGATGTATTTGCCTTGGTTCACACATAAACTGGTTAAGTGCACTCACTGCATGGCAAATGTCAGGTCTAGTGTTAACTAGATACATCAATGAACCAATCAACTGCCTATACATCATGGAATCCACTGGTTCTGAACTAGTTGTAGCCTCCTTCAACTTATCTAGATTAGTCTGCATGGGTGTAGACATAGGTTTGCAGTCAATCATACCAAACCTTTTGAGAATGTCAATAGTATACTTTCCTTGACTTAGAATCATCTCATCTGGCTTTTGCAAAAATTCTAAGCCAAGGAAGTAATGCATGAGACCTAGATTCTTCATCTCAAACTCTAAAGCTAAATCCTTCTTGCGTTTTAGAATTAAGTGTTCCTCACCAGTGATAATCAAATCATCAACATATAGAACCAAAATCAAAGCTTCACCATTTACCACCTTGAAGTAGAGGTTAGAGTCTACATCATTCTTTGAGAAACCCAGACTCAATAGATACTGATCAATCCTTTCGTACGAAGCACGAGGAGCTTGCTTAAGACCATACAAGGCCTTCTTCAGCTAGCAAACATGAGACTCTTTCCCATGCACCTCAAATCCTTCAGGTTGCTCAATGTAAACCTCTTCTTCTATTACACCATTTAGGAAAGTTCTCTTTACATCCATTTGGTGAATCTTCCATCCTCTAGATGCAGCAATATCAATGATGGTTCTGATAGACGTATATCGAGCCACAGGAGCAAAAGTTTCTTCATAGTCAACTCCCTCTTTTTGTGAGAACCCTCTAGCCATGAATCTTGCCTTGTGCTTCTCAATGCTCCCATCAACTGCATGCTTGATTTTGAAGAGCCATTTAGAAGACACCACAGATTTGCCTTTGGATCTAGGAACAATATCCCAAACATCATTCTTAAGTATGGACTAATATTCCTCAGTCATGGCATCTTTCCATACTTGTTGACTAGAAGCTTCTTTGACACTTGAAGGCTCTGACTCACTAATATGACTCATCAAGGTGACATAACTAGAGAACTTGTGAGGTCTCTTGATTTCTCTGAAAGCTCCTCTTGGGGCTGCAAAAATTTCTACCTCCTACATTGCCCTACGAGCCCAAAGAGGCCTTTTCTTTCCAATCACAATATCTAAAGGCCCATCAGTAGGATCTAAGGGTTCAACTGGATCATCATCTTCTTTAGGTTTTGGAGCCTCCTTCAGGTTCTCTGGAATATGGTCAACTTCCATTTCTTGAGGAGGTTCTTCTTCATCGATCTCATTAGGAGTGCCCTTGGATCTTCTGAAAGCAACATCTTCCTCAAATGTGACATCTCTACTAATCTCAATAGACTTTTGTCTTGGTATGTAGATTTTGTAGGCTTTTGATGTCTCACTATAACCTACAAGAATTCCCTTCTTCCCAGAAGGTTCTAATTTTGTTCTCTTTTCCTTTGGAATATGAACTTATACTAGACAACCAAAGATCCTCAAATGACTAACTTCTAGTTTCACCCCTGAGAATGCTTCTTCAGGAGTTTTATTCTCCAAGATCCTATGGGGACTCTTGTTCTGAACATAGACGTTTGTCCTCAAAGCCTCAGCCCAAAGAGAGATTTGCAGATCTTGATCATGGATCATAGCTTTTACTGCTTCCACAATAGACCTATTCTTCCTTTCAATAATACCATTTTGTTGTGGATTACAGGGAACACTGAACTCCCTCTTAATCCCTGCTTCAATAAAAAAATCTTGAAAGGTGCCAGAAGTGTATTCTCCACCATTATCAGATCTCAAAACTTCGATCCTTTTTCTAGACAGGTTTTCAACCTGAGCCTTGAATTCTTTGAATCTTTCTAATAATTCTTCAGATTCTTTAGATCTCAAGAAACAAATCCAAGTCTTTTATGTTCTTGCCTAGGGCGCATCCTTTGCATGTACCTTCATGTTCCTGATTGAATTTTGGAAGACCGGTGACCATCTTCTCCATGATAGGTAGTGCTCGAAAGTGAATGTTGGCCAATCTTCAATGCCAAAGAGCACACATGTTGGAAGCATTATGCACAAGCACTTGAAGAGGACGAGTGCATAGCCTGTAAAGACATTCATGTCTAACTCCAATCACTTGAGCAATTTTGAAATTGGAGTTCTTTGCCCATTTAAGAACTTTTCCTTTAGAAAAGGCAACTTGATAACCCTTGTCTTCTAATGCCGAAATTGAGACAAGATTCCTCTTTATCCCTGGAATGAATAGTACATCATTCAACTCCAATGAAATTCCGAAGTCCAAGTGAAGAGAGGAGTTTCCAACTCCTTTCACAGAATATCTAGCATCGTCTCCAATAACGACTTGTTCACTAGAGTTACTCTCCACTAAGTTTGAAAGGTGACCCTTGAAACCAGTGATGTGCCTAGAGGCACCACTATCATTCAGCCAAGTGTTGGAGTTGGTAGATACATTGCTTGACAAAGCTGAATAGAACAGGTAATCATTGGAGTCCTTTTGTGGAGCAACTTCTTCAACATTTGCAGTGGCAACTTGCTGCTTAGGTCTAAGAGGACAATCCTTCGCAAAGTGACCATACTTATCACAACGAAAGCATTGAATCTTGAACATGTCTCGTTTCCTTTTGAAGGCAGGAGCACCATCATTTCCATTTTCTTGATTCCTCTTAAAGAACCCTTTCTTAAAGCCTTTTCCTTTCTTCAATGAATGAGAGGCAAGAACTTGTATTTCTTCATTCTTTGAACTTTGGCCAATGCCCCTAGCCGTTAGTCTCGACTCCTCTTGAATGTAGTCAATTCTCAATCGATCAAACTTGGGAAGTTTAGATCTTGCACTGATTCCTTGAATAAACGACTCCCATGAAAGCGGAAGACCATTGAGAGCAAGCATAGTCAAGTCTTTGTCATCAATCATGTGACCAATTGTGAAAAGCTGATCTCTTATCTCTAAAATCCTCATGAAATATGTAATTACAGATTCTCCTTTCGCCATTTTCACATGATGATGTTGTTGCTTCAGTGCAAGTGCATGACTGGTGTTGTTGATTTCGTACATCTCTTCCAAATTTGTAAACATCTCTCTTGTTGTATCCAACTTGAAGACAATCGGTACAACATGATCCTTGACAGAATCAACCAACACTTTCTTTGCCCTAGTATCTTTCTTCCTCCATTGCAACTTCTCTTCTTCCTCCTCAGGTTCAGGAACTTTTGTTTTCACAAACTCAGCCAAATCATTCTCTTCCAATGTGAACATGATCCTGAACCTCCATGATGTGTAGTTTGAAATTCCTTCGAGTCTATCCTCGATTTTTAGACCGTTCACCATCTTGAAAAAATTAGGAGATAGACTGAAAAAGATTAGAGTGAGTGTTGCAACTAAATCTGATCACGATCTTTTTAAACCCGCTCTAATACCATGTTAGTGTTTCTTAGATCAGATTAAACAACTGAAAGTACTTAAAATATTACAACACAAGATAATAAACACAACAAGATACCCTGGGAAAACCCTCCTCTTGAGGGAGAAAAACCCAGCAAATGATTCTCTTATATGAGGTAGAACAAGAGCATAAATCTGCTTACAACTTAGGCCCAACAATGGCCAATAATTGATACAATGAAATTGCACCTCTCCTAGATGCAAGATATACAAATGAATGTGATCTTCCTTGAATTAAGACTGCTGTTATGAAGGTGCGAACTTCTGCTCTAATTGCAAATTTACTTGATGAACTTGAATGAATACAATGACAATAGAAGACCTTGTATACATACAATTTAGGCGCCTCTTCAACTTAGGTCGGCCCTCTATGAACAAACATAATAAATGATATTTACAAGGTAGGTCGGCCCAAGCAATAAAAATTCATGTGAACCATTAGGGTTGGCCCTTTATGTTTGTCAATTGTTATTAACATAAATTAAATATCCGAATGGCTACCATTTAATTTATGCTTCCTTCTTGAGGCGTGTGTAATGAAGTGCAACCCTAAGCTGCTATAACATCAACAATACACATATTGAGATTTAACATTTAAACAATGTTAATAGTCAAGATCACAATGTAATACAATGAACTATGAAATAAATTATATGGAAATAAAATACATACAATATTTTGTAGTACAACACATTTATGCAAGGAAAAGCTTACGATAAAAAATCACACAAAAGTATTATTCAATTGTATTGAGAAAACTTGCATCTAGAACCTAGATTTTCAACCTCTTACCTTCTATTCCTAAACACACCTTAAATACCTCTTGCAAAATTTTATTACCAAATACACACATCCAATGATATATCTTATTCCTCACATGTGAATTTTTAAATATTGGATGTAATTTAAGATGGTTATACATTTTCAATTAAAGTATAAGATCCTCTAGTTTATAAAAAAATATTTATTTTAATCTATTAATTAATAATCAATCTAAATGGTAAACTATGTTCTGAGTTAAAACATCTTTAATTAATAATATAATATAATATTTACCATTTTAATTAAATAATCAATCCCCTATGGCCATATATGTTGTAAAATAAATATAAGGCTAAAATATTATACTATATAGAGCCTTAATAATGTTATTGAGACAAAATATAATTGATTGTGGTCTCCTAATAAATATTATTCGTTAACACTCCCCCTAATTATTAGAGAGGGCACATGAATTTTCAACTTCTTTTTAAAGAAAAGATGAAAATCCTTAATAACACAAGATTTATTTGACTAGCATGGCATAGAGATAAAATATATGTCAATATAAATATGATTCAATCTAAACTATATGACCAACCCCTTATCATAATTTATATCCTAGTTTCCTTAGAATAAAACAATTTATGGGATTTACAAAGTTCCTTGTTAAAGCTTTGCCCCCTCAAACAACCTTTACTAGGTTCTCATTTACAAATACTCCTCTTAACATGAGGAGACTTTATTTTTGAAATCACCTCCATACAAAGTCCACAAGACTTAGTGCCTTTTTACACCATTTTTTAATGGAAGAGGAATACAAAGGAGATAATCGATGAAATATAGTATATAAATCTTACAAAAGCCCAAATTATTAGTCAAGGTCTTATCCAATGCCTCCCTAAAATTTCATAAATGCCTTACTTGTAGGTCCATGCATTATCTAATGCATTTTAGGTCTTACAAGTGTATTTCTTGTAATTTTGGGATATATATACATAGTTAACCACTAGGAGGTGCTAATGTGATGTACACTCCCCCTCAATGCTAGTTCAATGAGGCCCAAAATTCCTCTAACTCTACATAATTTGATGATACATAAAATATTTGTGAACATTTCTATCACCTAATCATTAGATTAGGAAAATTGGAGTGTAATTTCACCATTGAATTTTTTTTGTCAAATGAAGTATGCATGGGATTCATGGTGATTTATTTTTTGATGTAGAATTAGATTATTGACAAGAGCAATACAATTGGCTATCACACAATAAGGTGGCATTTTCATTGGTACCCATATTAATCTCATCAAATAATGTCTCAAGCCACATTGATTCCTTTTTTTCTTATCATGCACCTTTATATTTAATATCTCTAGATAAAAGAACCACAATAGGTTGCTTTTAATTACCTAATGCGATATCACCTACACTATATTTGAGGACATGTCTTGAGATAAATTTCCTATCAACAAAATCGCCACCATAGTTATCATCACAATTACCAAATACATTAGCATTCTTGGTTCATGGATAATAAATATCATTATCAATTATGTTTGATATATCTTGATATTCTTTTTCCATTTTAGTTATCCACTTAAAGATATTACATAAATCTAAGTACAATAGCTACTATATAAGAAATCTTTGGTCTATAAATCAAACTCCCTACTATTTTTTTGTACAAGGTAGAGTTGGTATTTTCACATTATTGTTAGGGTATAATTTAATTCCTACCTCAATAGGTGTAGGAACCAATTTATAATCCATCATATTAAAATTTTGAAAAAAATAATGTGCATACCTTACTTGAGAGACCATAATAGAATATTTATCTTGGAATATAGCCATTTCTAAGAAACGATGAAGAAGACCAAGATCAGGCATTTCAAAAAAATTATTCATTTTTATTTTATACTTGTGGATTAAAGAGTTAAGACTACTTGTGATAAGTGGTAATCTATATATAGAAATTCTAAAGAATTGAAAATAACTTGCAATCTTTGCATACCAATCTCTAAGAGATTGTTTAAGAAAACAAAAGTATTTTCTTAATTTACACATATATGTTTCCTTGTTTGATTATTCAAAAACTTTAGATTGATTCATACATATTTATTTTTAAAGATTTCCATTTAGAAATGCATCTTTCACATCCATCATATGAATATCCCATCCATTTTTGGATTCTAAGGAAATAAACATCCTTATGATGCTTTATTTTTTCACAATGGAAAAAGTATGTTTATAATTGAAACCATGACACTTAGTGAAAACTTTAGAAACAAAACTTATCTTTATATTTGTCAATTGTACTATATAAGTTATTCTTTGACTTTATATAACCAACGGAAATTAAAGAAACATCTTTTTAAGGTGAAAGTACAAGATCCAAATTCTTTTTTAAAATTAGAGTGTCATACTCTAATTTCATTGCATACCTCCATTTATTGTCTTTGTTAGCTTCTTCAAAGGTTTGAGGTTCACTTTCATAGAAAGACATTAGGGGAAAATATGTATGTTGACTCCTAGTTTTTTCATATAAGAAAGGATTCTCTATGTTGGCTTCGTGAATTGAATTTTGAAACCACTTAGATATTTTTGGTTTGAATATTATCGATTATCTTTAGAGGCAAGAGATTCCTTAGAGGTTTTAGTAGATTACAAAGAGGATAAGGATTTTTCAATTATATGAACATTTCTACTTGGTATATTTTTTTGAAGGGTTGTAAATTATCAATCCTTTTTTCTTCCTCATTCAATTAGTATACAATTTAAAGAAGTTTGATTAAGTTTCTTTCTTTCATCTTTAGGTATGAGTATCGATGCAAGTCTTTCAAATATTTTAAGATGGGAGACTCAAGGTTTCTTTCTCTCCCTTTTTTCCAAGGATATTGATAGGCTTATTACATTTGAAGGAAACCTATTAAGAATGTGAATGGTTTGATATATTGACATAATGGATCATAGATCTAAGTATTTCCATGATGGTTATATTTTTCCTTTTTGTTATACCATTTTGTGTGGAGAATAGGGAGAGGTTAGTTCCCTCTAGATCCTAAAATAAACAAAAATATTTCAACTCTCTATTTATATATTCTATTCCATTATATGTTCTTAGATTTTTTAGTTTAAAATTATGAATTTTCAATTAAGGATTTAAATTCCTTAGATTTAGAGAGAAATTCATCTTTATTCTTAAGATAGTATTCCCATATCATTCCGGTGTAATCATTAATAAAGGTTAGAGTATACAAATATTTACTAAGAATTGGGAACTATAAATCTCTAATTAGGTAATTATGGACTAGTTTTAGTGGGTTAGAATATTTTTCAAAATATATTTTTAAAATGTGATATATTTTTTTTTAACTAATAAATAACATTCACAAGTATTTAAGCTGTTTTTATTTTTTGGTAAACTAATTATAAGGCTATTATGAAACATGTCATTTAGACTTATAATATTTAAACACCTTATTATTTCATGCCAAATTTGAGTACCATGTTTGATTTGAGTGGAGAGACAAGTTTCTCTTAAGAAACCATTAAAAATATATAAGCCATTCTTTTGAATACCTTGGGTAATTAAGAAAATCATAATGATTTTTTAGTAAAATAAGTACCTTTATTATTAGTTGAGAAGCAAAAAGAATAAAGAATATGTTTTCTTAATTTAGGAAGAAGTAACACATCTCTTATAAAATTATTTCAGATTTTAGTGTTACCTTGCCATTGGGCTTATATAATATTATCTCCTATATATGCTTTCTCATTACAATACTTTAACATCTAATATAATATCATGCATATATGTAATATGTTTTGATGCACCACTATCTAGGATCTACTCATTGTTAGTAGAGGCAAGAAGAGAAATATGGAGAGATTTTTTTTGACTTAGATTATTATTATTCATAACCAATTAAGTTTTAGATAGTTTTGAATCCTCATGAATTATTTTTTTATATTTTTTCTTTATTGAAAAAAATCTTGATTCTTAGTGTAAGAAAATTAATGCCCAACTTTTTAATTAGACATTAATGGATTAAAAGAAATGGAAATAACCATTTTTTTATAATAAAATTCTCGTAGTTTCGTAATGGACACCCACACATAATTTTTGTCATCCCCATGATTATACTAACACAAGCACCTAAAAATGTGTAGAAGAGACATCTAGGTGATACATGAGGAGAGACATAATCACAATCTCCATTGGAAATGAGTGGCAAACTTCTCAATGTGACACACTCTCCATCATAGACACCCAGCCCAATAGATTCATATGGGAAGAGAGTTATTCTAAATATGGTTTTTTTGGGTGACTTGCGCACAAGTGATACTAAGACACACCATAGAAAAAATATAAGAAGAATAAACCATCACATGGGTCATTTCTTAGATCCATTAACTAGGGTAAGGGATGAGTTAGATTCATTAAGATGGGTGATAAAATTTTAATCCAATTTAGTATAATCACAATAATATTGATGCAATCAAGGATAGGGATCAATTGAATGACTAGTTTTTCACTACTACCTAGAAAAAATTATTATCATATATTGTATACTAATTAGAAACAAAAGACAACTTATTGCATTTAACTATGATCAATGCTTCCAATACTTACCAAAAAATATTGAGAGAAGCTAAAAAAAATTGCATGATGCTTATCTTAATTATTTATAAAATTTATAGACCTCCAAATACTAACATACATGTAAAGGAACATTGTCTAACCACTGAGAAAGCCTCAATTTACAATTTTTTATAATTTTAATTGGATTTTAAACTAGTAACAAGACAACCTTTCCCTACGATCCAAATTGTTTGAAACAATGGAGACATCATGTGTATGGCTATCCAAAATGAATTTCATAAAATATTTTAGCATATTCCTAACTTCACATAGACCCAAAACCATTATTTTAATTGAAATGCAATCTTTAGACTTTGTCAAAGCACACAAACAAAAAAATCACCAAAAAAATCATAAAATGAATTAATTTTTCATATTACACTAAACCTAGGTCACAAACACTTCACAATAACCTATTACACACTCAAAAACTCTTTTCATTGGTTACATTGACTCACACAGGATTTCAAGTATTTGAGAGCTCAAAATCTCAATATTGTAGAGGAAATATATAAAAAAATTACCCTTCATCCACATGAAAAATCCACCTCAAATGTAGGTTTATATTTTGAAATGGTTTCCCTATTTTCTTCAACCCTCACATGTGAAAAATGCCCCTTTTTTCTATTATTATTTTACTCTTTCTTGATTCTTCTTCTTGTTACACTCAAGATACTTCCTTCATGTGTTTTTGTATAAGCTTTAAGAATCCTTTACACTCGCCCAATCATGAAATATGAAAATCAGTCAATAGAAATATTTTTTGACTTCTTTTTGGGTGGTTTTCAAAAAAATTTGTTGGTGTTTGTACTCCCAACCTACTCCATTTCATTCCAAATGAGTCTTTGCATACCATCACAATTCAAAACATATTATATCCATGTAATTCATTATAAGTGAGGTGGCATAATATATCCCAACCATCTTCCAACTATTTGACATAATGTCAAACAAGGACAAAGAAACCAAAACATGAAATTATTGTTCTAATAATAAATTTATTTCCTATTCTATAATGTCAGAAAGGAAAGTGATTTTATATATAATTCCATCAAATTCTATGATATTTACATAAATTTTTAGAAGTTGAATTTGCATCCAAAAATCACATATTATAATGTAACAATAAAAAAGACTTAATAAATCATAATGTCACTTATATTTTGACGCTTCTGACATGAATAAAGTGAATCTTACCATTGATTTATTGTAAACCCAACATCACATCCATAACATAAAATGTTAAATTACACCACTTTAAATTTTTCACTAAAATCATCATTTGAATTATTTTCATATCAAATTTTTTTATGTCATGGATGTGATGTTGGGTGTATAGATAAATCAATAAATATTTATCTAAGATGGATAATATCAAGTGAGTAGGACCTTTATAGATATTTGGCCAATGAAAGCTATGTGAATGCCAATTTCATTAATATTACTTAATCCTCTCACTTCTAAATGTACGCTTGAGACCTTTTCGTATGTGTGGACGGGTTAGTTGGCCTCTATGGTCTCATGGAAGACCCTATCAACTAGCAATCGCACCTTCGTGGGCAATGGGTACGTCGAAGATTTGTGTAGATTAATATTTTAATGTTTGGTATTTTATTTGAAAGATATAAATTGTAAATGTGAAATGTCAAATTATTGAAATAATTGAAGTTATACAGTTTTATGATGTCATCATCATTTTGATTAACAAAATAATATTTGGAATTACAAGTCAATTTAAATTAATTCAAATTATTAATTGAAATTAGCATAGGGCAGTAAAATAATAATAGATTTATTGTAGTATATTTCACAAAGTAATTGCAAATAATTCCTCTATGTTAAAAACATAAAACAAACCAAGCTGCTTGTCACTTATTAAACACAATCATTTAAAATTTTAGTCATTTGTATTATGCCAATCCCTTTCCTTTTAGAGAAGAATGTATCAAGTTTAACATATGAAGATGATCCAATCTCTATTGTTCATTCTTTGAAAATAGTTCTGATAACCATTACATAAGCTTTGTAGAGAAGAATGTTCTCTACTGTTCACTTTGTGAAAATAGCTCTACAGCTTCAGCAGTAGCTGCTATACATTCAATACTAAATAATGTTGTCAAGAAAACTATCAAAAAATAGCCTAAAGAACAAGGAAAACAAAGTAAACAAAAAATGTAAACTGCCAAAAGAACATAAAATTAACTTCATAGTTCAAAATTTAGCATAAGCTTTGTAAAGAAGAATGTAATAAATTTAACATGTGTTCAGATGACTGAAAATAGCTCTGGCAACCATTGCATTTGCAGCTGCAGCAATAGTTGCTATACATACAATAGTAAATAATGTTGTCAGGAAAACTTTCACAAAAAAAGCTTCAAGAAGAAGAAAAACAAAATAAACCAAAAAATCTAAATTGCCAAATGAACATAAAATTCATTTCACAATTCAAAAATTTTCATGTGAAAAAATAAATAATGATCTAACAGTGGGTATTATAATAGTACTATATATTGAAACAACTACAGAGAAAACCACAGAACCAATGCTTTCATTTACTAGATAACAATAGAACTATATAGTGATCTAGCAGTAGGTATTACAATAGTACTATATATTCTTTGTTCTATTCAACTGATTAATTTGTTGTTCTATTAATTTTGGGTCGACAATATTTTTGGTAGTATTAGATTTAACCTATCATGCTTATCTACTTGTTCCCCACACAAGTTGTAACAATTCAAGAAAATTTATGTTTAAAACTAGTAGCTTTAAAAAATGATATACTTATGGCAGTGGGAAAAATACGAATCATGGCCTACAAATTAATGGTGTATAATTGCAAAGTGTAACAAACATCATATGTTTGTTCAGAGACTCAAGAAATACATCATCTTTTGGGGGTCAATGGAGTGAAGGTTGAATAGGGTTCATTGATACAAATAGGGCAAAGGTAGCCAAAAAATGTGACTGGGTTAATAATGTAGGGAAGTTGAAAAAGGTTAAGGTACAAAAAGATCAATTTTAGCACTGGGCTACATATGATAATGAATTCCTATTTTGAAAATTGTTATTTATGAGTTAGGCTTCAAAGAGATTACTAATAGAAAACTATGAAAATGCACTTTAACTTGTAATTTACCTGATGGAATTGCTACAAATTTGAATAGAATGCTAAATTCTTCTCTTACAGATTCTTCTATCAAAATCATATTTGCATCATAAAGAGTTGAACAAAGTGTATAGTGGAGGATTGGCATCTTATTCATTGACCTTGATGCTAGTATTCTACTGAGGTATGTCTAATAATAACTCATCTTATTTATTTTTGTAGTAGAGCATACTTCAAATGTTTATGGGGTTGGTTCTCTGTCAACATTAATAGATCTTCTATCTCAGATTCTACATAGTGTCATTGTAGTATCAAAGAAATATAAGATTTAAACCTTCAAACAATAATTATCTCAATTATTTATTTTTTGAATTAGGTGCTAAGATGAGGAAATTATGTAGCTAACCTGGTTTGAATTATGTTGTTTGAATAAAAAATGTTTCCAACATCTCCAAATATGCCTCTATCTTCAGTTTCTTTGAACATTATCTAATTACAACAATTATATTAGATAGATTATAGGATAGTTTAATGTTTTCTTATTTTGTTTTTTCATTCAGGGTAAGGATACTCTGGCAAAGTGAAAGGAAAATGCTAGCTCCGTTGTGCAATGAGGACCATATGCAACGAGGTGTAAATGTTGGTGAAGGGTCTTTTGCTATGTGCCATCTACAGGTATTCAGAATTTATGATGCCCTTAAAACTTTTTGTTTGGTAGCTTTCCTATATGTCCTTTTGCCTTTCTTTGTCAAAATATTTTGGCTCCTTAGTGTGTCTGTGTGACTGCTGATTTGTTTTGTGTAGTAATTTTGTTTGATAGCATTACATGAACCTAAATGCTATGAAAAACTTGAAAATAAGAAGGGGAATGCGGATTCATCACAAAAAAAATGGTTGTTGTTGCTTTTTATTTTTATGAACACCCAAAAAACATTGAAACCTTAATAAGAATCTAGAAATAAGGCAAGGAACATGAAGTGGAAATGAAAGAAAATGACCCGTTATTGAAAGGGGAACAAAGAGGCTAGATCATTGTTCTTTGAGTTCAGTCAAAAGCTCACATAGGCTTCACAAAAAATATGATATCCGAATTAGGTTATTCAGGCCCATAAGTTGTACCAAGTGAAGAGGCTTGTTAGCATTTCTATTAAATGTGATTCCACATACTCATTACACACCTATTATTGATCTAATGTTGTAGTTGGTGGTGAAGTGGCATTTTGTTGGGAAGGGTAGGAATTATAAATTTATTTCTCTCCCTGGGTTCTGATACTTAGTGTCATTGGCAGTTTTGGATGTGAAGGCATTGTTTGGATGGACATCCTCCTAATTGTAAGGATGCCATATTGCATATTTTCTTATGATTTAGCATTGTATCTAGCATTAATGAATGTATAGGATTTCTATAGGGTTTTGAGCAAATATTGAAATGACACTAACATGTTTTTACATTAAACTTAGTAGTCATCGGATCCTTGCACTTTATTACTTGCAACATAATATTATGTCGATCAAATTTGACATGTTCCTAATTATAAACATCTCATATCTTGTAACTTTCTTGTGTTTGAACACTTAAGCTAACATTTTTTGATGAAAACCTAAATTTATTAACAACAAACCTTGCACTGGTGAGGTGTTGTGTTATTTTACTGGTAAATCTAGGACATCAAAGGCTCAGGCATCTAATTGGGGGTCACAAACAGGGCCCCGTTTCTCTAGTAGTTTCTAGGTGGGAGTTGAAACCAAGACTTCCCAAGGATAACTGCTTTGCATCAAGACTCAATCACACCCACTGGGATACTTTTAGGGCATTATTGTCTGGTTTTATGCTTTTTATATGGATGATAAATCATATTAATTTGTACCTATTTGATTTGAATGCTACAAGAAAGATGCAGAGCTGCAAATGGAGCCATTATGAATGATGTTATGAATATATGCTATATGCTTCAACATGGCAATCATTTGGATTATCTGTATCTATGTAAATTATTTGTATCATCCTCTTGAATAATTGTTAGTTGATATAGAAACCCATAAAAGAGGGCTCAAGAGGGTGAGGCAGAGTCTGGTTGTGAAATTGAGTTCCCCAACCTTTGCATGTATTCTCCCTGTGGTGCCAGTTTGGAATGCAATACTGTGACTGCAAGATATTCACAAAATGGATTGTTGAAAAGTCTTTAAAAACTTTAAATCTAATGCAACTCACAAGCATAAACCCAATTTTTGTGGCCCTTATCAACATCTTAGTCGCCTACATCAAAATGGGAGCTTTTTCAGCAAGGAACAAGATTATTGTTTGTTTGAATGCCACATGAAAACATCATGCCATGGAGTTATTTTATACAAATTGATAGCAGGGAAAGTGACTAACCACAAGATTTAGCACAAATTCTATCTTTTTGTCAATGATGCCGATGGGGAAAATGTGTAGAGTTTGTTGGAGCAAACAGACGAATTGCAACCTGTGCAGAGATAACAAAACAATTAACTTAGAGTAAAAAAATTGAACAATATTTGAGGCAGTCGTGTAGAGGCTGGGAGAAATTGAGAGAAATTTACCTTGGCGTTTACAGGATGAAAGGGCAAATGACTTACCTCAAGATTCTGCACAAATGCTCTCAATGCTCTTTATCTGTCAACAATCGAAATGCATGAAGGAAGATATTCTTTACACCAACTCTCATCCACCGTAAATGCATCAAGAAGCCAGAAGGCGATGAACAAAATTAAATGCAATGCAGAGGGTACACCAACTCCCATCCACAGTAAATGCATGAACAAGATAAAAGGAAAAATGACAAGAAGCTATGAACAGTCAAGATCTCTCCAATGGCTTTTCATCCCTTCTCCTACGATTTTAACTGTTTGTAGAGAAAATGGTTTCAAAAAACTTCATTGAGGGAATGCCTTCGGTGTAAATACGATTATGTTCTTTACCACATTTTCATGGCTAATTTATTTCCATGTGAGTTATTGTAAATTTTTGCACTTTTTCGTGATCATTGGGTCTAATTGTATGTTTTAATTTAATTTAAATTTGAGTAAATTTTGAGATTTAAGTCGTTTTGTGATTTAAATTTAATTTACAAAATTCTTAAATTAATTTGAGATTTTATTTTATTTTATTATTTTAATTTAACTTTGGATTTCAATTTAATGGTGATTTACTTAAAGTATATCAAGATTATTTTAAATCCTTTTTTCAACCCTTCAAGATTGATTTATTTTTATTTGAATCAAACAATATGAATAAGATTACAAATGGTATTTCACATTTACAAAATTCATACATGGATATCAGTTAAATTATACTTAGTCCAAAGTGGCTAATTATGCTCAAATTACACATTTACTTAATTTTCCAAAATGCTACAAAACAATAAATTACACAAGGACTCATCATGCTCCAATTATACAAAGAGGGCCAATGGAATATCTAATCACCACCCTACCATATTTCTATTATTAGGTGTAATATATGTCTATGCAACCCCAAAAAACCATAATTTATAGAGAAAGAAGGCCATGGATACATCACCACTAGGCTTAGTTCAAACACAAAATGGAGTCCTCAAAAGATATAAAATACATACAAGAGTCTGTTAATAATCTCCATGGGTTCACAGAAGGATCAATCACATTGGTCTCACCTATAAGCCATCACATGACTACACATAAAATATCATTTTAAATTTTGGCTCAACACAAAATCACAATTAAGCTACTTGATCTCTTCACAAGTTGCACATAATTTCCCAAGAATCTCACATGGTTTCCACATGATTTCACATAATTTAATTTTGGTCTCAACACCAAAACCTATAGTTTTCACAATGGTTTCTCTCAAGAAAATATGGATTCCAAAAAAATCTCAAAATTAATTAAAAAAAGTGTCTAAAAAATCAAATGATTATACAAGACCAAAATGACCCAAATGAATCATATACAAGGAGTTACTCCTAAAAAAAATCAATCATCCCTTCATCACAAATATGTACACAAAATAACTCATATAAATTTGTGTGATGATTTATTTCACACAAATCCCCCAAATAGGTTTAGTCTCAACACCAAACCAAACACGTTTCACAATTGATTCTATGAAGAAATATGATGAATCAAGCACAAACCTTGTAAGAGTTGGTATAGAATACTCTACACCATTCAAGATTTGGATAAATATTATAGCCACCCAAGATCTAGGAACTTCATGAAAACACAAGGGTGATCATTTATGAGAGAATAATACCATTCTGTCAAAGGATGCAAATGATAGATTGTGATTGTTACATGAGACCGCTTGGTTATATAGCCAAGGTGAGACATAGGATTAGAAAGGATCATGACAAGTATCTTATTCCTATGTCACGAGACAACTAATATTAAATTCTTGAGGACACAATCAATAAATGTCAAAAGACAAGATAACATCTTATGACAACTAAGAACCTTCTAGAAGATTCTCTAGGACCTAAGTAAACGTAACATGTGAATAGGACCCAGTAGTGAACTAGTTAGGTAAAACACCTATTTACACCAACACACCCCTTAAGTGCAAAGGGAGTAGATGATTATTATACAAATGATGTAAAGATGGCTCTCGAATATGAGGCCATGTTATGTACCCATGTACAAATGCACTCTCTCACAAAACAAAGAAAAGGAGAAAACCCAATGGGACAAAAATCCTCTCTAAATGAGAGATGAAAACAAAAATCCTCTCAATGAAGAATGAAGTCAAAACACCATGCGAGGAAAGAGACCCCCCCTCCCATAAGAGAGAAGAAGAGAGACCATGCAACCCCCTTAATGTTGAGTCTCCTACAATGATGGTAGATTCTCAAGATTGAATGTTGAAGATGATCCAATATGTTTGAACAACATATCTCCCCTTAGGAAGAAACAAAACCAAGATGGTATGTATGATGTCTTCACATTCTTGAAAGGAAAATAAGGGAAGAAAGATGATGTGTGATGTCTTTGAATGATGCTCAAGTGTCTCCATGTTGATGCTGAAAGCTTTCATGCTCCAAATAGGTGCTCTAGGCCACACTACAAAAGATGGCAATCCATAATCTCCTAGAAATGATTGTAGGACACAATCCAAATAAAAAGATACCTCCTATAAAGACAAAGAAGCCTCTTCCAAATGTTGTCCAAAAGAATCCACACTCATGTTAAACCATGAAGAAGGATCATGTAGAAAATGAACAAGAGGGTTAGAGTATTCCCTCACAACTATAGAAGGATCAATCAATGGTGTCTCCCAAATCTGAAATGTGGGTCTCAAAAATTAAATCTCCAATGTCGGTCAAGTACTCATCCCAAGTAGATGTATTTGGAAGACAATGTATGTCTTGCTGCACTAAATCACAAGGAGCCAAACTATTGCAACAAAAGCATCATTAGACACAACAATAGATGAAGGATATGAGATCTTACTACATGCCATTTGACTACACTTATCATTCCCAAAAGTGATTTTTTCCTCAACATATGATGAAGTAAGAACACTAGATCATTTTGTTGATGTTGCTTAAGAGGAATTAGGCAAACTGATGCCATTGGCAATGCAAATATATTGCAACTAACAAAGTTCATAAAGATTTTTTACATCATCAAGTTCTTTTAGCAAGCATTCATCTATTATATGTTTTTTCTTCCCATAATAATCACATTTTACTTTCCATGCATTAGGAGATATGATTACAACCAACAAAAAACATAAGATTACCCCCTAAATTACTTGATCAAGAAACCCCCAAACAATATATGATTATGACACTTTATACTTAGCGTGATTACATGTGTCACTCTCTAAAAATAATGAAGTGGACTTGATTTTAGTGCTTACAAATACCTGTAGACATTGGAATTATCTTGATTGATATCATGCACTTGATCCTGAGTTACTAACACCAACTCTTCCTTGATCACTCCTTTACTAACCAGTTAATTAAATAATCCTTATTTAATTAATTCATCATAATTCCTCTTTTAATTTAATAAATCATGTTATTTGATTAAATCATTATTTTCTTTTAATTAAATAGATCATTTTATTTAATTAATCGTAATATTTCCTCTTTGATTAAATAAATCAATTTTATTTAATCCTAATGTTCCTCTTTAATTAAATAAATCAATTTATTTAATCAAATCACATTCCCTTTCTTAATTAAATAAGTCCCCCTTATTTGATTAAATCTAACATCACCCATTTTAATTAAATAAATCAAACTTTATTTAATTAAATCCAATATTCATTATTCCTCTCATTTTGATTTAAATAAATCCAAAAATCTAAGTCAAAATGTCAAATCAACTAATTTCCATCTAAGTTAATTAAATTCTAATTGAATATAACTCCAATCCATCAAATCCTCTAGATTTTGCAACTTGCACATGTAAATCAATTTAATTGATTTAGTAAATCCTCAATTTTCATTCAAAAGGGCATCTTTTTGGAATATTCCTTCATTTTGAAAACTCCCTCCAAAGGGACTTGTCCTCCAACTTGGCATTTATATCTCTTACAAGTCCCTTTTCTTGAGCCAAGTGGCATTAAATCCTTCTTCACATCCTCTTGTGCAAGCACACTTTCAAATTTCAAATATCCACCTAACTACATTTATTTGCACATTCATCAAAATATGCGCATTCCTCCTCCACTAGCATGTTGACAAGTGGCACCTTGCCATTGGCTCATGTTTAGTCCCATATTCATCCCATTTTCTCATTCCTCCATCATTTTCTCTTATAAATAGAGAGCTTCTCTATTGATTTAGGGATCCACAATCCATACAAGCTTACTCTACTCAATTTCATTCACAACTTCATCCATTTTTATCCAAGTTTCATAGTTTTTTTATGAATCTTATCAAGGTTATTGTCAAATTGCATCAAGGAGCATTCAATATTCATCAAATTGCATCAAGGAATTGGGAAAGGGTTATTTTCCACATCACAATAGCACCAATTGTCCCATGGGATAGTGATTTGAATGTCTAAGAGCAAGATTTGATAGCTTTTTATTGATTCTCTTTGTTTTATTTCTTGTTCTTGGTGTTTAAATGGATTGCATGGGGAATGTGTGTTTTAGATTTATTTATTGTCTAACCTTGTTTTTTTTAATGATGTTTGAATAGGTCTAGGACATACATTCACATTTTGGTGCTAGAAGGAGGGCTAATCTTGAAGAAATTAACACATTTTTTTTTTAAATTCTGCTATTTTTTGTCAAATTTTTATGTCTATAGGAAGGAACGATACTGCAAAGGTCAAACAACAACACTATCAATCCAACGTCACTATATAGCGATGCTACATCTCCAAAACGTGACACTCTTGTCATTTTCCACCCGGGCTGACCAGTCAAACTTCAAAGTGCAACGCTGGGTGAAATAGCGATGCATATGCAGTCTCTATTTCTCCATAGAGTGACTATGGTTTCACCAGAGCATCGTTGAACTACTCCAAATAGAAATGCATATGTAGATTGCGATGCTGGAGTTGGGTAAAAGGAATTTTTTTTTTTTTTTAACATGTGCTTTTCATATTTGATCACCTCTACCTCTTAACCTATCTTGTAGCTCTACTTTCTATAGATTAAAAAACTTTTGGCAGGTTGAAGTGATCAAGAGGAGGAAACAAGGAGTTCTACTATGAGATTTTCTTTCTATTATAAAAAGTGTTTGTAAACACTTTGGAAGCTTTTATAATTCCATCCTAAAGACTTCGCTATTTTTTAGTTTTAGGACTCAATAAATTTCATTTGGGCTCCAAAAAAGAACAAATCAAAAGGCCTAAAAAGAATCTTAGGAACTTGCTAGTTTTCAAATTGGATTCTAAAATTGAACAAGCAAATCTCACACTTCATCTTGGTGCTCTAAAAAAGAACTCAATTTTTCTTTTGGAATCTAAAATGAACAAGTGTATTTGGTGTTTTGTAATATTTTTCACAAAGTGTGAACCCCAATTTGATACTTGCATAAACAAAGTAAACAAAAATGTTATTAGATGATATGCAAGGTAAAACAAGGATTCCCCATGAAATCCATTTACAAAACTTAAAATAGGAAAAAATGAAGAATAAAATACGAAAAAACATGTAAATCTTAATTAAGTGAGCAAACTAGAGATCCCATGGGGGAGTTGGTGCCAATGAAGTGTTGCAATTGGCCCTTTCCCAACTCCTTTGTGTGATTGTTGATGATTGATCCACTTGATAATGAAGAACAATGTGAGTTCTTGAGAAAACCTGCAATAACCTAGCTAAGATCTTGCATTGAGGATAAAGTTGAGTAGAGTAAGTTTACTCAAGTTGTGGATGTTTGAATGAAAGGAAGAGTCTCTCATTTATAGATTCATAAATTGGAAGAATGAGGGATTTGGATGAATGTGGGATAAAATACCAACCAATGAGAAGAGGCCACTTGTCCACATGTGATTGAAGAAGGAATGAGCACATTTTGGTCAATGTGCATGATAAATGCCATCGGATTCAAATTTGAATTTTGAATGTGACATGTGAGAGGGAAAGATAAATGGAGTTAATGTCACTTGGTTCAAGGCCAATGAAATGTAAGAGGCATTGAATGCCTTGTTGGAAGGACCAAGTCCACTTGGCCTTTTTGAATTCAAATGAGAGAATATTCCTTTTTGATGCTTTGTGAGGGAAAATAGATGAATTAATAAATCAAATTAATTGATTTATTGTGCAAGTTGCATTCTCTAGAGGATTTTAGTGAGAGAGATTAACTTAATCAAAGTTTTGATTAATTTAATGAAGAATTAGGTGATGTGACAATTTAGACTTAAATAGATGAATTAATTTAAATCAGATTGAGAGGAAATGATTTATTAAATAAATGATTTGATTTATGTAACTGAGGAGGGAAGTATTAGATTAAATCAAATAAGGTTTAATTTATTTAATTTAATAAGAGGATTTTAGAGAATTTAATCAAATAAAATGATTTATTTAATTAAACATATATGTAAGGTTAATTAAATTAAATTGATTTAAATTAAATTGATTAATTTAATCAAAGGAGGTGATAGACTTAATCAGATAAATGATGATTCATTAGATTAAGGGATAGAATTACGATAAAATGCTGAGAGTATGATTCAAGATGAAACGATGTTAGTAGGATCAGAATCGGGTGCACGTATATTTTACGTGTCTACATTTTGCCCCTCTTTGAAGCAATGTACTTGTTGCATTGATTCAAAGAATAAACTGTTGTGATCAAAGTTCAAAATTTCTTGATTTTTTTCAGATGCCCCACTATTGTCCCAGTGAGAATAATTACGCTAGTATATTGCCCCATCGAGAGATCGAGCGAAAATGTTCAATTTTCAGATCGAGATCGTGATAAAATGCGAGAGGAGTGGTTCTATTGATTAGAGGATGAAAGATAATTCTTTGATGTAGAAAATTCTGATGATGTATAGATAGTCATCGGCCATGGGTAGCCTCATGTATATTTTGATACAACACACCGATTCTACATATAAATGTTAGTAGAGATAGAAGAATAAGAAGAATAAGATGGATGGAAGGAGGATCCACACAAGTTCACATTATTATCGATGATGATGATTTGCATTGCTAGGAGTTGGGATTTTCAAAGGGCCAATTGATTTATGTTTGATAACACACATAGGTATGATGCATCAAGGTATAAAGGACTAGGATGGCGTTGTACCTAGTGTGATGGACTTTGACTCGTCAATCAGATAGGAGTATTCTTGTTCACACTTGACATACAAAAACCTTGCTAGGACGGACCTAACAAAGCAAGTATTCGCCAAGTTATTTTACAAGAACATCCAACAAGCACAATGGATAAAAAAGATAATGATCGTTGCCCCATTCCTTTCTCTCTAAACCTATTTTGTTTAGGCGTCATTGAGAGGTCTTTGGAATGAGTGCAAAATAAGATAAGTCAAAAAGACCAAGAGAAGTAAACAAACAAGCTAATTATCTTCGTACCGCTAGCCAGGCTAAACTATTGTGGGGTACCTAATGCTTATGTCCATCGCAGGAAAGCTTCATCCTAGGACATGTAGTGATCAGGGTTTTGGTGGGACTGATTGGGTGATAAGCTATTGATACTCTGAGTTGACCAACTTGCTTGCTTACTGACTTAAACTTTCAAGACTTTTGACGATTTAGGCGTTTACTTTGGAACCTACTAAACTTGCTTCTGACTGATCCACCAAAGGGTGATAGTGACGATTGACTTTATTATGAGTGAGATGATCACGGGTGAAAGCGAGATGAAATGGATGCACCATTTTGGATTTTCAGATATTTTGAGGCTGTTTTTGGTATTTTCACATTTTTCAATGTTTTTGGTATTTTCAAAATTTAAGACGAACAGACTAGCTTAAAGACCTATCCTAGGGGTCTTGGGAGCTGATCCATAGATTAGCCTTGCCTACGTTATACACGTAGAGACCATGTAGTTCGACTGACGAAAGATTGACTTGATGACAAGATGGACAAACAAATTGCCCCTTTTATTGCTTAAAGGACTGACTTAAGATGCAAACTAGATGGGAAAATGAATTTCCAATGCGACGAAATCCTAAGGACTGACCCTAACTATAAACTAGATGGGAAAACGGATTGCCAATGTGATGAACACCTAAAGATTGACCTTAACTATCAAATAGATGTGCAAACGGATTGCGAATGCGATAGATGCCTAAGGAATGACCCTAACTGTCAAATAGATGTGCAAACAGATTGCGAATGTGACAGACGCCTAAGGAATGACCCTAACTGTCTTGGGGGATGATCAAAGATCAACCTTGCCTATGTTCAAGCTCAGATACGACGTAGTTTGACAAGGTGAAAACTGACAAGACTCAATGATGAATTTTGAAGATTTTATGATATTTAGACATGTTTTTGATGATTTTTTGATGATTTTTGGATGTTTTTGATTTTTGATGAATTTTTGAATGTTTTTGGATTTTTGCATGATTTTAACGATTTGGATGTGGATATGTGATGATATCAGTGCCCTATTTTGAGATTTTGTTGAAAACCAAGATTAATGTTGATCAATCAGATTGATGGATGGATAGTTTGACTAAGTGTGTTAAGTCAAACAAAAGTGATGATGCACTTGTAAAATATAGGAAGTTGTGTTATCCCAAAGTAAACTTGTACAAAAGTGGATAATTTGGCTAGGTGTGTTAAGCCAAACGAGGTGATTATGGATTTGATAATTTGGCTGTGTGTTAAGCCAAACAAGATGATAATGAACTTGTAAACCCAAGGAAGTTGTGTTATCCTAGAGTAAACTCATGCACAAGATGATAGTTTGACTAAGTGTGTTAAGTCAAACAAGGTCATAATTGATTGAATTCGATTGATCAAGATTGATGAAGCTTGATTTGGAACAAAATAGCTTTGATGATTTTGATGTGACGCTGAAGTACACATTAGATGCAATTGATATTGATTATTTGGATTGATGTTTGATGAAAGATAAAGCTTAATAAGGAACATCTTCTTGTTGTCAAAATATGCCATGGGCTAGTGATTTGGATTGATGCTCACAAATGCTTTGGCCAATTTGATTTCATGTTTCCCAATGCTTAGATTACCACATAAGCTGGATGATATATACCAAGATTTATTCCTGAAGCGAAATCTAAATATCTGCCCCCAATGTCTAGCAATGTTTGAATGATCGTGGGTGGATTCTTAGATAGACGTGTGGATAGATATGTTAAGCATGCAAAGGATGCCAATGATTATCTTGTGACAAGATAAGGTGTTTGAACAGAGGAATTCTCATTTGGATAATTCTTTATTGCTCAGATAGCATTGGATAGGATGGGATCAATGAAAATTTTCCTAGATCAAGATAACTTGGATTATGGATGCAGATATATGAACATGGATTGGATAAACGATTCATGGATGAACGGATGATATGGCTGAAATGTTGGCTTTATTATGGATGTGATAAGATGCTTTCTCCTGAAAATGGCACACACAGATGCTCGATTCTACACATGATGCCTATTTACCAGGTTTTCATCATGGTACCTATCCAAAGTGACATCGAAGCAGTTTTCGCTAGAGGATGATTTTTTCTTTACTGTTTTCAATCCTTTTTCTGATTTTTTTGTATTTTCTGAGAGATTTTAAGTTGATGCTGAACCACCTGGTGGTGCTGATGTTGATGCTTCTATCATAATGTGCCATTGATATCCTGCTTGAAGAAGTTGTTTTGCCAAGATACATGCACTTGAAAGCAGCTTTTGAGATCCTTGATCTGCTTTGCTGATACCAGAGTTAACTTTGTCTTTGTGTGCACATCGTGATAGAGTGCCCTCTGAATCCTTATGATGAAGGGTCACTGCCAATACATGGTCAATGTGAGAATTGGATATCATGCTTGGAGGCGTGGATGGAGTGTGTTTAGGTATAAAAGATGGATTGGTTGACAGTTTGGAACCTTTGACTCTCCAAACTTGGGAAGATGAGCAGTAATGAGTGGATATGGAGGTGTGCATGGAATTAGGACCAACTACTTGATACAATTTGTATGTCACTTGAGAAGCATGTTTTCGCTTTTGTGGACATCTTTGATGGATACTTTTCCCTTTTTTATTTTGCCCCATAATTTCTTTGACTGATGGAGTTTGATAGGGATAACATTTCTTTGTATTCTTTGGTATCCATATGTATTTGATTTTTCCTTTGTGCTTCGCTAATTTTTCTTTGATGACGTTCTTCATGCTTTGATTCAAATATTTCTTTTGATGTTGGTCCCAATTTGTGGATGGGGTGATGGATGGATGAAGATTCATGATGTGGCGGGTTGTAGTATTGGCATTGGTTTCATCATAAGGATTCTTTGTGCTCCCTATGTTGATGTTTGATCGAGATGAAGTTGCCCCCAGTTTTTTGGAAGTATTATTGATATGTTGAGATCCCTTGATTGCCGAATAACCAAGGCCTTGATGCTTAGGATTGCCAAAAATCTGCACTGGTTCTAGGATACCCTGTTCATGTAGGCCTAATCCTTTGCCTTGATACTTCATCTGTTGAAACATTTTATTTGCAAAAGGATATGATTTTTCTTGGAAACAAGGTGCTACTCCTTCTCTAGTCCATGGTGGATCTTCAAAAGTGATAGCTATTGTATTGATGAGATAGCTTTCTCTTACAAAGGTAAGTGATCCAAGTTTATAAGTGATAGGATCCTCTATATGTGGGATGAATTCTTGATTGATATCTTTATCTTGATCTTGTGAGATATCAGATTGTAGTGCTTCTTCAAGAAGTGTTGATGCTTCACTATCCACACAGAAGTCTTCCTCATGACTCACTTCACAGGATGTTTCTGATTCATGACTTATGTAGAAGCCTTCTTCATGATTTGTTTCTGATATGTCTCTTGATTTCTCTATATCTTGATCATGTGTCCAAATGTTAAGAGTAGGAGACTCTTGTTTTGAATGACTATCACCTGTGTGTCCATCTAAAGAAAGCATCTTATGGGTAGACGGAGGAATATGTGCTATATGGATATGATTGTCATTTGTGACATCTTGTAGGAGGGTGGCCATCACCTCATTGTAGTATCCTGCATATTAAAATTCTTGATCTTGATTAATGTCAGAATTGCTTTCAACATGCTTTGGATCAAGTTCTTGACATGGGTCAATTTCAAAGGATGGATTGCTTTCAAAGGGTTCTTGGACATCATCATAAGGCATTGGAAGTGGCTTAATATCCTCTTGATCTTTGAGTGGATTTGGATCAAATGGTGAGTTGAGAATTTCTTCAATATATGTAACCATGAGGTCAAAGGATGTCAATATGTCTTGGAAAGATCCATTGCTAGACTTTGGTGAATGATTTTTATCATGCTTCAGAATGAATTCTTGGGATATGTCCTCTAACTCGTTAGGTGGTGTAGAGACATTGTCAACACGATTATTGGTGGATGGATCTTGGTTTATGTCAATGGGATCAAATAACATCAATAGTCCTTGAAATAGATCTTTGTAGGAGGGGTCTTGATCATGACTAAAAAATGGCTCTTGATGTATTATGATTTGATCATCGGATGAGGTGAAATTTTTTTCAAGGTGTTCATCGATGGATAGATCTTGATCATTGTTTTCAACAATTGTGGTATGAATCTTCTGCAAGCTCTGCTGTGGGAGTAAGGCCTGCATTTTTTGCTGAGCCAACAACGCTTGCTGTTGGTCATGTTGTTGTTGTGCCAACAAAGCTTATTGTTGGTCTTGTTTCTGTTGTGCCAACGAAGCTTGTTGTTGGGCTCCTTGTTGTGCTACTTGTTCATGGAGTGCTTGCAATAGTGCCCAGAATTGTGTTTGCTCCTGTTGAGCTTGGTGTTGGGCTTGAGCTTGTTGGGCTACTTGAGTCATTTGTTCTTGTTGAGTAGCTAGTTGTGCAACTTTTTGGTTTTGGAGAGCCTTTTTGCAGGAAGCTTCTTGGGCGGCTTGCAACATGATGGAGAATGAATTGGCCGTGTTGTGTTTTAGTGGTGGTGGTGGTGGGTTGGGGATGGTTTTGATTGTTGGGGTGAGTGGAACAGTCTCACTGATTGCCAAGTTTTGAGTGGTGAATGGTGCGATTGAGATTCTTGGTCCTTGAGACACTTGAGAAATGGTAGATGTGTTAACCGTTGGGGTTGCTTGGATGGTTTCCATTTGTTGTTGCGATATTGTTGGCAAAATGAGAGGTTTTGGTATGATGTTTTGATTTGGCATGATATATTAAAATTGAACATTTTTGTGGTTGGGAATTATATTTCCTTGATTTAGGTAGCTTTGATTTTGCATGGTGCTACCTTCACTTGAATCAACATGTGGAGTCATCAACATATTGCTTGGATTTTGAACATTGATGGGATTTGCAAACATGTCTACCCCAAAGTTTACCAAGTGTGGATTTGAAATGGTCATGTTTGGTAAAGTTGTACTTGGCATGTATGGATTTAGTGGGATAATGTTGTTTGGAAAACTCATGCATTGAGCGTTTGGTTGATAGATTTGTAAATTTGGACTTGGATTTAAATCTACCATTGGGAAATGTGTTCCAAACTTTAGATTGGGCATACTCACATTCATTGTACTTTGAGTTCGAGGTGATAATGATGCCATGTTTGAATGTGAGTTTTGATAATTAATTGGCTTTGTGAGACTTGGATAGTTTGGTTGACTTGGATTACTCATGATGTATGATTCAAGTTTGAATTCCATGTTTTTCTTGTGTTGTGATCTTATTGCGAAAGTGAACCTCTAAGGTGATTAGGATCAATGATGAGATGGAGGATGAAAGGGGTGAATGATATAGGTGTTTGAACATTTTAGGAACTTTGGATCAATGCTAGACTTTAGAAATTGATTCAATTTGATAGTTTGGTTAGGTGTGTTAAGCCAAACAAGATGATGGTGAACTTGTAAACCCTAGAAAGTTATGTTATCCTAGGGAAAACTTGCATAAGAGAATGAATTGGCTAAGTGTGTTAAGTCAATTGAAAGTGATCATGAATTAGTAGACCTCAGGAAGTTGTGTTATCCTAGAGGCAAATTTGTTCAAGAAGATAGATAATTTGACTAGGTGCGTTAAGTCAAACAAGGTGATGGCGAACTTGTAAACCCTAGGAAGTTGTGTTATCCTAGGGAAAACTCGCATAAAAGAATGAATTGGCTAAGTGTGTTAAGCCAAATGAAAGTGATCATGAACTAGTAGACCTCAGGAAGTTGTGTTATCCTAGAGGAAAATTTGTTTAAGAATATTGATAATTTGACTAGGTGCGTTAAGTCAAACAAGGTGATGGTGATTTTCCAAAAGTCTAGCATAAGTGATGTTGCAAAGTTCCAAAAGTTGTTGGTGAGATGGAATTTGATTGATTTTTGAGAGATGGGTGAAGTGATGATTTTGATCCTAGATGACCCTATGAGGGCTTACTTACAAGACCAAGGTGATGAAGAACATGCTTTTCCCTAGAAGTAATTCATACCAAAAGACCAATTTTTGCATGAAAACCAAATGACTCAAAATGGATCAAGAACATGTGTGATTTGTTTGTTTATCTTGCTTGGATTCGGTTCTTTTTACCACAAACACTTTCTTGATTTATGTTTTTCAAACTATGTGTCTAGTGTCCCACTTTCGTTCTCATCCCACAAGGTCCATTGTGTGGAAATCGAGGAAAATAGGGCAAAAAGTTTCTTATATTTAACCTTGTTGAAAAAAAATGATGGTAGAATTTGTGCACTTAGAAACCTCTAGGAATATGATTCTTAGGGAAAGCAAGAGTGCCTAACTTCGTCAAGAGATATTCGTTTCCTCAAAGGGGTTTGAAATTTGAAGGTCTTGTGAATGTTTGTTTTCAAAAGTTTTGAGGACCAAGCAATGTGTTATTTTATTTCAAGCACTTTTACAATCCTAGGATGATGAGACAATATCTTGTTGGGTTCCCACTTGGATAAATCCAGCTATGCATATCTTGTGCGAATGGCTAAATGCTTGACCACACTGGCTCCCCTCCACGACACTCACTTATTCGGGTCAGCCAAGCATTAGTACCCATGAATCTCCCATGGCATACTTTCCATTTCCACAACAAGACCGTATGTATAATGTGGGGCGTCTTCAAAAGACATGACCTTTTGTACAACAAGATAGACAGGGTTTTGGCCTTTTTCTAAACAAGGGGTTCTAATTCGGGTATTTCATTCGTGGGGGATTATCCAACATCGATGAGAGTCCATTGCTGTCCATCTTGTCGGAATAATCCTCGTGATTCTTGAGCTTTCCTCAAGAATCCACACTTATATACCGGTTGGAAGTCGCTTGGCTTTAGCGTGTTCCCGATTGGGTCATTCCCTTGGGTGATTACTTTTCCCACAAGGCAGGCCCTCTAAGATAAACAATAGTGAACAAACATTATTCGTAGTTCGATCGACTTTTGTTTAAAAACAAAAGGAGAACACTCGCAATAAGTTTTATTCACACTCGCATGTTTTGTTCATTTTTAAGTGCCCAAATTGAAATGTGGAGGCAATATTTTTAACAACCTAATATTACCAAAATGTTTTTGATTCTCAAGATCGCAATGAAGTGCAAGAGAAGCGTATACACATTTTAGATAATATTAATTTGTAAAAATGATTGCAAAACATGGAAAATATTTGTTCATTTTAAACCTCAAAACAATGATGACTTTTTTTAAGCACCAAATGAAGTGTGAGTTTGCCTTGTTCAATTGTTACCTTTTAAAAAAAATCTAGTGTGTTTGCCTAAAGTTCTTTTTAAGCCTTTTGTTTGCAAAATTTGAAAGCAACATTTGTATTGTTCTTTTTAAATCCCAAAAAAAAATTTAGTGTCCTAAGAGCATGAAAGTAAACAAATCCTTGGAAGGGGATTATAATTTCTCCCCAAAGTGTTAAAAAACACTTGTTACAATCATGTCATAATTTTTTATTCTTTCATTTTCATGCTCCATGATCCTTTAAAACCTACAATACAAGCTCCAAATGTTATATGAAATCAATAAATAAGAAGATATGAGGGTTAGATAAAAGATTAAGTATATAAACCTTAAAATTTAGACCAAGTTTCATGGTGTTTTGACATTAGGTGTAATTTTGAAAATTTTAACTCTATCAAAGTTGATAAGCACCTACACCATTGGATAGCTTATGAAATTCTACCCCATTTCAAAAAAACAAGCTTCGAAAAAGACTAAAAAATAACCAAGATACGGTCATTTTAAAATTGGGTGAAAAAAAATAAAATCATATGCGGCGCCCTTTGGGAGTGGCGCTATTTGCAAGTGCATTGCTCTATAGCGCTGTGCGGTGCTCTTTGGAATAGGTGCGATGCTATATAGCGCCACATGGTTCTCTGGGTGCGGCACTCTATAGAAAAAGTGAGCGCAAGTGTGGCGGAGTTTGTGGGTATGATGGAGTTTGAAATAAAGCGATGCTATATAGCACTGCACTTGTAAATGTGGTGCAATATAGAGCCGTGGATTTGTAACCTGCAAAAAAAAATGGAAAAACAACGAAATTTTTCAAAAAAGCATGATTTGAACTCAAGATTTGCCCTTCTTCTAGCGCCAAAATGTGAACCCCAATTTGATACCTGCATAAACAAAGTAAACAAAAATGTTATTAGATGATATGCAAGGTAAAACAAGGATTCCCCATGAAATCCATTTACAAAACTTAAAATAGGAAAAAATGAAGAATAAAATACGAAAAAGCATGTAAATCCTAATTAAGTGAGCAAACTAGAGATCCCATGGGGGAGTTGGTGCTGATGAAGTGTTGCAATTGGCCATTTCCCAAATCCTTTATGTGATTGTTGATGATTGATCCACTTGATGATGAAGAACAATGTGAGTTCTTGAGAAAACCTGCAATAACCTAGCTAAGATCTTGCATTGAGGATAAAGTTGAGTAGAGTAAGTTTACTCAAGTTGTGGATGTTTGAATGAGAGGAAGAGTCTCTCATTTATAGATTCCCAAGTTGGAAGAATGAGGGATTTGAATGAATGTGGGATAAAAGACCAACCAATGAGAAGAGGCCACTTGTCCACATGTGATTAGAGAAAGAATGAGCACATTTTGGTCAATGTGCATGATAAATGCCATTGGATTCAATTTTGAATGTGACATGTGAGAGGGAAAGATAAATGGAGTTAATGTCACTTGGCTCAAGGCCAATGACATGTAAGAGGCATTGAATGCCTTGTTGGAAGGACCAAGTCCACTTGGCCTTTTTGAATTCAAATGAGGGAATATTCCTTTTTGCTGCTTTGTGAGGGAAAATAGATGAATTAATAAATCAAAGTAATCGATTTATTGTGCAAGTTGCATTCTCTAGAGGATTTTACTGAGAGAGATTAACTTAATCAAAGTTTTGATTAATTTAATGAAGAATTAGGTGATGTGACAATTTAGATTTAAATAGATGAATCAATTTAAATCAGATTGAGAAGAAATGATTTATTAAATAAATGATTTGATTTATTTAACTGAGGAGGGAAGTATTAGATTAAATTAAATAAGGTTTAATTTATTTAATTTAATAAGAGGACTTTAGAGAATTTAATCAAATAAAATGATTTATTTAGTTAAACATAAATGTAAGGTTAATTAAATTAAATTGATTAATTTAATCAAAGGAGGTGATATACTTAATCAGATAAATGACGATTCATTAGATTAAGGGTTAGAATTACGATGAAATGCTGAGAGTATGATTCAAGATGAAACGATGTTAGTAGGATTAGAATCAAGTGCATGTATATTTTACATGTCTACACAAAGTAATATCATTTAAAAGATGTATGCACTTCTCTCACGCTTCACAATGATCTTGAGAATCAAAAGTCTTCTGGTGATATTAAGTTGTATACAAGATTACCTCCACACTTCAATTTGGACATTTTAAAATTGAAAAAATCTTGCTAGTGTGAGTTAGGTATATTGTGTGTGTTCTCTCTTTGTTCATGCAAACAAAGATTGATCAAACTACGAATGTGCTTGCTTGCTATTTTTTATCTTTAGAGAGCTTGCTTTGGTGGAAAAAAGTACTCACCCCAAGGAAACGACCCAACCGAGAACACACTAAAGCTAAGCGACTTCCACCTAATATATAAGTGTGAGTACTTGAGGAAAGTTCAAGTATCACGAGGATCATTCTAACAAGAAGGGAAACAATGGTCTCTTGCCATATGGACGATCCCCCATGAACAAAATTCCTATACTAGAACCCTTGTTATAGTGAGCCAAAATCCCTATCTATTTGTTGCTGCAAGAATGATCGTTTTGAAGCCATCCCACGTACTTGTGGTTCAAAGTAGAGATGCAAAGTTTGTCATGGGAGATTCATGAGAACTGAAGATTGGCTGACCTGAGAAGTGTGTGCTATGAAATGGGGAGCTAGTGTGGTCAAGATTCTAATCATCTGCTTTGAATAAGCACAATTGGATTTATCCAAGTGGGAATTCATAAAATATTGTCTCTTTTCATCTTAGGGTTGTGCATCATTTTGAAATCAAAACACTTTGCTTGGATCCAAAACACTCAAAAACAAACATTCACAAAATCCTCAAAATTTCAAACCCTTTGGGAAGAGAAAATACCTTTGAAAAATCCATGTGTTATTTATTTCCCTAAGGATTCCATCCTTAGAGGCTTCTAGGCATTTGGATTTACATCTTAATTTTCTCTTACTAAAGTCAAAATTAGGAAACTATTGCCTTAATTAACTTGATTTCCACATTATGGACCTTGTGGGATGAAAACAAATTAGGACATTAGACATTTAGTTTGAAACCTAATCAAGAAAGTGTTTGTGGTAAAGAGAACCAAATCTAAGTAAGATAACATACAATTGAACCTCACATGTTCTTAATCCCATGATTTCCCAAAAAGTCGAAATTCCCAAACCAAATTGTCACAAGTTCCTTAGTCCAAAAGCTCATGAGAAATGTCTTTCAAGACTTCACGAACTTAGAGAAATGTTGTTCTACAATTTTTACAAGAAAGCTTCAAAGAACAATCCCAATTTGTACGAATTTTATTACAATCAAAATCCAAGTCTCTTTCAAAGATTTGTATTTCTCACATAGGAAGTACAAGCATGTTCTTCAATACTGAGGTCTTGTAGAAAGGAAGTCGATCTAAGTCCAATCTAGGATCAAAATCAACATTCTCATCCATCCCTCAAACATCAAATCAAATCTCATCCCACCAACAACTCTTAAAATCCTCAAAAAATCCCTCATGCTAGACTTCTAGCAAATCCTTTAAATAAGAAAAAATCATCTTGTTTGACTAAGTATGTGTAGATGAATCCTTCTTCATATGATTAGTTAAATCATCAATCCTTGTGAACAAGTCTATCCCTTGATAACATCCAACATCTTGGGGCTTATGAGTTCATTATCCAAATCCAAATCCAAATCCAAATCAAATCAAATAAAGAATAAAAAATCCTAAAGTATAGTGTCCCTTCAAGATTCTTAAAGAGTTTAATCATTCACATAATCCATCCTCCATTTATCTCATCCCCATCCTTTGATCCTTAAGGAAAGCTTGGTTTTTTCTTCTTTGAACCTAAAGGTTAGATCAATCTAAGGTGTTAGAGGTTCATCTCTTACCTTCCTAAAAATTTGTAGAAGTTGTCAAAACGAACTTCAGACTCCAAGATCACTTGCATGCAAATGGATACATGTCACAAGGAAGAGAATGGATGGAGAAAACAAACAAGGGTTTGAAGAAATATTCAACCACAAAGAAAGTATTGATTGATTGATAGATGGATGATGGATGAATTACAAAGAGAAAATGTGCCTGATTATATAGGCAAGTGTTAAACCTAAAATGCAAAGGATGTTGCCAAGTGTTCAAATTACACTTCATGTGACAACAAGAAACCCTAACCAACTACCTAGGGAATGATAACAAGATGAAGATAAGTTCTAGAAAAGACAACTCATCTTCTAGAAGGGAATCTTATCTCAACAACTTTATTAAATGATTAAATGCAACTTAGGACTAATATGATTAATTAAAACCTAAGTTAACTTATGCTAGTGTAATAATTAATTAATTACACTAACACCCCCCCATAAGTGCAACTTAGGGAGACTAGATAAGCATGCACCTAAAACTAAGATGAATGCAAGAAAGCATGAATGGGTCCCGGCAACAAGGCCTGGTCAGGTACCCATGTACAAATGCAATAATGAGGTAGAGAAGGAAAACCCAGTGGGACAAACCCCCCTACAATGAGATGATTGTTGCAAAGAAGCACTGGAAGAACACTGTGGAGTAACACTGGAACCGCAATCCGGCAAGCAAGGAAAGATACTTATGTCTACAAGAAACCATATCAGAATCATAATAATGCAATAGTAGACCCGATGCCACAGAACACTAGAAAACACCAAACTGGAACAACCCTGGAATCCATAAAGCAACAGTAGATGATAAAATGATGACAGAATCTGGAAGCCATGAATCTCGATGCCGATGTCAAATTGAGACTAAAACTTTTCCATGGGAACAAGTACCATAAAGACTCAAGAACATTAACCATAAATTTAGTGGCCCTCAAACTAAGATGGATCCGATGCAGATCATTAACCATAGGCTCTCAATCTAAAGTGTGAACCAATATGAATCTAATATGTGTCAAACTAAGACAAAATATGGCCAAAAGAAACTAAGAAATTAGATTACAATCCATGAGATTTGTCATCAAAACATAATGAAGATCAAAGTGCATGCACACTCTAATCAAATTATTATGCAAGAAACCCTCTGATGGAACTTTATATCAGTTCATTTATTACAATACCCAATGATTGCAAAAAGAGAGAATATGCAAAACATGCATAAATTAAAAACAAAATGCAAACCTACTGCATGCAAACAAAAAAGAGTGCATGCACAAACCAATGTTTACATCTGCCTCTATGATGAAAATAACTTCAGATTTGTGTAGATGATCAAATCTGAAAACATGGCATACACGACTATGAAGTGCTCGAAACAAGCTTTTCGTCAATATCTCGTTTGCCAAAAATGGACATCGTGGCCAAAAATTACGAATTTTTCAAAAAATGAATTTAGCTTGCAGGAAACAAATTTTTTAGCAAAAAATATTCATTTTTAACTTGATTTCTAGAAAATCTACTCACTGTTTGTAAACAAAAATAAAAACTCAGAAATATTTTGATGCTAGAAATAAAACCCAGAAATCGTTTCTTGATCCAACAAGTAGAAGATGAAAAAAAGATTTTTTTTTTAACCTTCAGCCAGGAGAAAAATGACGCACAACACTTTTTAAACTGCGATTTTCTCTAGATCTGTGTAAGATATGCAAAATCTAAAAAATACCCAGTTTAGATTTCGACGTTGGTTACAAAACCCAGAAATCGTTTTTCCTGCAAATGAGTGAAAACAAGATTTTTGAAGCAAATATGATGACGGCTCCAATAAAAAAAGGCATGCAACAAACCCTTGTAGCTCCAAATAGCTCCAAACTCTTTAAACAAGAACATGCATGCAGTAGGAAAGCTCTGATACCATGTAGAAGTTGTCAAAACCAACTTCAGACTCCAAGATCACCTGCATGCAAATAGATACATGTCACAAGGAAGAGAATGGATGGAGAAAACAAACAAGGGTTTGAAGAAATATTCAACCACAAAGAAAGTATTGATTGATTGATAGATGGATGATGGATGAATTACAAAGAGAACATGTGCCTGATTATATAGGCAAGTGTTAAACCTAAAATGCAAAGGATGTTGCCAAGTGTTCAAATCACACTTCATGTGACAACAAGAAACCCTAACCAACTACCTAGGGAATGATAACAAGATGAAGATAAGTTTTAGAAAAGACAACTCATCTTCTAGAAGGGAATCTTATCTCAAAAACTTTATTAAATGATTAAATGCAACTTAGGACTAATATGATTAATTAAAACCTAAGTTAACTTATGCTAGTGTAATAATTAATTAATTACACTAACAAAATTGACTATTTTATGGTTCAAACTCGATCTCAATATGAGAAAAACATGGAAGCCAACAAAGAAACATCTACTTCAAGTGACTTGAGTCAAACCACACCCGAAATCAATCCCATTGGATCTAGCGATCCTCCACCCAATATTTCTCTATTACCACAAGATACTCAAGAGGAAGGTCAAGTGGAAGACATTACCAATAATGTCTTGGGAATAAATCAAGATGAAATCATGGAAATGGTTCAAAATCTCAAGAATCACAAAATTGCCAATGCCATGATGAGACTCAATCTTTCACAATATATGCTAGAATTGGAAAAAAAAGGGGCTAAAATCCCTTTGGATTTTGATGTAAACACTATTGTGGAGCAACCTCTTGGGATTGTGCCACCTGTCTCATTCACGTTGTCTTTTCAAAGCATCGTTCAACCTATCCCCCAACCCACATCATCTCTTGCTCCAACTCAACCAATTGTCAACAAGGGGAGCTCATTACTTCATGCTCTTCAAACACATCCCCTTGTGAGCAACAAAGACTTGGATGGAAACACCATTTTGGGTCAATCTATCCCCCAAGATTTGAAACACCCATACGTTCCACTTGTCTTTCATGACACCAATAATCCATTCACTTTTGCTGCAATACTGGTATATCCTCTTAACACACCAATCTCTCTCCCTATGATCTCACAAGGGGAAGGTGGGTTATTTGGATAAGGGGGAACCTTTGATCCCTCATCATCATCATTCACTCAAATGAACATGCCAACCATATCCTCACCACTTCCCCTGCTAACATAAACATCCCCACCAATCTTTGGTTTAGGGAAACCCCCTTTACTTATCCAAAATCAATCAAATCCAATCAACACATCAAGCATACCAAATCCTCCAAGCCTACCATCGATATTGCAACAAAATGTGGTGCCAATCCAAACATCTTAATCCACCATTACCCGACCCACAACATTTCAAAACATGGTCTCCCAAGGACCTAGCTCGTTCACCATACCCGCCACCACACAACCCATCGTCATCACTCAAACACCCCAATAGATTCTCATCACACCATCACATACCATTCTGAATCCTCCACCTCTGCCACCAAATCCAAGTGTGGCCAACCAATACAACGTCACTTTGCAAGTGGATCAACAAGCCTACCAAAAGGCACTCTAGTATTTCCAAGCCCAACAAGTTGTGCAAATCACACAAGTACAAACACAACAAGCCACACAACAAGCCCAATAGGCTACCCAAGCACAAACACTAGCGTTGCTACAACAACAACAAGCCCAAGCCCAAGCACAAGCTTTATTGAAAAAACAACAAGTCGTGTAAGCCGCCCAAGCTGCCCAGGTTGCACAAGCACAAGCATATGCCCAACATCAAGTGCAACAAGCTCAAGCACATGACTTGTTACAACAACAAGCATATTAACAAGCTTTACATCAATACCAGGTGCAACAACAAGAAACTCAAGAACAAGCCCAAAAACAAGCCCAACAACAAGCGTTGTTGGTGCGACAACAACAACAAGACCAACAACAAGCTTTGTTGGTACAACAACAACTACAAGCATATCAACAAGTGTTGGTTGTACAACAAACTCCCGTGAATGCACCACCCAATCCACAAGTCACCACACCCGTCATCCAAATCAATACTCTGGACTAGAACACATTCATTCCCCCACCTAACCCTCAAAGTGATTTATCCACCCAAATCAAAAGGCTCTCACAATAGTTATTGGACATCCAATTAGGGAAGACCCCTAAATCAAAAGGGAATCTATGCCCTTATCCGTTTGACAGGAGCATTGTGATGAAACCATTTCCACAAGGCTTCGAAATCCCAAAATTTGACAAGTACTGTGGACTCAGAAATCCTGAAGATCACATTAGGGATTTTCAAATGCATTGCATGGAAGTAGCCTATGATGACTCATATCTAATGAGGCTCTTCCCGTGAAGTCTGGCTAGCCTGACCATGAAATGGTTCTCCCGACTTCCTTCAGGAATAAATAAATTCCAAGAAATTGTGGATGTCTTCATGTAAAATTATGCATTCAACATGGGCATGGACATAAGCTTGGAGGAATTTTCAAACCTCAAGCAAAACAAGGGAGAATAATTTGCATCTTTCTTAAAGCGATGGTAATCCAAAGCCAATAGAAGCAAGTGGGTGATGCTAGAAGAACAACAAGTCAGAACTATCATCGTAAATCTTGAAGGAGCTTCAACATTCCATCTTAAAGTCCAATGCATCACCTCCTACAATAGACTCATCCCTAAAGCTCTTAGCATCGAAAGAGATCTCATCACACAAGGAGGGACACCTTCTTATCAAGATAATCGCCCATCGACAAGCTATACTGACAAACCACGAACATGGGTGAAAAACAAGAATGTTACCAAAAACGGTGTTGTTGACGCTAAGGTTGTGATCAATGCTATGAAGCCAAACATGCAACAAAAAACATATCAATAAACTCAAAATAATACCCAAAACACCCCCGGTCAAACCCGTTTCATCAGTAAAAGAACACCCAAATAATCAATAATTTCAATCACCAAAGTGGACCATCCACAAGAAACCGATATCCCCCAAAGAAAAAGTACACACCACTTGGAGAGTCGGTCGAATCTGTCATGAAGCGGCTCATTAACACCAACATCATCATGCTCCCTATCATTGAGAATTACCAAGAGCCTCAAGTTAATCCACCCTAGTATAACGAGAAGCACTTGTGTGATTTTTATAAGATAAAGGGGCATACGACAACCAATTGCATGAGGCTCAAAAACCTAATCCAAGACCTCATTGAAAATAAGACCATCAAAGTTGAACAATTGGCTCGAAATCAAGACCTTAAGATATACATGAATCTGATGTTGGATCACGATAAGTCAAAAAAAAATGACAAAGGAAAGAAGTATGGCAGCGTCAACCACGTTTATGACCATGATGTCACATCCTTAAATGAATGGGTAGATGTTGTCCATATCCTAGGGTCCAAATCTGACTCTGGAGTGACCACATGAAGTGGAAGAATCACTATCCCTGGATCATCCGTGCAAGCTAGAGCACCCCCCACAAATTCAAAGTCAATTTCCAGTGGCTATAATATTTTGGAACAGCTAAAGAAGACCCTCGCACAAATCTCCATCATGGAGTTGCTGAAAATTTTGCCTGCACATAGGGAGATTTTAGAAAAGGCCCTTGCTTGGTCTTCTGTACCCATGGACCTTGATGCAAATCGGTTTCAAGCTATGGTCAGAAACATCACCATGCCACATCTCCTCTCATTCTCTGAACAACACCTCCCCACCCAACCATCTCACAATCGTTCACTTCATCTTGAAGTCTTCGTCGATAAAAATAATGTCAAATGGCTCTTAGTGGATGGAGGTGTAGGGTTGAATATTTGTTCCCTAAAGTTAATAAAAAATTTAGGATTCTCTGAAGACGTGATTGAAAAAGGAAAAGGTCACCATCCGAGCTTATGATGATCAAGAAAGAGTGTCTCAAGGTACTATTCAACTTCCCATCCAAGTGGGACCAACCATCATGGAAACCACTTGCCAAGTTCTTAATCTTGACCTCCCTTATAACATTCTTTTGGGGCGTCCATGGATCCATGGGATGAAGGAATTTGCTTCCACATTTCATAAATGTGTTAAATTCCCTTATGCGAACCAAGAGGTCACAATTCATGATGATCCCGAGCCCTTTGCATATTGAAGAAACTTGGAAGCCAAGTATTACAAAGTCCAACAAGTGCCCAAAAATGATGAAGGCCCTTCAACTCTGTATATAGATCCATCCACCATAGCCTCCACTTTTGGGACAAAGATACCCGCCATTCCTAACATCTCTGATAACAAAGTCATTATCCAAGACAATGGGTGTGGAGACTACAAAATGAAAAAGGGTGCCTTTGTAATAGGATACTTACCTCAATCTCCTAGGTCCCATGGACAACCACAACCCGCCAATACAACATCTCAAACCTTCAGAGCAGATCCCTCCTGATTCAGAAGCTGGGGGGATCTAGGCCAAAAAGTGGTGGACAAAAAAGATATCTCCAATCTTCTATATCAAGATGAAAGACCTATACCAACCCTTCCTATGGATGATGCTAACAAAGGACTACAATTAATGCTGGGCATGGGCTATAATAAAAATGAAAGACTTGGGAAAAACAACAATGACCGATTAGAAGCCATCATTGCTGAGAAGCGCGTAAAAAATCTTGGCCTTGGATGTACCCCTCTGAGTATAACTGTATGTGGCAGAAGTCCCCCTGTTAAAGAAGTCAAAACTCCCCTTCATTTACCAATATCTATAGAGCTACCCTTAGATAATTTTACCTTTGACATAACTGAGGTATGTGGGAGTGAAAGTGACGAGGACACCATTTTTGACCTACCTATGTTGTTTGAAGACTCCTCCTTATTCATGATTTCTACTATATCCTTTGAGTTGAACAACCAAACCCATGAGTTAAAACTAGTGTATCCCTAGTTAATAGACTACGACCAATGAGGACTGCATATTTTAGACACATCTGAAAATGATGAGGTGCTCTCAAAGTTTATGGGATTGTGAGATAATGTACCTTATTGAGATCACAAAGCTAGATTTGACATTGAACTAGACACACATGCTTACTATAGGGAGACGATTGAATCCCTTAGTCGCAAAAGTGAAAATTTGAGAATAATCTCAAGGTCTTTAAGTGAAAACCACACTGTGGCACTTTCAAACCCGAAAATAGTAAAAATAAAGGACACAACCAATAGTGAAAACCTCTTTGAGGTGCTAGAGGATGGGGGATTCAATCTTCCTCTTAGTGCTATTCATTAAGAGAAGTCATCGGTCTTAGCAGAGAAGTGTAGTCTGGTCAACTTGGGGACAAAATAAATGCCACATATAACATTCTATGTAGAATCACTCCTGCTTGAAGAACAAGAGCTCTTAGCTGCATTCATAAGGGAAAGAAAGGTGAAATTTGTATGGACCTATGCGGACATGTCAGGTCTTGATCTAGAATTTGTGGTTCATTATCTTGCAGTATATCCAAAGGTGAAGCCAGTAAAACAAAAGTTGAGGAAAATGCACCCATAAATAGCATTATTGATCAATATAGAATTACAAAAATACCTAGATTCTAGTTTCATACAGCCAATTGATTATCCAAAGTGGGTTTCAAATCTTGTACTTGTTTTAAAGCCCACTGGGGGCATCTGTATCTACACTAATTTAAGAGATCTAAACAAAGCATGTCTGAAGGATGACTTCCCTCTCCCAAACATAGATATGATTATGGATATGATGTCTGGACATGGAATGCTATCACTAATGGAGGAATTCTCAGGGTACAATTATATCATGATAGGCAAGGAAGACCAACATAAGACAACTTTAACTTGTTCATGGGGAGAAAACTATTGGAACATGATGTCGTTTGGGCTAAAGAACACATGAGCAACCTATAAAAGAGAAATGACACTAATCTTCCATGATATGATTCACAAAACTATGGAAGATTACGTAGATGACATACTGGCCAAGTCAAGAAAACAATGAGATCACATAGCAACACTGGGCTCCATCTTTGATAGGCTAGAAGAATATCGGGTTAGACTTAATCCAAAGAAGTGTGTCTTCGGGGTACAAACAAGCAAGCTCCTAGGGTACATTGTGTTAATGAGAGGGAAAGAGATAGATCCCACCAAAGTTAAAGCAATTCTCGAGATGGAGGCACCAAGGACATTAAAGCAGTTAAGGGGTTTGAAGGTAAGGCTCCAATCCATCTGTCGATTCATAGTGCAATTAACAGATAAGGCTATCCCATATTCTCATCTACTCCACAAGGGGGTAGCATACAAATGGGATGAGAAATGTGATCAGGCACTAAACAAAATCAAGGAGTACTTGCTCGCACCACCAATTGTTATGTCACCAATTCCAGACAAACCCTTGATCCTCTATATATCGGCAACAACAACAACCCTTGGCGCTCTCTTAGCACAACATGATGAAAATGGGAAGAAGAGAGCTATCTAATACATTAGTAGAACCATGGTGGGACACGAGTTGAATTACACATCCATTGAGAAGGCTTTCTTAGCAGTCATGTTTGCAACAAATAAATTCAGACACTATATGTTGGCACACCATATAAAACTCATTGCCAAGATAAAACCTCTCAAGTATCTTCTTTCTAAAGAAACACTCACAAGGTGAACAACTAAATGGGTTATGATCTTAATAGAACACGACATTGAGTATGTGGAACAAAAGGCCATTAAAGGACAAGTGATTGCAGATCAGATAACAAAAGAACCAATATATTTAGAGAATCCACTTGTATCAGAATTCCCTGATGAGCCCATCTTTAATGTAAGCATAGGAGATCACTGGAAAATGTACTTTGGTGGATCCTACACACAACATGGGTAAGGAGTTGGAATATTCTTCATTACACCCCAAGGAGATTGCATACCAAAATCATATAAGTTGTCCTTTTCTTGCACAAACAACATTGTGGAATATGAGGCTCTGGTCATAGGGCTGAGAATCGTTGCATAGTGGCAGATCATGGCACTCAAGGTCTATGGAGATTCACAGCTTATCATCAACCAAGTCAATGGTGAATACCAAACGAAAGATGACAAGTTGACTCCATACAAGAAATAGGTGGAAAGCCTCAAGGAGTCCTTCATTGATATCACCTTTGAGCAGATACCAAGAGAAAATAATGGAGAAACAAACAACATGACAATAATCGGATTACTATTGGATGTCCCACATAACATCCCAAAGTAAGAATTCCTTGTAGCACAGCTTCTCATGCCAGCATTCGAGGTACTAGAGTCTGAAATTGTGTGTGAAATCATTGGTCCTGGTAACCCATTGTATCATGACATATACACTTACCTTAGAATAGGAGTCCTCCTTGCAGATATCACTCCCAACCTTAAGAAAACCTTTGTCAAAAAACTGGCCCATTTTGTTATCCTAGGTAACACCCTATACTGTAGGAGTATTGATGGAACTCTTTTATGATGCTTAAATTCTAAGGAAGATTTGAATTGTTTAATAGAGGTACATAATGGCATCTGTAGTTCATATTCAAGTTGTATGACCTTGGCTAAGAAGCTACTAAGAATGGGGTACTATTGGCTGACAATGGAAAAGGAATCCCATAAATATGTCAAGAAATTCTTGCAATGTCAACAACATGGGGATCTCATCCATGCACCAACTCAAGAACTCCACCCGATTGTTACACCTTGGCCCTTCTCGTAGCGGGGGCTCGATCTCATTGGAAAAATCACCCCCACCTCATCTAACGGAAACAAGTTAATTATCACCACCATGGAGTACTTCACAAAGTCGATAGAGGCCATCCCAATGACCTATATCATACGAAAGAAAATTTCCACGTTCATCCTGAATTACCTCATTTGTGTCTACAGTGTCCTGCAAACCATTATCTCAGATAACATGACACCTTTCAAAAACTAGGATGTCTGAGATCTATGCCATAAATTCAACACCCAACATCGCTTTTCTACTCCATACTACCCCCAGGATAATGGCCAAGCTAAGGCTACAAATAAAACCATCGTCAGAATGCTCAAAAAGATGGTCAATGAAGTTGGTCGTGACTGGAACTTGCAATTAAACCCCACCCTATGGGCATACCAAACAAGCATCTACACACCAATAGGTGCAACCCCTTTCTCTCTAGTCTATGGATCATAAGCCATCCTCCCCATTGAGATTGAGCTCCCATCCCTAAGAATATCATTGTAGAATCTCATAATAGATGAAGAATATCAGCTGTCACGATTGAACAAGATGGAACTAATGGATGAGCGATGCATGGATGCCTTAAACCATTTTCAAGTCTACTAAAACTGTCTCAAGCAGAGCTACAACAAGAAGATCATGAGTTGAACCTTCAAATTCAGAAAGTTGGTATTGAAGGAGAATCAAAAAAACGTGCCAAATCCAGATAGCAAGGGCAAGCTTGAACCCAATTGGCTAGTACCATTCATCATCATAACAAGCTACAAGTTAGGGGCATATCAGGTATCAATGCCCGAAGAGGAGCCTTTGTAGGAGCCCATCAACAACTCTCATCTCAAAAAATTTTATCCCTAATCTTTTAAGGGTAAAACCAAAAATACAAAAAAAAAAAATAAAAAAAAAATCCAAAAAAATAAGAAAAAGGATTAAAAGCAATAAAGATAAAAGTCGTCCTTTAGTGAAAATCACTTCGATGGCACTTTAGGAAAGTACCTTGGTGAAAACCTTACAAATAGGTGCCTTGTGTAAATAAGCACTCTCCATCCACTAGGATCTCTACAACATATTATGCATCACCTACCATTGCCTTCCATTATTTCATCACCCATTGCATTCCATTGATCCATCCATCACTCATTCGTGTCTACACAATAGCTTGATCCTGTGTTTTTATCACGTTCTCCCCTAGGGCTACTTGGTGCATTCCTAAGGTCAGTTTGTCCTAACTATATCAAAGTAGTCTATCACACTGCACCGAGGGCATGTTCTTATACCTACATTGGATCAGATTTGTGTATATTCTTGAAATCCTCCTTAAAATAAAAAAATCCAAATTTTTTTATAACATCCATAAAAAAATCCAAAAAAATTCATAAAATCCATTAGAAAACCCCAAAACATATAAAAAATCCAAAAAATAGATCAAAAATCCAAAAATCCAAAAAATAGAGTCATCTTATCGAGCTACATCGTCTCTAAGTTTGAATGTAGGCAAGGTTGATCTCTGATCATCCATCGAGATACTTAGGCCAGTCCTTTAGGAGTCCATCACAATAAGCTGGCAAATCTATTTGTTCATATCTCATTAATAATCGAGTTATGTCAGTCGAACTACGCTATCTTTGCGTGTATAACATAGGCAAGGCTAATCTTTGATCAATCCCCAAGACCCCTAAGATAGGTCTTTAGGTTAGTCTCTTGGTCAAAATCTCAAAAAAATCAAAACATTGGAAAATTTGAAAAGCAAAACATCTATAAAACATTTCAAAAAAATCCCCAAAACAACCTCAAAACATTACAAAATATCCAAAACATTCAAAAAACCCGAAATCATCCATCCCATCTCGCTTCCACCTACAATAAACATCCAATCATAATAAATGATCACCTTCACCCTTTGGCAAAACAGTTGGAAACAAGTCTAGCAAGTTAAAAGTGTGTTCTCAAATCGTCAAGGATCTCAAGTCTAGGTCAGCAGGTAAGCAAGATAGTCAACTCAGAATATCAATAGCCCATCATCCAGTCTATCCAAAATCGTCTAATAAGATCATGTCCTAGGATGAATCCTTCCTAAAATGGACATCAATATCAGGCATCGTTGTAGTTTAGTTTTGGCTAGTGGTATGAAGAACATTAGCTTGTTTGTTTTCTTGATGTTTTCCTTTTGATTTATCTTATTGCGCTCATTTCAATGACCTCTCGATGATGTCTAAATAAAAATATTTAGAGATAAAGTAATGGGACAACAATCATTATCTTTTATTTGTTGTGCTTGTTGGATATTCTTGTAATATAACCTTGGTGAATACTTTCTTTATTAGGTGTGTATGGAAGGTATTTCAGATAGCTTGTTGACTATTACATTGTTAGCTTTTTCCTTTCCGTGTTTTGGTCTAAGGTGTTTGAAATGTCTGAAATACATCCTAGTAAGGTTTTTGTATGTTAGGTGTGAACAAGAGTACTCCTATATGATTGTTGAGTGAAAGTCCATCACACTAGGTGCAACACCATCCTGGTTCTTTATACCTTGATGCATCGTGCCTATGTGTGTTATCAAACATAAGGTAAGTAAGCCCTTTTAAAATCACAATTCTTGATAAGAAAATCATCATCATCATTCATCATCATCTCTAATAAAGTCTCATAAATTATGGACTTGTTGGATCCTCTTGTCATCATTCTTTTCTTCTTTTTTCTCTTCGCGCTAACATGGTATCATGACGGTCAACTAAAACATCACCAATGTATCCATTTTGAACCTCTTTGTCATGAGATTGACCCTGATATCTAACATTTTCACTCGATCTCTTGAGGGGGTAGTATACTAGCGTAATTATTCTCACTGGGGCAACAGTGGGGCATTTGAAAAAAACAATTTTTTTTTACTTTTGATCTTAGCAAGGTTATTCTTTGAACCAATGCAGTAGGTACATTGCTTCAAAGAGAGGAAAAAGGTAAACACCAAAAATATCCCGATTGATATTGTGCACTCGATCCTAATTCGCTAACATCATTTCTTCCTGAATCACTTCTTTACTAACCAATTAATTGAATAATCCTTATTTAATTAATTCATCAAGTTTCCATTTTTAATTAAATAAAATAACTTTATTTGATTAAATCATCATCTTTTTTAAATTAAATAGATCATTTTATTTAATTAATCCTAATATTCCTCTTTAATTAAATAAATCAATTTTACCCTAGCTCGGTTGTCTAAATCTTTCCTATTGCAGGAGGTTGGTCACGAGGTCTAGTCTCGCCCACCCCCGTGGTACTGGAGGGTGTTTCGCGCCAGCGCCACCGGTCACGTTAAAAAGTTTACCAGGCGCATTGCAATTTATAGGGGGTCATGCTACCCGATTCCTGTAGTCTAATAAAAAAAAAAAAAAAAACAAATAAAAATAAAAAATCAATTTTATTTAATTAAATCATAACGTTCCTCTTTTTAAATAAATCATTTAATTTAATAAAGTCATCTCCTTTAAATTGAATAAATTAACCTTTATTTGATTTAAATTCTAATTTCATCTCTTTTAATTGAATAAATCAAACTTTATTTAATTAAATCTAATATCTCAAATTCCTCTCATTTTTATTTAAATAAATCTAAATATCTAAATCAAATGTCAAATCACTTAATTTTCATCCAAGTTAATTAAATCCTAATTAACTCTAACACTAATCCATCAAATCCTCTAGATTTTGCAACTTGCACAAGTAAATCAATTTAATTGATTTATTAGATCCTAAATTTTCATTTAAAAGGGCATCTTTTTGGAATATTCCTTCATTTTGAAATCTCCCTCCAAAGGGACTTGTCCTCCAACTTGGCATTTATACCTCTTACAAGTCCTTTTTCTTGAGCCAAGTGGCATTAACTCCTTCTTCACATCCTCTTGTGCAAAAAAACTTTCAAATTTCAAATATCCAACTAACTACATTTATTTGCACATTCACCAAAATATGCTCATTCCTCCTCCACTAGCATGTTGACAAGTGGCACCTTGCCATGGGCTCATGTTTAGTCCCATATTCATCCCATTTTCTCATTCCTCCATCATTCTCTCTTATAACTAGAGAGCTTCTCTATTGATTTAGGGATCCACAATCAATTCAAGCTTACTCTACTCAATTTCATTCACAACTTCATCCATTTTCATCCAAGTTTCATAGTTTTTTATCAATCTTATCAAGGTTATTGTCAAATTGCATCAAGGAGCATTCAATCTTCATCAAATTGCATTAAGGAATTGGGAAAAGGCTATTTTTCACATCAAAATAGCACCAATTTCCTCATGGGATAGTGGTTTGAATGTCTAAGAGCAAGATTTGATAGCTTTTTATTGATTCTCTTTGTTTTTTTCTTGTTCTTGGTGTTTAAATGGATTGCATGGGAATGTGTGTTTTAGATTTGTTTATTGGCTAACCTTGTGTTGTTTGATGATGTTTGAATAGTTCTAGGAAATACATTCACATTTTGGCACACCAGATAAAACTCATTGCCAAGATAGACCCTCTCAAGTATCTTCTTTCTAAAGCAATGCTCACAGGGTGAAAAACTAAATGGGTTATGATCCTGACAGAACATGACATTGACTATGTGGAACATAAGGCCAGTGAAGGACAAGTGATTATAGATCAGCTAGAAAAAACACCAATATACTCAAAGAATCCACTTGTATCATAATTATTTGATGAGTCCATCTTTAATGTAAGAATAACAAATCACTGGAAAATGTACTTTGATGGATCCTACACACAACATGGGTCAGGAGCTGGATTTTTCTTCATTACACCCCAAGGAGATTGCATACCAGAATCATATAAGCTATCCTTTGCTTGCACAAACAACATTGCAGAATATGAAGCTCTGGTCATAGGGCTGAGAATTGTTGCACAGTGGTAGGTCATGGCACTCAAGGTCTATGGAGATTCGTAGCTTATCATAAACCAAGTCAATGGAAAATACCAAACAAAAGATGACAAGTTGACTCCATAAAAATAAACTAGTGGAAAGCCTCAATGAGTCCTTCATTGATATCACATTAGAGCAGATACCAAGAGCAAACAACAGAGTAGCAGACGCTTTGGAAACAATCCAATCACTATTGGATGTCCCACACAACGTCCCAAAGCAAGAATTCCTTGTAGAGCACCTGAAAATTTGTGTGTGAAATCATTGGTCCTGGTAACCCATGGTATTATGACATATACACTTACCTTAGAATAGGAGTACTCCCTATCGATATCACTCCCAACCTTAAGAAAACCTTTGTCAAAAAATCAGCCCGTTTTGTTATCCTAGGCGACATGCTATACCGTAGGAGTATTGAGGGAACCCTTTTACAATGCTTAAATGCTAAGGAAGATTTGACTGCTTTAATTGATCCTGGTGGATCTTCACACATGAAGATTTCACTTTGCTCACCATGATGAACTTGAAGTTTGGTGACAAAGTGTGAAATTGGTGAATTTATGCTTTATGAGTTTTATATTCTCATGCATTTTTATTAATGCTTTAAGTGAGATAAGTCTCATGCATTTTTCATTTATTTGATTAATTCTTTAATTTAGATGCTCACACATTTTATTATGCTTAAAATGAGCTTTGAATAAACGCATGCATTTATACATTTTTGAATGTAAAATGATTAATACTTGTGAGTGGAAAATTGACTCACATATTATTCATTAAGTTGTAATTTTAGAAATTGGTTTCATGTGAGAATCCACCTCACAACCAATTTTCTAATTCTCAATTAGAGGTTGAGAGTCTCATGGGAATGGTTGAGAGTCTTTGGGTGGTTTTTGAGACTTTTTCCATGTTATTCCTTTGAGTTGGTTTGAGATCCTAAAATTGTGGATCTTGTCTTTTCCTCTTTTGTCTTAAGATCCTATTATTTTGGATCTTGGAGTTAATGCTCTTTTGTTTAAAAATGGATGAGGAAAAGCTATAAAAATGACTTATGTTCAAGCCTTTGGAGGGGGATGCTTGTAGGTTAGGAAACTATAGTGCTACTACTTCAAGGCGTGAGAGGCTTACTTTTGTAAGGAATTATCCTTCTTGATGTAGGGAGAGAGTCATTAGTGTGAGTAGTCTTCTTGAATCCTCATTGAAGGAGAAGATATCTCTTATGTAAATACTTGTGAGCATCATTGAAGAAGGAATAGAATTGACCTATATTCCATTGAACCGGGTCCAAAGATGTAGCCGAGTTGGAGGGGGTGAACTCCGTTATCAATTTCTGTCTCTCTTTGCCTTTCATGCCTCATGTCCATTTTTTAGTTCATTTGCTTTATGTGATTCATGTTTAGCATTAATAATTAATGAACTAATTTTCTCATTAAATCCATTTGCAAGCTATAGTCAAGAAAATATTCTCACTGTAAAATTTTTGTTTGAGTAGTACTCACCCAGTTTATAGATCAATTGGTATCAGCGTAGGTTGACTGTTTTGCTTAGTGTGAATGCTTATCAAGTCTAAACTCAAGCAAAGAGTAGTTAAAAGAAATTTCAATTCCAAGAAATGAGAATCCTTCTTATCCCCTTTTTGTTAAACCTTATAAAGATGACTTAGTTTTCATTAATGCATTCTTCACCATGAAGAAAATGATGGAGGAAATGTATGATGATGAAAGAGAGAGTGCTAAGTTGCGAAGGCTATTGAAAAAATTGGAAGATGAGAAGAAAGTAAAGCTTCAAGAACTCAAATAAATCAACCAAAGCCTTCAGTTGGAAAATGTCGAGTTGAAAAGGCTACTACAAGAAGTGCAGGATCAGTTGCAAGCCAAGGATGAACTTTTGGCGAAGTTTTGTAGTGATGAAAAAATGGAGAAACCATCTCCTATAGAAACTATCATTGAGGTATGCAGTACAAGTAATTCCTCGATTATGAATTCTTCCCATCAAGAATATTCTTTTGGTGCATTTGAAAAGCACACTAAAGGTGTTGGCTTGAAATTGCTAAGGAAAATGGGATATGAAGGGAAAGGCCTTGGAGCTAATAGCCAAGGCATTATGAATCCCATCAAAGAGGTAGAACTACCTCAATATGTAGGACTAGGCTATGGCAGAGAGGAAGATGGAGCATTCACCAAGACCGCTAATGAAAGAAACTCCAAAACCACGGAAGCCAAAAAGTCTTCAAATGACAAGTCTGAATTAGTGCAGAAAGAATTCTCACAAACTGAGAGCACATCTCACAATTTCGATGATAGTGATACCAAGTCATCTCCAAAGGGGGAACATTCCAAAGGAGGAGCCAAGTCAAGTTCTCCTCACCTGACCTGCACCGAAGACCACCATATAAGGTATAATCAGTCTAAATATTCCAAGGTTCCTTTTGATTATAAAAAAATTGGCAATTTAAAGCAAAGTTTATGGCATAGAAAACCATGTACATTTTGTGGTTTGAATAACCATGTTGCTGCCAAGTGTTGGAAAAGAATGGGTTTGTACAGGAAAGTTATGTCTATTAGGAAGGAGACAAACCGAGAAGTCCCCTATCCTCATAGGGAGAAAAAGAAGGGCCAGAAGCTTGTGAAAACATCTATGAAGGAAACAACTCATGAAGAAAGCCAACTGCATGAAGAAAGACAACTGCAGAAAGAAGGTACTTTAAATTGGTTCGATAAGAAATGGATATCATTTTTGCATAGCTGAGCTTTGTCATCATGCATATGTAGCACCTCCAAAATCACTGTATGTTTGTTTCCATTAGTGAAAGTATGATGAGGTGCAGATTGTTGATGAAGGTAGATCACTTATTGAAAGTGAAAATTAAACTCTAATGGAGTTTTGTGGTGAGATTGGCATTGTATTGGGCAAGATCACACAGTGATGTCGCACTATCCTAAACCTATTCTAGGATTTTGGTGCTTGATTTATGGCATGAGATTCGCTTCTTAAAGATCACCATTTTGAGAATATCCTTTGTTGCCTATTTTGAGCCGAGAATTGGATTGATGAAGATCATTTGGTCTTCCAGAGAAGGTACCTTACGTTGGCTGGGTAAGTAGTGGTTATTATTTTTGAAAAATTGAATTCTGTTGTTTTGTAAGTTTCAGATTTATTTGGAGGTAGGTATCCTCCTTGGTAAGAAAAAAAAGGCCAAAAATGTAGAATTGGTTGCCACCTTATATGCTAAAGTTATGCCACGAAAAATCCGGAATCGTGGGCTTGACCTCGAAACCCCCGATGTGAAATAACAACTAATTTCCCATTTCTCAATGGGAGTGAAAATTGGCACCGGGCTCTTCGAGAATCCTATGGGAAACTACAACCTAGACAAACACCCCGGGAGCAAGGAAGATAGGGATTTGGCAAGAGAAGTTGTTCAGAAGTCTCTGTGTTCGCTAACAAGTTTCTGGGCGTATACACGGTCACATGCAGAACCATGGAGGAGGACACCGTGAAGGTGTACTTGCTCGCCATTGTGGTGATGGGGTACACCACGTTGGAGTCGCTCCAGCAATCTAGCAGAGATGCTACTTGTGCAAGTTGTTTGGGATAGGCATTATTTTCGAAGAACCCTAGAGATACCCGATGTTGATTGTCTGTAAAAAAAGTATCCGTTTGGACGATAGAAAAAGCTACCCAGCATATAATTCGGTCATTTGACCAGATTTATTAATTAATTAAAAATAAAGATACAGTGATATCTTTATTTTTAATTAATTAATAAATCTTTATTTTTTAAATAAATCTGGTGAAATAACCAGATTGTATGCTGTTTAGACTTTTCCGATATGTTCTGCCGTGTGAGAAAGAGTCATTGTGTAAATGTTTGAGAGGCTACGAATTCTGAAGGAGAAGCCTCGTCGGATGAGGTTCAAGCCGTAAGAATCCGACATCGGTAGATGTTCAACCAGTCCCAGCGACTACGACTGCATTGAGATTCACGCAGCATGGTATGTGTTTACACCCGGTGGGGCATACTTGCCATCTGGTTGCCTTATGTCATTACGGAATTTGCAGTAGAGATGGGTCATCGTTTGAGGTGATATGAACAACAAATTGGACTTTGTTTTTGCAGTCTTCGATCTATTTTATTTTACAGCGGTTGTCATCACAGATCTGTCCTCACAGAGCTTTGGAGTTGTATAAACTCCCTCATGCAGAGCCACGGACCTGTCTGAGTGAGGCACTCATGTAAGGTACAACCATTGGTGCATTGTATGCGTGGAAGAAAGAAGAAGTAAGCACGGAGAAGCTGCCAGAGAGGATCTGGATCGCTATTGTAGAAGCCTGAGCAGCCGTGTGTGAAGATAAGCTGCCAGGAGATCTGTCCACGTGTGAAGATGGAGATCAGATGTGAGGTTGCAGTAGGGGTGCATTCTGGTAGAGGCAGTCTGCATAAATGAAGATCCAGTGAAAGAGCTCAAGGGCCAATTCAGATTCGATGCCAAGGTGCACGGAAGGAACGGTAAGTATGTCGATCTGCTCTTTCAGAGCATCTTACTCGATTGTCCATGCTCGAAGTTAGATGTCTCGGAATGGACTCAGGAACAGTCCACAAGCCGCTCCCCTAAAAAGGAGTGCACCAAGGTGCATCAGACAACGAAAAGAGCAGACTGAATCCCCACGAGCAATTCAAGGCTGGAGTGGAGCGAAGCAAGAAGCGAGCCTGATTTCTAGCATCATCTGCGATCACTCACGATCATCCTCCTCCTCTATTCTATTCTATTCTATGGTTTCAAGCAACGATACCTTGGAATTTCGGAAATGACCATTAAAGGAGTTGCACACATTTGGTAGTGGAATCAAAGTCATAGACTTTTCCACTAATTACACATTTGATGTAATGGGGGAATTAAAAAAGTCATAGTTACCCATTAGCGCATATTGTTGACATGCCATGTTGCCATAAAATTGATGTAAATTTGATCACAAAGCATTGTAAAAGACTTTATTATAGCCACTCTTAAGTGAGGAAGAGTGAGAGGCTTTATAGTCTAAGCCTTGATTGGCTTCATTGCAATGATTATGTAATTACCACTGAGTGAGGCATGGTTGCCTAGGCTCATATTGGGCAATCTATTGTAAACTTGACCAATAAGTGTTCTTATAAACTTTTCGCAAGTATTATGTTTAAAAAAAAACGGTAATCCAAGTATATCAGTTAAAGGTTTTCAAATGTTGGCTTCGACATTTCAATTCCAAAGTATAGAGGTGAAGGAGAAGGGGAATGTGCCTTTTCAAAGACATTCACTATATAGCTGGTACAGGTATTTACAAGTTGCAGTTGATACTTTTGGAGACCAAAAGTTTCTTTTGTGGGGAGGTTTTATCCCGGTGGATCTCCACACATGAAGATTTCACTTTGCTCACCATGATGAACTTGAAGTTTGGTGACAGTGTGAATTTGGTGAATTTATGCTTTATGAGTTTTATATTCTCACACATTTTTATTAATGCTTTAAGTGAGATAAGTCTCATGCATTTTTCATTTATTTGATTAATGCTTTAAGTTAGATGCTCACACATTTTATTATGCTTAAAATGAGCTTTGAATAAGTGCATGCATTTATTCATTTTTGAATGTAAAATGATTAATACTTGTGAGTGGAAAATTGACTCACATATTATTCATTAAGTTATAATTTTAGAAATTGGTTTCATGTGAGAATCCACCTCACAACCAATTTTCTAATTCTCAATTAGAGGTTGAGAGTCTCATGGGAATGGTTGAGAGTCTTTGGGTGGTTTTGAGACTTCTGCCATGTTATTCCTTTGACTTGGTTTGAGATCCTAAAATTGTGGATCTTGTCTTCTCCTCTTTTGTTTTAAGATCCTATTATTTTGGATCTTGAAGTTAATGCTCTTTTGTTTAAAAATGGATGAGGAAAAGCTATAAAAAGACTTATGTGAGCCTTTGGAGGAGGGTGCTTGTAGGTTAGGGAGAGAGTCATTAGTGTGAGTAGTATTCTTGAATCCTCATTGAAGGAGAAGATATCTCTTATGTAAATACTTGTGAGCATCATTGAAGAAGGAATAGAATTGACCCGTATTCCATTGAACTAGGTCCGAAGACATAGCTGAGTTGGAGGGGGTGAACTCCATTATCAATTTTTGTCTCTCTTTGCCTTTCATGCCTCATGTCCATTTTTTAGTTCATTTCATTTATGTGATTCATGTTTAGCATTGATAATTAATGAACTAATTTTCTCATTAAATCCATTTGCAAGCTACAATCAAGAAAATATTCTCACTGTAAATTTTTTGTTTGAGTAGTACTCACCCAATTTATAGATCATTAATGGAGGTACATAATGGCATATGTGGTTCACATTCAAGTGGTATGACCTTGGCTAAGAAGCTGCTAAGAATGGGGTACTATTGGCCGAGAATGGAAAAGGAAGCCCACAAATATGTCAAGAAATGCTTGCAATGTCAATAACATAGGGATCTCATCCATGCACCAACTCAAGAACTCCATCCGATTGTTACACCTTGGCCCTTCTCACAGTGGGGGCTTGATCTCATTGGAAAAATCACCCCCACCTCATCTAATGGACACAAGTTCATTATCACCGCCACGAAGTACTTCAAAAAGTGGGTAGAGGCCATCCCAATGACCTATATCATAGGAAAGCAGATTTCCAAGTTAATCTTGAATTACCTCATTTGTCGCTACGATGTCCCACAAATCATTATCTCAGATAACATGACACCTTTCTAAAACTAGGATATCTGAGACCTATGCCAGAAATTCAACATCCAACACCACTTTTCAACTCCATACTACCCCCAGGGTAACGGCCAAGCTGAGGCTACAAATAAAACCATCCTCGAAATCCTCAAAAAGACAGTCAATGAAGTTGATCATGATTGACACTTGCAGTTAAACCCTACCCTATGGGCCTACCAAACAAGCATATGCACAACAACAGGTTTAACCCCTTTCTCCCTAGTCTACGGATCAAAAGCCATCCCCCCCATTGAGTTCAAGCACCCATACCTAAGAATATCATTGCAAAATATCATAACAGATGAAGAATATTGGGTGTCACAATTGAACGAGCTAGAACTATTGGATGAGCGACACATGGATGCCTTAAACCATTTGCAAGTCTACCAAAATCATCTCAAGTGAAGCTACAACAAGAAGATCAAGAGTCAGACCTTGCAAGTGAGAGTGCTGGTATTGAAAGAGAATCATAAAAACATGCCAAATCCAGATAACAAGGGCATGTTTGAACCCAATTGGCTAGGACCATTCATCATCACAACAAGCTACAAGTTAGACGCATATCAAATATCAATGCCTGAAGGGGAGCCTCTACAGGAGCCCATCAACAAATCTCATCTCAAAAATTTTTATGCCTGATCTTTTAAGGGTAAAACCAAAAATACAAAAAAAAAAAAAAGATTAAAAATAGTAAAGATAAAAATCACCCTCTAGTGAAAACCACTTTGGTGGCACTTTGGGAAATTACCTTGGTGAAAACCTAGCAAACAGGCACCTTGTGTAAATAAGCACTCTCCATCCACCAAGATCTCTACGGTTTATTATGCATCACCTACAATCGCCTTCCATCATTTCATCACCCATGACATTCCATTGATCCATCCATCACTCATCTACATCTGCATCATAGCTTGATCTCGTGTTTGTATCACATTCTCCCCTAGGGCTACTTGGTGCATTCCTAAGGTCATTATGTCCTACCTATATCGAAGTAGTTTGTTGCACCATGCTAGGGGCATGCTGTTATACCTGCATCAAATCAGATTTGTGTATATTCTTGAAATCCTCTTTAAAATTATAAAATCCAATTTTTTTTATAACATCCTTCAAAAAATCCCAAAACATATCAAAATTCCAAAAAGTCAAAAAATAGTGTCGTCTTGTCAAACTACGCCATCTCTAAGCTTGAACATAGGCAATATTGATCTTTGATCATCCCTCGAGACACTTAGGTCACTCTTTTAGGAGCCCGTCACAATAAGCTGGCAAATCTATTTGTTCATATCTCATCAATAATCGAGTTTATGTCAATCGAACTATGTGGTCTCAATGTGTATAACATAGGAAAGGATAATATTTGATCAGCCCTCAAGACCCCTAAGACAGGTCTTTAGGTTAGTCTCCTGGTTAAAATCTTGAAAAAACCAAAACATTGGAAAATTTAAAAACAAAACATCTATAAAATATTTTGAAAAATCCCCAAAATAGCCTCAAAACATTCAAAATATCAAAAAAATTCAAAAAAACCAAAATCATCCATCCCATCTTGCTTCCACCTGCAATAAACATCCACTCATAATAAATGATCATCACCTTCACCCTTTGGCAAAACAGTCGAAAATGAGTCTAGTAGGTTAAAAGTGTGTTCTCAAATCGTCAAGGATCTCAAGTCTAGGTTAGTAGGTAAGCAAGATAGTCAACTCGGAATATCAATAGACCATCATCTGGTCAAGTCAAAATCATGTCCTAGGATGAATCCTTCCTACAATGGACATCACCATTAGACATCGTTGTAGTTTAGTCTTGGCTAGCGGTATGAAAAACATTAGCTTGTTTGTTTTCTTAATGTTTGCCTTTTGATTTATCTTATTGTACTCATTCCAATGACCTCTCAATGATGTCTAAATAAAAATATTTAAAGAGAAAGGGACGAGGCAATGATCATTATCTTTTATCTATTGTGCTTGTTGGATATTCTTGTAATATAACCTTGGTGAATACTTGCTTTCTTAGGTATGTATGGAGGGTGTTTTTAATATCTTGTTGACTATTACATTGGAAGGTTATGCCTTTCTGTGTTTTGGTCTGGGATGTTTGAAAAATATGAAGTACATCCTAGTGAGGTTTCCATATGTCAAGTGTGGACAAGAATACTCCTATCTGATTGTTGAGTGAAAGTCCATCACACTAAGTACTACGCCATCCTAGTTCTTTATACCTGTTGATGGTGTTTTCTGCACAACAACAACTCAGACAGAATATGACATCCTATCTCTCTTGAAAGGTAAATCTCTATTAGCAAAGAGATAACCCCAAGGTCTCTAATGTCAATTCTTGACAAATGCAACAAAACAACTTAGTGATAAATGTGAAAATACTAGTAATCACAAAGGGACCTTACAAAACAAATACTGGAACTTTATCATATTTTGCAATATATTGATACTCTGAATTCTTAAATCTCATCTTAACTCAAATTCAAAGAAATAGAAAAAGATAAGGGTTTCGGAAATCCTAAGCTTGAAATTAATCCTAAGATTAACAATATTGATGACAAGATGCTGAAACATACCAATTCCTCAAAACTAACTTCTGCTTAACCTAGGTTTAATTTGCAATTTTACAGAAACAGTGCAATTTTCTAGGGAATCAAAGATTTTCAGATCATGAACATTCATTCAAGTCAACCCTTGTTTTTCAATTGAAATGAACAAACCCACAATTGAACTAAGCACACAATTATAAGATCTAGGCTAACTTTGCACAACAACCTATAATCAATAAGTTGCCAAAAGTATGGGTCAGGAATTGCTACAACATTCCAAGCATCTAATCACAAATATCATCAACATAATTAATTCTAAACCTAACATTCATTCAAGATTTCAAAGCAATTAGGAAAGATAGAAAAACCAAAACCATGCAAGATAAATCAATCCAAGAGAGGCCACCAAAGCACAATGTCTTCAATTGTATTGAATTCATCAACAGTAGAAACAATTCAAGTATCCCATGTTACAACACTTGCTTCAAAATAAACTAACTTCTAACTCTGCTCTATTGCTTAACTTGATGCAAATTCTAACCTCCTAGCACTACTACTCCTCAAAAATGAGGCCACACACCAAATTTATAGAGAATGTTATCCCAAGTTAGGGTTACAAAGAAAGGTCATCCACAAACAGGTCAGCTAGAGAAAGAAAACCCAAAAATTGAAACATAAAACATTATTAAATGCTTGAAGCTCCTTTCCAGGTCGGCCCAGAATCTCCTTATAATTGGATCCAATGCATGTGAAGGCTGAAAGTAATAATGGGAAGCAAAAATCTCAAGGAGTTCACCCATTAGTCGGCCTTTTGTCCTTCCCTTGACCTATTTTATCTTGCACGCTGAGGAAAACTTCTTCTAGATCATCCAAAGGTGAGGTATTTAATATTTTGAACCTTCTATCAAGAGACTTAATTTATTCCCTAGATTTCTTGACGACTTCATCCTATTCCACCTTTAGGGTTTGATATTTCTCCATGATTGCAACATATGTGGCCGCATCATCTAGTTGGTGCATAGTGATTGGGCCACCTTCAACTGAATCATAGATCTCATGCCACCATTCCCTTAGCTATTCCAGACTTAGGTGCCTTGATGCAAACCTCTTCCTCCTAGTCATAACCTCAAAGAATGGAATACCCTTGCCAGAAATATCCTTCAATGTATTCCCAATTTGTTGCCCTTGTTTATATATTTTCCTCAAAACCCTCTGATTAATCTATAGAAATTCATACCATTCCCAAGGTTGTGAAGCCTTTGCAGAAGGTAGGAATTTATCACTCTCCAGCTTTTCTTCTGTGTAGTCCATGATTGTCTTCAATTTATGGAGGAGAAGATCTGTATCAGTTTTGTCTTACCCTAGCACATTCTGCAACCAGTCAAAAGATCTTGGGCATCACCACAAGTGGATAGAATGTCTTTAATCATTTTATCTCCTCTGTTCCTCACTTCTTGTAGCCATTCGTGGGCAACCTAGGTAGTGGCTTTCATCTTCTCCAATTTGATAATGGTCTCTTCAGGTAAAAGACCTACTACAAATGATGAAGAGATAGATTGCAAAGGCCTCATGAGATCCTGCAAATATTTTTTTAGTCTCTCATTCTCCTTCTTCAATTCTTGCTTATCTTGTATCTCCTTGTTCAACTTGCCTAAAATTGCAGCACAGGATCCTTGAAACTCTTCAACTTCTTGTATCACGGAGGTAGGCCCAAGATTGATGGTCTGAATATTATAATCTTGGCCAGTTACCTCATCTTTATTCTTATCAGGAACATTCAAGTGGTAATGTGGATCACTCAGTTATTGGCATCATCTCTCTCAATCCTAGAGATAACCTTAGCCTTCTTCTTCACTTTTCTTTTCCCCATGTTGGCTAATAGATCATCCAAATTTGGAGGAGTATCATCCACAATAATCTGCCTACTATTCAATCTCTCATCCAACCAACTAGGAATAGGAGCATTAGGTTGCTATTCATCCTGTGTTTTGTTCTCAGTTTGATCTATGGATGAATCAACATTCATATTGTGCACCTCTTCATCTTTGTTTCCTTCCTTATTCTCTTCATCTTGCACTAGATTGTCATTATTTTCCATGTTATGTTCACCCTCCTCATGCATTGATAGAGGAGTCCTTGTAAGAACTTCTTCTTTCTCTGGAGACTTGTCCCTCTCTGCATTAGCAGCTGAATCCTCATAACTTACCAAAGAAGACTGTATGATCTTTTCAATTTCTACCTCTATGTTATAAAGTTCTCCCTCCTTGAATTCTTCCACCTCTTCCTCTTGATGATCACCAATCTCTACATCTAGGGACTCACATTGCACATCTTGTGATTTAGGAAGGGGAGAGGCATCCTTTCATTTTTGTTTCATAGGAGCACCTATGGAAACATCTACCTACAATAGATTATCCTTTGGAGAAGGATTCATTAGTATCCTTGCATATACTTGTGTCTTTCCCTTAGAGCTATCCACTTCTATCACTTAAGGAGTTCTATTCTCTTCCTCATTTGAAGGTTCATCATTTTTCTTGTTTGCAATCTTGACCAATCTTCTTCTTTTAGGCATAGGGACATCACCTTTCTCACCTTCATCATCTGGTTCCTCCTCTACAACAAACTTATCTTTCTTAGAGACCTTCTTCCTCCTTTTGGCAATTGGCTTCCTTTTCTCTTTTACCTTTGTCTCTACTTGAGCATCCTTAATTTTGATTTTGAAAGGGGACCCCATCTTCTCCTTACCATTTGAATCTTGTTCATCATCCTTAGAGGTAGATTGGGACTCCAGATTTCCCATCAGATCATAGGTATACAAACATGCCTTTATTGTCCATCATGAGTATTGATTTTCTCCAATTCGGTTTTCTCTTCCTCCAACCAATTGATTACCCCCACTGGTTTGTCCTTGATAGGCTCATAGTCATGATTCTGTATCAATTCTCCATCATCATCTAGCTGATCAGGAATGACTTTAATATTGAACAATTTGATTAAGTGGGCAGGCATCCTAGAGTATTTCTTCTTTATGACCTCAAATTCATCTTTGCAATTTACCTAGTAATCTTCAATGTCATCCCTATGCTTGAAATCCCTACTAGCCTTCTTTTGAGCTCACCTTGCCCTATCGAACCTGGGTCTCTTAGAATGGAATGCCAAACCCAAATTACTCATTTCTTCTTCAGAGGAGTGAGCTGACATCAAAGAGGGACATACCTCATTAGTTCCCATCCTTAGTGGAAAGTCATTCCCAAAGCTAGTTTTATGCATATCCTTCTTCAAAATATCATCAAAGGTTGAAATCTACCTAGTGACTTCCATAAGTATGATGCAATTTGTTGGATATCTTGGCAACTTGTAAGGGGCCCTTTGACAACCATCAATCCTGATATATGAAAAGGTGGGGATCTAGATAAACCATCCTCCATACCTTTGTATTAACTCCTTGGCTATATCGGAAATCCTTACATGCTTTGGTCCCTATAGTAGCCTTGTGATATACATGTTGAATGCATCATTCACCCTTCTATAGCTTGATCCACCCAAATGTAGTTGTGGGTATACCTCATAGATCACATCCCGCCCAAATACCCCTTTAACACTTAATCCATTATACGGATGAACCCTTGCCAAGGCATAAACCAGATAAGACATCATGGTAAAAATCTTGGTTTGCAACACATTACATAGTTGTTCATGTACCATAGCACTGATGATACCTGCCTAATGATAATCAGTTTTTTGCTCCATTCTTGCTATGACATAAAACATCCAGTTCTCAAAGACCCCTACAGTCTTCAAACCTACAACCCTGCTAAGGAGTGTGATGGCATCATAGTACTCTGCCTTGAATTTTTCTCTAAACAACTACTTAGGTAACTTGGAGATGTGGGGCTTGGGCTTCTCCATCCAAGAGTTGATGACCTGCAAAGCGTTATTTGTATCATCTGCATAGTATTTCCTGGCCACATCCAAGTCTAGGCCTACCACATGAGATCTGTCAGGTATGTCAAATGTTTGTGCCACTAAAGGAGGAGAGAACTTAGCCAACACTCTACCTTATGGACCAATCACCCTTTGTGCACCCCTGTCGTAATGTCTAGCACATTCCAAAACCAACTAATAGCACTGAACTGTTGGAGGAAACCTAGCTACATGAGCCAATCATGACTCCACCATTCTTCTGGCCAACAATGGGGAATCCTGCATAGCCATTCTTGCCTTAAATTCTTCATAGTCCCATTTTACCACATTAGTATCAATGATTCTTGACCACACAAAAGAAAACTTGGTCTCAAGAACCTTTCTTTTTATATCTATCTTAATCCTTTTTGCCTCTGAGATGACAGATGCTCCCTCATCACTAGGATCCACCACATTGCCTTTAGCTCTTCCAGCTATAGCCTTGCTTGATTCAACCTGCATTCAAGAGACCACAATAAGTATCTATCATAGCATAAGAATCCAAGTTAGTCCATCATAAGTGTATGCCAGTCACCAAAGAAGTTCAAAAAATCAATCAGAATCCCCTAAAAACAACATTAAGCATCCTTTCTTAAAGTTCAGGATTTTCACCCCTTCATGGAATTCAAGCCAGAAAGGAATTTTGAGATAGGCGGATTTTAGTGATGGAAACCCAAAATAACACTCATAAGCATCTTAATCATCATGCAAAACTCACGGAACATTTTCACATCCCTAAATCATCCCAAATCAATCATTCATGCATTCCCATAATTCTTCATTCCTAACAAATTTTTGGGGAATTTCATCAGGGATGAAAATTTGCGAAGTTAGCAAGACTTAACACTTTTCAAAGAAATGAAGAGGTGATGGAATCTGAGGAAATCCTAAGGCGATGGATTTTTGTGAAATAAACCTAATTTCACAGTTTATGTGAACTTCGAGAAGACGATGTATTGAAGGAGATCCATGAAAGTCCCAAGGTAGAAGAAATCCCCGATATGCCTGAAATCCCGAAATACTCAAAATTCTGAAATCCCGACTTCAAAACTCCAAAACCCCGAGATCCGAAATTCGAAATCCTAACTTCAAAACTCCAAAAACCTGAGATCCAAAATTAGTTCACCCAAATCGATTGACTGATCATGATTTTGGGAATTTAGGCTCGAATTTACATTTTCAAATCGTTCATCAATGGTTTTTGTGATCCTAATAAAATGCTACTCCTAATGTGAGATGCAAGATGAAGAACTAATAATGCAAATGGGAAGAAGTAACAAGATAAAAGGGCACCTCAATAAGATTAGCCTAAGAAAGTGGTGAAATATGAAAGTAAGATAAACAAATTGATTGCTGTTATACCTTCATGTTGTTGTCTCCTTGGTTGGCCCTTGATTTTTGAAGTCTTGTGTGCTCCTTGGATGGCAATGAAGTTAAAATGGATGCAAGGTGAATTGATGCAATATGGATTGTTGATATAAATGCTATGGTGGATGAGAGCTTGAATGGAAATTTTGCAAGAGTTTTGTTGCAAAAGACTTGATTGTGAAAAATGAGAGAAATGAGGGGGTATTTATAGGTTAATTGGAATTCTCTAGAGAATTCGATGGTTGGGATTGATCCAACAAAGATCAAGATGAAGGGCTATGGTGAGTTGAGGACTCACAAGCCCTCACATCTTGACATGTGGAAAGTGAGATGTCTTAGGGTGGAGTGATGTGGAAATGAGGTGGAAGGGAAGTACATGAGGTGGATCTTGGGGGATGAGAAGATTCCTTGGAGGAATAAAAGTGAATTAAAAATTCACAATGATTAGAAGAATCTAGTGGATAAGAGAGGGTCTCCAAAAAGCTGAAGATTTGTCACATGTGGGTGATGTGACAAGTCCAAGGTTCTAGAAGCCCTTGGCACATGTGAAGTGACAAATCAAGGCTTCTAGAATCTTGCATGTGGGATGGGGAAGACCTTGGAAAGATAAATGTGAATTAAAAATTCACATGGGAAAGAAAGTCTAGGCTAAAAATGGTAAGTGGGAAGGTTGACCAGAAAAGGTAAGTTAAATGTGGCTAATGATTCTGATTAAGGTTGTGCAAACACAAGATTAGGATAATTAATGAGAAATTAGAGGCAAGTGCAAACACAAGATTAGGATAATTAATGAGAGATTAGGGACAAGTGGGAGATTATGGAGGATGTGACACTTAATCAAGATTAAGTGGTGCACATCCTAATCACACATTAATTAATTTAATCTGGATTAAAAGGGGGTTATGGAGAATGTGACAAGGAGAGAGAAAAAGATGAATTAAAAATTGGTTTTAATTCAAATGGGTTAAAAGACTAAATTAAATAATTTGTCATATTTATTTAATTTAGAGAAGAAAAGGGGTAAGGTACAATATTTAATTTATTTAATTACATACTTTAGGAACCTTAGGTAGAAAATGAAATAATGATTAAATAAATTATTTAATCACTGTTAATGAAATAGATGAATAGAGTAGACGATTTTGACCATATAGAAGTGGTCAAATTTAGATGTCTACATTTTTCCCCTCTTCGAAGTACCATTACAATAACCGTGGTTCGAAGAAAAGAAAGTGCAGATGACTCTATAGAGGAAGTAACCGGAAGATGATGCCCCAGCGTAGGACTTGAGCTGTCCCATTAGTGAGGAATGGATGAAGATGCCCCAATCCTAGAAGGGATTGACTATGGCAAGGAAAATTGGTAAATGTGAAGGGTATGCCCCCTCGAGAGGGTGACGGGGGAAAAAGAAGGGTCCCAAGCAACATCTCGATAGGAAGAAATGAATGGTATAGTTGGAAAGAGGGCAAAAAATTAGGCAAGTTTGTCTTTTGAATGAAGTCAATCGGACAAATGGAGTGCAAATGTCGACACCAGGAAGGGAAGGTATTAGTCAGAGGAATAAAATGGTAAATAAAAGGTAAAAAAACCTTTTCAAATAGAAGGAAAGGCAACAAAACCCCCTATTAACGCATTTTAATGCATTTTAAATGTTTTATCAAAAATGTAAAACATGGGTTTTGTGGATGGGAAAAAATTAAAAAATGGGTAGGAATTGAAAATGTGAAAATGTGAAAAAAATATTTGAAATTTGGAGAGAGAGGAAATTCAGCCGTCGGGGGGCGTATACGCCCCTCGCTAGGCAGATCCACCCTAGGCTCGAGGCGGGTCCACCCCGGGTGAGGGCGTATCCGCCCCGCGGCGGGGCGAGTCCGCCCCATGGCATTACGGCTAGGCACCACCAACCGCGAGCGATGCCACCCGCGACTAGTAGTGGCGCAGCCCCAGCAGCGGTACCGCCCAGCCTGGCGAGGAAGGTCCGCCCTGCTGCAGGTCGTGGGTGGATCCGCCCCGGCCGGCCGAGGGCGAGTCCGCCCCTCTCAGGGGGTCGGATCCGCCTCGTTGCAGGCTGAGGGCGGGTTCACCCTGACAAGCCAAGGGCGGGGCCGCCCCACTGCAAGGGGCGGATCCGCCCAGCTGCAAGCTAAGGGCATGTCCGCCCTGCAGGCGGGAGGGGGAAGAGGAAAGAAAGAAGGAAAGAAAGAAAGTGGGGGGGGGGGAGGAAGAAGAATTGGATGAATGTGGAATATGCAATGAGATGAAATGTGACATGAATGTAATTTTCCATCCGTAGAGCACTGATTTTTACTATAGCGTAAGACACCAGGCGTCAGGGTATGTAAACCAAGACAGATTAGTGTCCAATGCATAAAACAAACACAACAGATAATAAGTCTATTCCAACACCCACAAAGTTGTGATGACTTTGGTCGGGCCAGGTATTATAATAAGCACAAGCACAAAAGGATGCCCCAGCGTAACACAAGACCTCAGGGATCTTGGGGGGTACTACGTGGGACAACCAAGAAGACAAAAACAAAGAAATGAGCAAGATATGCCCCTATGTTTACTAGTCAAAGCACACCATGATATGATGGATCAAGGCAACCATGACAAGTGATGATAGGGAGCTCAAATGAGAAACAAAAGCCAAAAGCATCAAAAGATCACAATCAATTTCAAATGTCCTTTGCCATAGGATCAAGATGATGGATGGGGTTGATGAGGTCTATTAGGAAGGATACATCATGTTGAGACCGATGATGGATAGTAAACTAAAAGATCAATATGACGCAGAATACCAGAAACTGATTAGATCTTGTGATACAAATGACCGTTGTTTGCAAGCACTAGCTCGGATGGGGACATACTTGACGACATGGCAAGACAATGAGACATAAGGCGACAAGATGATAAAATGATGAGATGACAAAATAGACACACCCTAAAGACCTAGGGGCTCGAGGATTGATCAAATATCAACCTTGCCTACATGAAAGTGTAGAGCCCTCGTAGTTTAGGAAAAGACCATGGTAAAAGTGGAAAGATGAAAATGAAGACCTCGATGGATGACAAAGAACAAATGGAAAAAATGCCCAGGGGGCAGACCAAAGGATTGACCTTGCCTATGTGAAAGCACAGAGGCAATGTAGTTCGACACAAGGCCAAAGATAGATGATGGAAGAGGATAAGGCAGACAAAAGACAGAGCCCCAGGGGTGAATCAAATGATCGACCTTGCCTATGTGAAAGCATAGGGGCAACATAGTTTGACGAGAGACCGATGACAAACAATGGATGATGAGATGACCAGGATAAATGGAAAAAAGGATGGAGTCAATATGATGAGACAAGATATACTTGCAAGATTGGATAGGACAATGGATGATATGTGTACAATGTGAAGCTCAAGGATGGGATAGTGATCTAGATTATTATAATATGAATTGGGAGGATGGGAGGATGTATAGATGAATCATGAAGATGTAGGAAATAGATAGGAGGGACGAATTATGATATGAATGGCATTGGGTTGCATGCGGGTAGCCGATAGCTCGAAACCAATGAGAAGGGATAATAGAGGGAAATGGATGGATGGATAAGAAGATGCTAGGATAGGTGGATAGATGAGATGAAGATTGAGAGGATATTGTAAAGATGTGAGAAATAGATAGGAATGATGATAGTGAGATAGCATGGCATTGGATTTCATGGGGGTAGCCGATAGCTAGATACCAATGACAAGGGATGATGAGAGAGAAGGAAATGGATGGATGGATAAAGATGGGGAGATAGAAAGATGCGAGGATAGGTGGATAGAGGGATACAAAATTGGAGGGATGGAATGGATTATTGGATGGATAAATGGATGGGATGACTAGGGGATGAGAGTATATGGAGATAAGGATTGGGAGATGGCAGGGATTATTGTATGGATAAATGGATGGGGGGGGAAGGATGGGTAGAATGGGGAGATGGAGAGGATTCCCTAAGGAATGGATGTACAATGTCTCAAGGACTAAGACACAAAGAAGGAGATGACCCCACTCTAGCTGTGTCATGTGTGATGAGGCAAGAGGGAAGGAAGATAGAAGGATGGGGAAATAAAGGAGCGAATGGATATGGATTGTAGTAGGATGGGAGTATAGGAAGATAAGGATTTGGTAGATGGATAGATGGAGGGGGAGGTAAGGATGGGCAGGATGGAGAGATGGAAAGGATTACTTGGAGGGATGGATGGACGATGTCGCTAAGGACTTCATTGAAAATAATGAGATGCCCCCACTCTAGATGTTTCATGCATGATGAGGCAAGAGGGATAGCAAGATGTGTGGAAGGAATATGATAGTGTATGGATGAGGGGAATATATGCCAAGAGATGATCAACGCATGTATATAGGTTTTTCCCTATCTTTATCAAGATCATAAGGAAGATGGAGGGATTGGATGGGATGCGAAAGATGGTGGGTAAGATGTGGAAGATAGGTAGATGTAGGAGATGGAGGAAAGGAATGTGTAAGTGGATGTTGCCCCCAATCGTGGAAGGAGACTAGATGGGGGATTTACACATGATGCCTGTTTGCCAGGTTTTCATCATGGTACTAATCCAAGGTGCTTGTTTGCCAAGTTTTCACCATTGGACAAATGATTTTGTCCTTCTTTTTTTTGTATTTTCTCTTTTTTTGATTGTTTTGCTGATTTTTTCTCTTTTTTTGATTTTTTTGCTGATTTTTTGGACTAGGATGTGGATGAAGATGGATAAAGATAGGGATATGGATATGTGGATTTTAGAGGACAGTTGATAAGGATAGGGATGAAGGACTCACGCATCAAGTTCCATATGAGGTAATAAGAGCCCATGTTTGAAGTGACTATTCGGATGTTGGTACAACCTTATTAGACTGGATGGTTTATGCAAGAGGATGGATTAAAGGAATTTGATGGGGGAGATAGAGAGGATAGTGGATGGGATGTTGGAAAGTGTATGGGTGGAATGATGGAGTGGATGTGTGATGGGGGAAGGTGTTCAGGACCAACATTGGCACATATGATGGTGGATGTGAAAAGATAGGTGGATGAATGGATGGAGAGTGTGACGATAATGAAGGCATTGAGATAGTGAATTTTGGGATGTAGGGACCCAAAACAGAATTAGGAGATGGAGGAGGTGAATGATTTTGTGGGAAAATAACAACTTTGGATGTCGTTAGGGACTTTTCAAGTGAAGGTATGGCACCCTTTTTCTTTGGGATCCACATGGTTTTTATTTTTGCTTCGGTGGGCCTTTGTGGCCTTTTGGATTGATCTGGATTTTGGACTTGATTTTTATTTTCTTCAACATGTCTTTTGAAGGGGACATGAGGAACTTTAGATTCATGTGGATGTGTGGATTTATGTATTGTTGCTTTGGCATCCAAAGTTCTTTTAGTAGCAATGGGATGGGTGCGAGGAGATGGATGATGTGTGGATGGAGTGATAGAGGTAGGCATTTGATGAGGAAGTGTGGATGGATAATGTGCAGGTATGTGCCCTTGTTGATCCTGATTAGGAGTTATGAAGGTAGGATTTTTATGTTGTGTATGAGGGAGAGGGGGTGGATGAATGAAAGGATGAATAGGATAAGATTGAGGGGGTGATTTTGGGATATAAGGACCGAAAATAGACCTTGTATATGGAGGATGTGTGGGGCTTGATGGAGGGATATAAGAAACCATAGTAGATGAAGGATGAGCAATGATGGATGGAGGGACATAAGGACCCAAAATGGATTGAGAGGATGAGGGAGGAAGATGGAAGGTTGTTTTTAGGTAGTCTGATGGAGGAGGGGGGATGGTGGCATATGTCTTGGTAGAACGATGGTAAGTACCTCTTGTGCCTTTAGAAGAAGATCGTTCAAGATGTACGAAGGTTGTACCAACATCTTTAGAGTGCGAGTTTTGGGAGACATATCCAAGACCATGTGTGCTTGGATGTTCTTTGACTTGAATGGGTTCTAAAATACCTTGCTCATGAAGGCCTAAGCCTTTTCCTTGATAGTTCATGTTCTCAAGCATATGATCTATGGTAGGATGCTTATTCTTTTGGAAGAATGATGCGATTGCATTATTAGGTGAAGGAGGATGGGTGGTGCATATACTTTGATTTTCTTCGACAAGAAGACCACCATGGATGCACATAATGTTACCAAGGTGATACAAAAGTGGCATTGGGATGGTAAGACTAGATGGCAATGAAGGATCATGTGATGGGGATGAGGGGATAACAACATTAGGAGGAATGAGTGATACAGGATCATGAGAGGTAGTGGATGATAAGGGCTCATGAGATGGAGTGATTGGATCTTGAAGGCAAATGGGATCATGGGATGGAGTGGAGGAGATAGTGTGATCTTGAGATGGGGTGGATGGGAGGATAGGATCATGACTTGGTTGAGGATATGGATCATGAGATGAAATGGATGGAAGACTATGTTCTTGAGAGGGAGTAGATGGGATGGAGTGATCTTGATTTGGAGGAGGGGATATGCTTGTATGCTTTGGATCAAGCTCTTGGCATGACTCATCTTGTGTGGGATGTATGATGATGGAAGAGTGTTGGAGGGACTCCTCAATTAGGGGAGATAGGAGGATGGAGGATTCATGAAGGTCATGGGATTGGAGTTTGTGAATAGTAGGACTAGGAGGAGGGGATTGGATGTCTTTAATGGATTGGGTGGATCTAGTAGTAGAAGATGGGGATTGAATGGATTCAATGGGTTTGAGTGGCTCAATCGTTTGGATGGTGTCAGGAATGGTGATGGGAGGTATAGGTGTAGGATAGAGGAGGGCCTCATCACTAGTGATAGTACATGATAGAGTGGGAGGGAACGGTGGCTCTTCTTGCATGAGTCCTTGGGCAACATTTGGAAGAGATGTAGGATTAGGTAGAGTGATGGGAACGAATGGAGGATTAGGATTAGGGATTTTTGGATTAGGATTAGACGTGGGAATGTGATTGGATGGAGTAATAGGAGGAGATGGATGATTAGGATTAGACATGGGGATGTGATTGGATGGAGGACTAGGAGGAGATGAAGGATTAGGATTAGATGAAGGGATGGGATTGGATGCAGGATTAGGAATTGGTGGATTAGGATTAGATGTGGAGACGGGCTTGGATGGAGGATTAGGATTAAAAATTGGAGGATTAGGATTAGGAATTGGAGGATTATGATTAGAGGAGTGGATGGGATTGGATGTAGGACTAGGAGGAGATGGAGGATTATGATTAGAGGAGTGGATGGGATTGGATGTAGGACTAGGAGGAGATGGAGGATTAGGATTAGATGTGGGTATGGAATTGGATGTAGGACTAGGAGGAGATGGAGGATTAGGATTAAGAATTGGAGGATTATATGAGTGGATGTGTGGATGAGGATTAGATGTAGGAATGGGAGGAGATGGAGGATTAGGATTAGATGAAGGGATTGGAATGGATGGAGGACTAAGATATAATGCGAGAAAAGGGGGAGTGAAGTAGGAGGATGTAGATGTTGGGTTAGATTGGGATGGGGAGTGATAGTAGGAAGATGTGGATGAAGGATTAGAATGGGGAGATGTGGAATTAATGTAAGGGTATTGGGACGGGGGATTGTGATAGAAAGGTGTGGATGTTGGATTAGAATAGGAAGATTGAGGTGGTGAACCATCGCAGGAGGACATGTATGGTGGGTTGGCGTAGGAGGATATGGATGGTAGATAAGGAGGAGGGGATTGAGATGGTGGATTAGGATAGGAGGAATATTGGGATGGGGGATTGTGATAGGAATGTGTGAGTGTTGGATTAGGATGAGAAGATTGGGATGTGGGATTAAGGTAGAGGTATTGGGATTGTTGATGATGATGAGGATAAGAGGAAATGGATGTTGGATAGGATAGAGGTTGAAAGGGAGGACATGATGAATATGTCCATGGTGAGGATGTTGGATATCCCTTGTCAAGGGTAGCATAAGAACCATTATTAGATGTGGATGAAGGCATGGTGGGATATTTTGAAGAAGTAGTGGGATTTTGGAAGGTAGTTGGAGAGATCTTGCTAGCAATGATAGCGTCAAGGGGATCTATATAACAATCTTCATGATCAACAAAATTCTTGTTATCGTCAGCAATGGAGTTAGGATTCCCCTTGACTACTATTATTGGTCATGTGAGAGGGGGATAAAGATTCATGATGGATAGAGAACTAGGATGGATTGAAAGCTCACATGGGGATTAGATGAAAGCTCAGATCGGGGTTGAATAAAAGCTCAGATCAGGATGATGGGATTAACATTCAGATTAGAACTGGATTGGAGCTTAGATTGGGATTGGATTGAAGGATATAATAGGATTGATTTGGAACCACAATCATGGGTTTCAACTAGAGGACGTAAGGTGTTGACAATCAGATTTTTGCCAAATTTGGTAGTTTTCAAAAAATGTCAAATTTTGCCATTTTAGGAAACTTCGTAGGAATAAGTTTGAGAGTCCAAGTTTTTTTCACAAAATACCCAATACCAAGATAGGATGAATTGCCCCATAAGATCCAAAATATGAGATATTGATTCGGAGTTATTAATGAAAGTGTTTTTTCAAAACTGGAAAAAAACACTAAATTGTGATTTTGAGGGTCAAGATGAAACTTTGGGGGTTCGAAAATGTGCTAAAAAGGGGTCCAACCTATTAATAAGTTCTGAATCCACATGCCAGCTCATAATGTAACCACCTGTAAAATTTCAGCTAAAACCCACATCCGAGTCAAAAGTTATGGCCTCCGAAAGTTTTTGCATAAAAGTCAAAACCTTCAAAATTGATAATTTGGATGAGAATTGGTTTGATTGGATCAATTGAGTGTTTAGGATGATCAAATGGTCAAATAGAGGCTTTGTGGGTTCGAACGGAGGTTCAAAATGATCAAACGGGTGAAACTGACCGTTCAGCGGGGTGTATACGCACTTTTGCAGTCAAACTGCTGAAACAATGGGGCAAGTTCACCCCTCTGCAGTAAACTGGCTGAAACAGTGGGGCAAGTTCGCCCCTCTGCAGTAAAATAACAGAAACAGGGGGGCAAGTTCGCCCCTCTGCAGTAAAACAGCTGAAACAGGGGGGCAAGTTTGCCCCTCTGTAGTGGGAAATGCAACTTGGTTTGGATGAAGGATTTTGGCAAGGACTTAAAATGATTCAATGACAGTTTGACTTATCAAAATTCACTGGTTTTTCACAGAAAGACACTTTGAACAAGCACAATCCTATGATTAGTGTTTAAGGGGTATGGCCAACAAAGGTTTTACTCTAGGATGAACAAAGTTTCTAAGGAGTCCTCGATATACGCTCGGTACGTGAGGCACAAACCGTGAACATCAGTCCGTCAAAAGCGTGAGTCGGGAACCCCAGCAAGATACTGAAAGGCTTGGACCAACTCTTCACGTTTATCTAGGTATCACCCTAGCTTCAACGCTTCACTAATTATGACACAACTGGATTGAGGTACAACTTTGGCTCTCCCCCCTTTATATACCCCACCGGTACGCATGGTTGGGATCGTCCCTTGGGGTGATGAAATCCCCAAGCAGGTCCCTCTAAGAAGAAAACACTAATCATTTCTAACTACCCCCTTCGGATCCGCACAAAAGTGCAAAGGGAGGAGGTGAAAATGAATTAATGTCCCCTTAGGGTGATACAAATAGAACAAACGCAACAAGCAACCAATTTACTTTCCCCTAATTATACTAAGTAAATAGATAAAACAGTAAGGAAAGATTCTCAAAGAATAAAACAAAGGGCCTGCAAGTAAATGTTAGTTGTTTATCTTTTTGCCCTTTTTGTGATTTGCAGCAAATCTGACTTCAGTCACCAACAAACAAGATTAGTGGATTAGAGCACAGAACAGCAAAAGAAAAAAGACAAAACAGAGCTAAAATGCCACTTTTTTACCTTCTCGAATGTGCTATTAAGGGAAAATTTGCCCCTCTGTAGTAAAAAACGTTGAACTGGGAGGGCGTGTTCGCACCTCTATAGAAAATAGTCAGAAAACATGAACAACAAGGGCAAGTTCGCCCCTCTGCAGAAAATAGTCAAAAAAAATAGCAAAGACAGGTTCGCCCCTCTGCAGAAAATAGTTAGAAACAACAAGGGCAGGTTCACCCCTCTGTAGAAAACAATCAGAAATAGCAAGGGCAAGTTCGCCCCTCTACGTAAAATAGTTAGAAAAGGTGTGTTAGGAGGCCTAAGCATTGTAAATCCGTTTGTTAATGACTGTGCGCAGGTTCGCCCCTCTGCAGTAAAAACAGCTGAAACAGAGGGCAAGTTCGCCCTTCTGCAACGTCTAGGAGGGCAAGTTTGCCCCTCTGCGACCTGAATCTGCAAACAAGCTAACAACAAAAAATGTGAAAGAAAGAGACCCCTTTGTGGGTCCCACCAGGCATTCCAGAAATGTGATCCTAATAAAATGCTACTCCTAATGTGAGATGCAAGATGAACAACTAATAATGCAAATGGGAAGAAGTAACAAGATAAAAAGGCACCTCAATAAGATTAGCCTAAGAAAGTGGTGAAATATGAAAGTAAGATAAACAAATTGATTGTTGTTATACCTTCATGTTGTTGTCTCCTTGGTTGGCGCTTGATTTTTGGAGTCTTGTGTGCTCCTTGGATGGCAATGAAGTTAAAATGGATGCAAGGTGAATTGATGCAATATGGATTGTTGATATAAATGATATGGTGGATGAGAGCTTGAATGGCAATTTTGTAAGATTTTTGTTGCAAAAGACTTGATTATGAAAAATGAGAGAAATGAGGGGGTATTTATAGGTTAATTGGAATTCTCTAGAGAATTCGACGGTTGGGATTGATCCAATAAAGATCAAGATGAAGGGCTATGGTGAGTTGAAGACTCACAAGCCCTCACATCTTGACATGTGAAAAGTGAGATGTCTTAGAGTGGAGTAATGTGGAAATGAGGTGGAAGGGAAGTACATGAGGTGGATCTTGGGGGATGAGAAGATTCCTTGGAGGAATAAAAGTGAATTAAAAATTCACAATGATTAGAAGAATCTAGTGGATAAGAGAGGGTCTCCAAAAAGCTAGAGATTTGTCACATGTGGGTGATGTGACAAGTCCAAGGTTCTAGAAGCCCTTGGCACATGTGAAGTGACAAGTCAAGGCTTCTAGAATCTTGCATGGGGGATGGGGAAGACCTTGGAAAGATAAAAGTGAATTAAAAATTCACATGGGGAAGAGAGGAACCTTGGGCAAATAAATGTGAATTAAAAATTCACATGGGGAAGAGAGTCTAGGCTAAAAATGGTAAGTGGGAAGGTTGACTAGAAAAGGTAAGCCAAATGTGGCTAATGATTCTGATTAAGGTTGTGCAAACACAAGATTAGGATAATTAATGAGAGATTAGGGACAAGTGGGAGATTATGGAGGATGTGACACTTAATCAAGATTAAGTGGTGCACATCCTAATCATAGATTAATTAATTTAATCTGGATTAAAAGGTGGTTATGGAGAATGTGACAAGGAGAGAGAAAAGAGGAATTAAAAATTAATTTAATCCAAATGGGTTAAATGACTAAATTAAACAAATTGTCATATTTATTTAATTTAGAGAAGAACATGGTGTAAGGTAAAGTATTTAATTTATTTAATTACATACTTTAGGAACCTTAGGCAGAAAATGAAATAATGATTAAATAAATTATTTAATCACTGTTAATGGAATAGATGAATGTAATAGATGATTTTGATCATATGGGAGTGATCAAATTTGGATGTCTATAGTTTTAACTTTCTAACTCTCCTAAAGGGTGATCTAACAATACTGATAATGAATTCAAAATCAAACCCTAGGGTTTCAGGATGAACATGCCATCACAACTTCAATCCACTCGCTCACTCCAAAATGGATCAAATGATCGAAGTCCTTATGCAAAATGAAACCAAGCAAAAAAATTGCATAGGATGAGGTGAAACCAACAAAGATAGGGCATACCGATTCCAGAGGAGCATCAAGAGATGAAAGGACGTAACCCTAGTTTTACCATAAACCCTCAACACGTCAAATCTCAGACACAAAGCAAACCCTAGATACCATAGAATCATTCACACTCATCAATTGAAAGTGAAACAAAAGATACATACCATTGATGAAGCAAACAGGTGATAATCAACAGCCAAGAGCAAGCCTCGATGCGTGTGAGTAAGTAGCAGCAACAAAAATGCCAAGAAAACAATGACCAAGCCTAAAAATCCACATGTCCAAATGCTAATCATGCCAAGCAATCACAACTGAGCTCCCTCAAAATCAATTAGGGAAAAATAAAATTGACTTGCAATATGAAAACTAACTCAAACCTCATTAAACACAATTGCAGAGTTCGCATGTGAGCCATTAATGCAGTGGCAAGACAATTCAAGACGAGCTTGGGAATCCGAGGCAAAAAAGGCATTTCAAGAAAATCCGATCGACATGGAATTTTGCGAAGGACCAAAATCTCAGAAAATAGTGCGAAAACAACCTCCGTCGGGTTTTCAGGGCCATTGGGGAAATCCACCAGAGGTGGAAAATCTTGAAACTAGGTAAAAACTTGAAATTGACCCAAAACTCATGATTTTCAATGTTCTATCCAACAAGGGTGTTTTCCTAAGAAAAATAAGTCATTCAAGAACATTGGAAAGCGACCAAATCCCAGGATCAAACCACCAAAGACCAAAAGAGCAAGCAAAGGGAGGAACCAAAAATCCAAGCAAAGAGGGTCCCTACTTTCAGTGGGGCGTGTGTACAAAACTGCACAACAATACCTTGATGCATCGTGCCTATATCTGTTATCAAACATAAGGTAAGTAAGCCTTTTTAAAATCCCGATTCCTGGTAAGCAATACATCATCATCATTCATCATCATCTCTAATAAAGTCTTAGTAGATCATGGACTTGTTGGATCCTCTTCTCATCATCTCATTTCTTCTTTATTCTCTCTGTGCTAACATGGTATCATGATGGTCAACCAAAACATCACCAATGTATCCATCTTGAACCTCTTTTTCATGAGATTGACCCTCAAATCGAACATTTCTGCTCGATCTCTCAAGGGGGTAGTATATCAGCGTAATTCTTCTCATTGGGGCAACAATGGGGCATCCGAAAAAGTCATTTTTTTTGAATTTTGATCTTGGCAAGGTTATTCTTTGAACCAACACAACAAGTACATTGCTTAAGAGAGGGGCAAAATGTAGATGCCGAAATTATCCTGATTGATATCATGCACCTGATCCCGAGTTACTAACACCAACTCTTCCTTGATCACTCCTTTACTAACTAGTTACTTAGATAATCCTTATTTAATTAATTCATCATAATTCCTCTTTTAATTAAATAAATCATGTTATTTGATTAAATCATTATTCTCTTTTAATTAAATAAATCATTTAATTTAATTAATCCTAATATTTCCTCTTTGATTAAATAAATCAATTTTGTTTAATCATAATGTTCATCTTTTAATTAAATAAATTAACTTATTTAATTAAATCGCATTCCCTTTCTTAATTAAATAAGTCCCCCTTATTTGATTAAATCTAACATCACCCCTTTTAATTAAACAAATCAAACTTTATTTAATTAAATCCAATATTCATTATTCCTCTCATTTTGATTTAAATAAATCCAAAAATCTAAGTCATAATGTCAAATCAACTAATTCCCATCTAAGTTAATTAAATCCTAATTAACTCTAACTCTAATCCATCAAATCCTCTAGATTTTACAACTTGTACATTTAAATCAATTAAATTGATTTATTAAATCCTCAATTTTCATTCAAAAGGGCATCTTTTTGGAATATTCCTTCATTTTGAAATCTCCCTCCAAAGGGAGTTGTCCTCCATTCCAAACCTTGAACCTCCATGAAAGTTCCTCTCAAGCTTTTTCTCTCTTCTCTCATTTTTTCTAAAAATGATGTAACGAAACAATCATGAAATAATTTATTTTTAAATTGAAGAACTCAACTAAAAATTAAAACAATATTTAGTTATTTATTTTTCTAATACAATCTCTAATCAAGAGGTCACAAAAATCAATTCAATTCAACTTAAAATAAGTCAATGTTAAGGGTTGAAAAAGAGATTTAAAATGATCTCAATATGCTTTAAGTATATCGCCCTCAAATTGAAATCCTAAGTTAAATTAAAATAAGAATAAATAAATAAAATCTCAAATTAATTTAAAATTTTATAAATTAAATTTAAATAACAAAAGGATTTAAATCTGAAAATTGACTCAAGCAAAAATTAAATTAAGACACACAATTAGACCCAACATTTATGAAGAAGTGAAAAAATTAACAATGACTCACAAAGAGATAAATTTTTCATGAAAATGTGACCAAACACATGCACGCATGTGATAGGGTCTTCCATGAGACCACAGAGGCCAACTAACCATTCTACACATAGGGAAAGGTCTCAAACTTCTATTTAGGAGAAGTGAGAGGATGAAGTAATATTTATGACATTGTCCTTCATATACATTTCATTGGAAAATTATCTATAAAGTCCCTACATGTATTAAATTTAATAACATAATAGCATAACTAAAGCACTCATAGGTCAATCTATCAACATGTTTTCATACATGGATATGAAGGTTTGTGGAATATCTCAAAGTATGATGATCAAATATATAATCTCTACTCTATGTAGTCACAATCACATAATAACACATAACACTACTTATGGTTAATTCCTCAAAACACACTATGTATAAGTGATACCCATTCAAATAATACAAATCATAAAATGGTATGGTATTGGCCAAGATTGTAAACCATATATCTTAATGTATTGACATAATCATGAATACATGACCCATAATAATTTTGAAAAAGGAAAACATGGGAAAAGGGCCCTGAACCATTACAAAACAACCATAGAGGCAAGTAGGATGGAACCCACCAGCAATGATACTAGAAAAATATAATGAACAAAGAAAGAATAGTCTCACAAAGACTAGCTAGCTACAACATAACCAACATAATAACTAGACTAGATCAAAAACTAATTTTGACCAGAGTAGAAAATAAAAATAAAGTTTTGGAAAAATCCCAACATCAAAAGCAAACACAAGACAATCAAGGTAGTTTGAAACCAAACTTCACCAAAGGTTCTAGTAGAGGGGCAAGAAGGGAATGAAAATTCGTTTCATTTTTTTAACAAAACTCAATCGAAGGATGCACAACACCAATTTTTCTTTTATCCTTTCATGGGGATCCATTCTACATATCCATGTGATCATTCTCCATAGTATTCATGACCATATTCTAGACCACCTTCTCAGAAGAGGGGCTCTTAATCCCATCTCTTTTCGTCCATGAGGAACCCAAAACCTAAATAGTGTGGTCGCTCACTGAAGGAGGCTAAGGACTTACTACAACATAACTCAAGACCTCCTTGGAGTGTACAAAATCATGAAGATCTTGGAATAAAAAGGAGAATAGACCAACCTTGTGGAAGTGGTAAAGCCAAGAAGTCTCATACTACAACTCTTACACCCATACACCAAGCTTGGAACACATCTTGATAATGTTGGGAAATTTTGAGCTATTTTCAACACATACACAATATCTAGCATAAAGAAAACTAGTTCTAGATCTTGTGACCTCATCATTGGTAATAAATCAGCCTATAGAATCAACAATTCCATGAATGATACTTTGGGAGATGAACCTAGATAGGAACCAAGTTAATCTTGGTTGCATAAAAAAAAATAGACCATCTTTTAAGATGAAGAAAATTCTTACCATGAAACCAGGGACCTTCCTAAATAAAATAGGAGAAACCTTCGATGGATTTTGACGAGAATAAGAGGAATCCATTCATCAAATTCTTCACACATTTGGAAGAGAAAGAACATAGTTCTAAAAAATGGAGTTTGAGGGTCTACAGAGGGGAGACCTCCACAAAACTACACTCCAACATAAAATTGAGGGGAGAAGGCACTCCCTAATCAAAAGAAAGAGGAATGGGTGCCTTCACCTAGGAATGAAACCCCATATGGAAGCCTACACTAGGTCAAGGGGAAGGCTAAGAAACCACATCACTCACACTAGCACCAATAATAGAAGGAGATAAAAATTAGAAGAGGGGATCCAAAGGAATAAAGCCACGGGGAGCAGTGATGCCAACTCCATCACAAAAATTGTGGGCTCATTGCGTACATAGGGGATTCTCTTTATCCCTTTTGGAATCCACACAAGATAAAAAGTCATCAACCCTCAAAGGAGACAATAGAGCATGAGGGGGAGAAGAGGTCGATGTAGGGGAAATTAACCCCTTATCCAAACCAAGATTTATAGAATAAACAAGCATAACTACCTTCAAACCATGCCTAGGAGCAACATGGAGGCTAGGACAAGCACCCAACAACCTAGCCTCAAGTAGGAGGTCTAGTAACAATTCCTCATCATCCTCCATGACCTTGTAAGTACCATCAATCATGTTAACCTCAATCATGTAGCTCCATGTCCATAAAAAAACTCATTCTTCCCATCAACCAAGTAGATCTGTTCCTATTGGTGTTCTTCCAAGAGGATGTTGAAGAGAAAAAATTTATCCATTTCCTCGACATCAAATTCCACCCCATTGTTGTCTCGATCATCAACACTTCCCTTTCCATCCCTTGTACCAAAATAATCACCTCCATTGTCGAAGCAAGACACTAGGGTTTTAGCTTCCATATTCTTCTAAAGGAAATTGATAGATAGAAATGTATTTTAATACATGACCCAAAATAGTTACGGGTAAACATATATGATAAATATGAATTTCACATAAAAAATCTATTATATTAATCAATAATTAATCTGTAGACACCTAAAATTTGACCTTATCCAACCAAATCTAAATTTAACCTATCCTAAACCATTAATTAAATAAATACTATTTATTTATTTAATTAATTCCATCTTTTCCTATTTTATCCTAATATTTAATTAAATAAATATTTATAATTTATTCAAATATATTTTCCCTCACATGATCCCATTAATTAATTAAATATTTTATTTATTTAATTAATTCCAATTTATCCTTAAATGTGTGTCCATTTAATCCTAGCCCTTAAACTTGCTCACATGGATCATAATATAATATTGTCATCATGTGGCAAGTGTCCCCTTCACATGTCTAATTAACTTCTTATCTAGATTCATTGAACCTAGACACCTACCAAAAATTCAAACTATATTTTTATCTTATCCACTTAATTCAATCCTACCTCTTAAATCCTAGCCACTCATATAAATATTTTTGTCCCTATACCAATCTTAAAAGTAGATTCTATCTCTCATGTGACATTTGTTACATGACTACTTCTTTAAGCCTAAGCCTAATCCTAATTCAATCTTAGCCATCCATCATCAATCTATCCTAGCCCTTGATTTTTCCTCTTCAAAGCTCTATAACTAAAAGCTCTCATCCTTCATCAATAAGAAGAATCATGCTATCATACCCTTATGCTATCATTTTGTTATCTCATTTGCAATCATACCAAGGTTATGTTGGTCTATTGAGCAATCTACATATTATCATTCTCATAAGAGTAAATCAAATGGAACTAGGGTGCATTCCATTTCAGCTCAACTAGGAGGATGAATATTGTTTGAGGTATACATTTTATTTACATGATTTATCTTATGTTGTTTTGCTTCAATTTATTTACTACAATTTTAGCATGCTCAATGGGATCCACGTATTTGCTTTAACCATTTTTGTTGATTTTGGTTGAATATTTTTGATGTAAAATTCTTTTTTTTGGTATAAAAATATGAAAAGAAGCCCTTGTTTCATAAAAAGGTACCTCTGTTGCATAAATTTGCACCTCTATTTCACAAAAAGGAACCTATAATTCACATAGTTTCACCTCTATCACCTAGAATTGCACCTTCATTCTATGCATTAAGATTGAGAAATTAGGGTTTATCCTTGGGTTTTTATGATCATTGGTGCCTTGTTTTGTAGGATCTCATCTGTCTAACACTTTATTTTTTCAAGTTGTCTAACTCATTGGTTGCAAAAATTAAGGTTTCTAAGGCTTCTCTAACCTAGGGTTTCATTGAATCTTTCTACTGGACTTGAGTTTGCATCAATATTGTAATAGTTTGAGCTTATTGGCAAACATATTCTACAATATTTGTGTGTTTTCTAGTGTGTCATAATCTCATCTTGCAGGTTTTCAGGGTGGATTGATCAAAAACTATATTTTTTGGACCTCAAGGCATATTTTAGGACCTTGTCTATGAAACCACACCTATGTTTGATAGAAAGGTTCCTTTATCACATAATGAGATTCCTCTACATTATAAAGTGGTGCCTAAATTTGGTAAAGTTGCACCTCCATTTCAGTTTGCAATTTTTAGGGTTTTTGAGCTTGTTTTATCATCTAACTTGCATTTATGGTTAAATAACAAGTGGTGCAACTTGTAAACACTTGTCAAAGACCATATTAATCAAGATTAATGGGTGATCCCACAATATTGGTTCACAATTTTTGGCCAAACTAGACATTGAACTTAATTTTTTTAACTAATTCTTCACTTTCAGGAACCTCAAGTGGCTAAACCATGAGGAATTTGAAGATGATGCAAACTAGTGATTTGTGACATTTTGTCTGTAAAACTAAATATATTTTTTTCAAATTTTTTGGAATAAGATTTTAATTCTTTTTCCATCTCCTTCGAAAATTATCTTCTAAAAGTAAACACCATTTTTAAAGAGTGATGTTACTGGCTAACACATAAATTTTCTCTATGAAGGATAAAATTCTAATTTTTTCGAATTTAGATTCATAACTATGATATCAAGTGCATGGAATTGGTTTCATAGAATTTTATTAAATATTTTTTTCTTAATTAAGTTTCAAAGTCAAACCAGTTACAATTTAGACATGATTTACTGGCTAAAACATAAATTTTTATACATGTATCGATTCTTTTTTTGGTTGGATCAAGGACATCAATATCTAGTGCACTAATATTGTTTAATTTTTTTTGATAATCTACTTTTTTTCCACATGTGTAGAACAAAGAGCTTGGCTTTTGGTGAAAAACCTATGTTTTATCAAACTAAAAAATACATAGTAATTTAACCAAAACATATTAAAATTATATTCGATGGATAGCTCGTTTCAAGGACTACCATCATCTAGTTGGGTTTGTGAAGTTTCCTCCATTTTCATCCTCAACCCAAGCTTTGAAAGGAAAAATTTAAAAAAAATTGGTAGAAGAGGGGGAGAAGGGTTAGAAGGGGGTGGGTGGGGAGGGAGGGGAGGGGGTTCATTAGAACCCCCCTTCTAGTGAACCCCCTTTTAAATACAATTAAGAAAGAAAACCCATTAAAGGGGGGTTTTCTAGAAGGGGGATTCTAGTGAATCCCCCTTCTAGCAAACCCCCCCTTCTAGTGAACCCCTAAAGTGTTTTCCATCTGAAAATGCATTTTCCCTTCCTTAATGGAATTGTAAACCAATTTTGTGGATTTACCCTAATAATGGTTTGATATAGGTTTCATTGGTCCAAGATTTTATTTATCACTAATATAGGCATTAAAGTTAGTTTTTATGGGTCAATGAACATTTCTTTCCATGTTTGGAAGGGTGTGTAGATGTATGCTCTCTCCTTACACTTAATGTGATCTTGGAGATCAAAAATTTCACACTTATTCATCTTTTATGTTTCATGTTATTACCCAAGGCTTACTAGTTTGTGTGTATGCCTCCCTTTGTGCTTCATGTAATCTTGGGTGATAATAAACACCTAGTATAGTATTTCCCTTTACGAGGCCTGCTTGAGGATTTGATCACCTCAAGGACATCCTCAACCACATTTTTTGGAAGGGTATACAAAGGGGTGAGAACAAAACTTGTACCTTAAAGTGTGGACAACGTCATTTAGGCCAAGCTGCAAAACCCTCAATCCGTCGAAATTTTTTTGGTGAGGAGAGGAGAGACCATCCTAATCTCTAGCACTATTAGACAGGTTCACTATTCACAGATCCACTAAACACCTCATTCTTAGAAGCCTTTAAGACCATTCGATTAATACTAAGTATGGTGCAGGGTACAATATCATGCTCGAATCTACTTACCATGTATCTCCCTAAGTAGAGGTATAAGATCTTTTGGAAAGGTCTTAGGACCTTCAAGGAAAGGGAAAAGGTGAGTCCTTGCACCACTATATCCCTAGCTACTGATTCTTGAATGAGAAGTTTTTCACACTAATATTGAGGTATTAGCATTTGGTTGGTGATCCTATATTGAGTATACACAACTACTTGAATAACTATATGATTGTGCTCATGTGTTTAGCATATCTTCATGTGTAAAACTAGTAAAATCTATTTATCCTTATCACCTTGAAATTTAATTCAACTAATCTATATTTGTTCTTATTAATCTCTTGCCAAAAATCTATCAAATCACCCCAAGCTATCATTCATCACTTTTGTTTCATCTTGAGGTGCTTGTGCATATTTTTCTATAAAGCCACACCTTTATTTCACAAAAAGGTTCCTTTATTTTAGAGAGTGATGAATCTATTTCATAAAGTCATGCGTATGCAATCTTTCTTTCATTTGACCACTTAAGATCCCCAATTTGAGAGTTTGACCTTTACAGACCTACACTAGACCTAGGAGACCCATCTTAGCCCATCATTTCACCTAAAACATCAACCATTTTCATCCTTTCCATTTGAAAACCCCCAACATCCCTTCACCTCATCATTTTCATAACATAAACATCATCACCAATCATCCTTATACCTTAGACCAAACAAGAAACATCCAATCTTTGTCATCATTTTATCATCATCATATTTTTTCATCATTGATCTATTCCATCTTCCCATTCATTTCTCTTTCATCATTTTACCTATCTCATCTCTTAATCCATATTCATATCCATAGAAAAATCAATTTTATTAAGATTCAAATCTAAATCCTCCCCCCTTTTTATCCACTAGCTTGTATATTTCTTGAGAAATTTCTTGTCTTAAGTAGTATATTGATCCAACCCTTATCATTTTGGTTTCCCTAGCTTGGGAACTTGGCTACCCCAAGTTAGCTTCAAAATCCTCTTCTATCCTTTCTTAGGAATTTTTCAACCCTAAGTAAGAAAATGTCACGTCTAGATTTTTCACTTACATATTTAAATGCAGACATTACATGATATGTTGAATTTAGATTAAAATTAAATGATTATTTAAATATGGTTAAATTGAAATTCAAAATAAAATTGAAATTGAAATGCAATTATTGTATTTATGTTTATTTCGGGGTTTGTCATTACTGATGATAAATCGAGTGCAAGTGAACACAGGAACAGGTGAAGTTGAAGGCGAGAACAACAATCAGGTAGAGTTGTTTAGCCGATTGATGTTTATGAATAGATGGGATCTCACACACTCACATAGATTAAAATTTTAATTTATTGTGCGTATATCATGCTTGCGAATTGAAAATTTAGTTTTAGTGTGATTTTTCAAAAAAATTGCACAAATGCATGAGATTGAATGATGATTTTGTTAAGTTGCCGAAATTTAATGTAAATTGAATAGATTAAATGGTGTTTTAATATTTTATTATTATTTGGAAATATAAAGTTGAAATTTCAAAATTAAAATGAAATAGAGTTTTATTTTCAAAATTTGATTAAATTTAAATAAATAAAGTGTTTTCGAAATTAAATGTTTTTTTAAAAGAAAATAGAAATTATGAAATAAGTAGATTTTTAAAATTCAGAAAATGAATTAAAATCTTAAAATGGAAAATGAAGTTTTTGAAATCAATTAGAAAACTATTACGTTCACAATGGAATTTGTATTTAATTTAGAACTCAAGTTAACACGTTGAAAAAATATCTTCAACAAAAGAGGAGATACATTCAATAAATTTGGAACTATGAGTTATAGAATTGATCTGGAGATCAATACTATAATGGTGGATCTCAATGGTTGATATAAAAAATGCATGAAAAAAAGAAACAAGGGAGGAGACCGGATACTTGGAGAAATTCGAAATTGGAAGAATACACAACAAAAAAATCTCTTTTTGTTAATGAAAGAAGAATTGACACAAAATTTTGGGGATCTTGACATTGAATGGATATTGACTTGAGAAGACAGAGGGAGATTTCATGTTTTGGTGGCAATTGTTTGGATTTCACTCCACGAGCAAGAAGAGAGAGATTTTCTGCTTGGAAAACACTGTTTAACATTCCTCACATCCTATGTAGCTGGTGAGAGGGAGGAGTGGCAGGTAGGAGGCAGTAGAGAGAGAAAGAGTTTAGGAGAGGGTGCGGCCAGTTCACCTGCTCACACCCAACACTATGGGAAAATAGAGAGCCGCGGCTAGATTTAATACTCCATACATTCCATACAGCAGGGGGAAGGATTCCCCAACCCGCGTGGTCTAAGGGACTGGGTTCCTTTTCACATGGTCACCTTCCATGCAGCCTATTGGAAAGCAATAAAAGACTGTTAAGGCATGCGTAGGGGGGAGAAAGTCTGCCCCACGCACCTTACACAACCACTAAGACTCCCCTCTACAAACGTAAGGAAGTCTTAGGGGATGTGCAAGGATCCATGCAGCCACGGGTCCATTCACCTATGCAGGAACTCCCAAGCAACCCTCTCCACATGTAGCCAGCCAACTAGTCAGGGAGAAAGAGGAAGGGCGTAGATACAAAGGAAGATAAGAGATAGAAAGAGGTGCCGAGAAGAAAGGCAGAGGGAAGAAACAACAATTTAGGGAGAAGAATTCAAGAATAGAAGACAGGAGACAAAGAGGTAAAAGTTTCAAATGAAGCACAAATTCAAACATTTCCAGATATAAGAATTATCAGGTAGGATCTTAAAAATAGATAAATAACATTTCTAATAGATTAAATTTGGAAGAGAAACTATTTAATTATGTGGATTGTGAAAATTATTGAAGAAATCTTCTCTTATCATGAATTCTCTTTCAACTTTTAAATGGTAAACTCCAAAATTTTTTAGAATGTTAGACAATTTGAGAGACAAAGATTTTAGGATTAAATTCATGAAATAATAATATTGATCAAATTTGGGGAATAAATTCAAAACAGAAAACAAATTTTAGATTTAGAATAAAAAACATTTGAAACAGAAACTTCGTAAATTTTGCTGAGAATTTTGGAAATTCGGATTTGAATCATGCATAAAACTCATAAATGAATTTAGGAAAATCTAATGAAATCTGGAAACGATCTTTATCAATTTAGAAATTAAAATGATTTTGAACATAAGATGAATTAATTTTGCTGACATAAAATAATATTTTGTTGATTGAAAATAAACGACAGAATTAGCTTTGAATTTTAACACTATTCTTGAAATGGAGATTATTGAACTTGAAATTTTAACTTTTCATCAAAACTGTCAAAACTGAAACAATTAGAAGAGTTATTGTAAATCTGATTAACGATCATTGTTTATTTACTGAAAATACGGTAAAACTGAAAATAAAACATTCAAAATTGAGATTGGACTTATTATTGAATACATTCAGCACGATTTTGAAAGAACTTAAATTAAGTGAGAGTATGAACAATTGAACGTGTACTCTTTTAATTTCTGTTTTTATATGTATTATTCGACATATTGGAGTTACACCTTCATTTAGAAAACTTTATTGATTATTTAAGTTACCACATTTAAAATATTGATTTTATGACTTTTGTGGATTTTTAAAATGAAATAAGCTCATTTTTATACTATTGCGTTTTAAATGATGTTTCCAGTTTGATGTATTTGAAAGATTGCAAAAGATTGCATTTGATTATTAAGACCATGCATGAATGACAGATAATTCTGCATATGATGTGTTTGGGAAAGTTACCTTCCAGGACGGGTGCCAAATATGGGTTAATAGAGAGTGTAGTTTTGCTTTTCCAAAACTACTTTTATTTGTCGTGCATGACATTTTACTTGGCCAAGTAATTTTTGTACCATTGAAATAGATGGATTATTTGAACTCTCTACCATATCCTAGTATCGAACTTGCTTCTTTCTTAACTGAATTAGAAAAATGAAAATGCTTGTGGTATTACTAGTTATACTAGGCTTGCACTAGATTCCATCTTGATCGTAGACTGCTTTTTGCTAAGCGATTCGTGCAGGGTCGGGTATTTCTTGACTGACTAAGAAATTTCGGGGAAGCGTAAGCTTCGAGGTTGGGCGGAAAAAGTACTTGATTCTTGTTCTCATCTTCTTTAGAAGATTTGCTTATGGATGGAAGATCGACTAACTGATTATTCTTTTTATTGCTTTATTATTCATGATGTATGTAATGACGAGCTTATGGCGACTGAATGCCTAAGTCTCAAATTTGTAAACTGGATATATTATCAATTATTATTGGAAATGTGTATTTCGACACTTGTAAGATTTAGACTGATTATAATGAAGATATCTTTTCAACTTTTATGTCATTGTATGTACTCGACTTGTATTTTGAATGAATGAATGAGATGAGATGATGACTTACTTGGAATATAATGGATCTTATTTTTAAGTATATGTCGATCATTGGAATTTAAGTTTTTCGTACTTTACATTTGGTATTTATCATTTATCAAGGATCTATATTTACATGCAACATTTTCGATCTTGTATCTATATTCACCTCTTGGTTTTCCATAGCATTTCCAAGTTGCATCCATCTCACCTCTTGGTTTTCCAAAGTGTTTCCAAGTTGTATCCATTCCCACCTCTTGGTTTTCCATAGTGTTTCTAAGTTGTATCCATCTCACCTATTGGTCTTCCATAGTGTTGCCAATTTGTATCCATCCACACTTCTTAGTTTTCCATAACATTGCTAAGTTGAAAACAATATCATCCCCTTTCAATCCAATACCATTATCTTCTCAAATATAGCCATTCAAATCCATCACTTCATATCTAAGGTCTATCCCTTCATCTCCTTATCCCATCATCATCAATCACTTTCATCTAAGCCCATCATTTCTAGGTTTATCTCTTGTATGCCTATCACAAGGTCACAAGCTAGAAAATAAATCACGATCTTAAAAGAATTCAAAAATCCATCATCCAATGACATATTCTTTGAGGAAGTGATCCATCAAGTCCCTGTAGAAAACACATTCCCATTTCCATCCCACATCATACATGAGGAAGATCAATATTCAAATGATCTAGATTCACCCACATTAGAGGACTTTACAAGACACCCAATCCATGAAATTAATGCATGATTACATCATGAAATGTCCCAATCAATACATTCTTATGATAGCTAAGAAAGGTTCCAAACTACCTCATGAATTTGAGGTCTTTGAAATTACACAACAAGCTCCTTTCCCGCCCCTAACTTCTAATCATCATGATCCTACACATCTTCCATCTTCTTCTAGTACCCCCATTTTCTATCCAATTACTAATCCAACATCCACAAAACAATTACACATAAAAATACCATCAAGCATCCAAAACATCTCAACACAAATCCCACAACCTTAAGCTTCCATCCCTTCAGCTAAAATTTCAATATCCATCCCCATAAACACAAATCAAAATCTCCAAACTTTAAACCCCATTTCATGCACCCATCATACACAGAACCTCCCACATCCAACTATCAACCACCGCCACTTAATCTCACAATTTATTTGGTACAATATGTTGAACAAATAAATGAAACCCTCAAGGTACTTCAACTAGGAAATCTAAAGAAAAGCTACACATTTCAAGAATTGTGTCCTTATCCTTTTGATAAATCCATCACCATGATCACCTTTCCTCAAAATTTTGAGATGCCTAAATTGAATAAATACAAAGGAAAGGGTGATCCAAGAGAAATATTAAGGAATTTTACATATCTTTCCAAGAGGCTTCTTATATTGATGCATACTTCTTGATACTATTCCCTAGAAGCTTGGGTAGACAATCCTTAGATTGGTTTACACACCTTCCTCATGGAACTATCACAACATTTTTCAAGATAGCCACACAATTTGTCACACATTTATCCTACAATATTGAACATGAAATCACCATGATGGACCTATGTAACACAAAATAAAAGAGTGGTGAAATTTTTGCCACTTTCTTACAAATATGGAGACATTTTCCTAGTCACTTTGCATGGAGCATTCCCAAAAAATAGCTCATCACCATATTTCTCCAAAAATGGGATTTCATTTACAAATTCAATGTTCTCACTCCTTTAATGAAATCATAGAAAAATTAGTTTCCATAGATAAATAACTTATCATTTAAGGACTAGTTAAGATCTATAAAAAGAGAAAATACAACAATGAATCTAGTGACAAGTATTGATTTTAGAACAAGAACAAGAAAATAGTCAATGATGGTGTGACTAATTCCAAACATGTCCAAAACATCCAAATACCTCCACCATTATCATTTAACAATAATAAAGGTAACCAATACAATGTGGTCATCCCCAAAGGTCAACCTAAAAGATATAGTCAATGTGAATACACTCCCTTGGGGGTACCTATCGAGACCATCCTCCAAAAAGTAAAAAACTAATGTAAGAAAATGTGCTCCAACTTATTGATGTAAAAATACTTGGAGAAGATGAATCCAAGCCCTATTGGTTTACAGAGCATGAATTTTGTGAATATCTTAGGGTTCATGGACTTAAAAAATCTAGTTGCATGAGACTCAAAAACTCAATCCAAGATCTCATCGATCACAGAGAAATCATCATTTAAGGCCAAAAATCACGTAATGAATAATTGGGTATATATAAACAACCTTTCCATATTTATAATGATGGTAAAGCTTCCACTAATGCATCTCCCTATACCTACAACAACAATATCTCATATGATTCTATTATTGATCGCATTAAACAAACTCCTATCAAAGTAGTCATTGTAACCATCAAAGCATCTAATTGTGTCATCACTACCTGCCATGGTTGAGTCACCATACAAGGAGCCTCATCTCTCCTCCCCATCTATAAAAAAATATAACATCCTTAACCACTTGAGAAAAAATCTAGCACAAATTTCCATTCTCAAGCTACTTTGAACATCGTACATACACAAAGAGCTCCTTGAAAAATCCCTCCAAAAATCCTATCTCCCTAATGACATTAATATTGATCAATTCCAAGCCATTATAGGGAAATTATATTCTCTAAAATCTCTCACATTCACCACTAAATACTTTCCTTCCATCGATCCATCTCAAAACAAACCACTCTTCTTGAAGCCCATATCCATAAAACTATAATCAAGTGTGTCCTAATAGATGGTGTATCAAGACTTAATCTTTGAAACTTGAATATAATTAAACAATCGGTATATTATTATGATGTTTTTAATCCTCAAAATAATATCACCATCAAAGCCTATGAAAAAGTTGAGTGTGAATCCAAAGGTGTTATAAAGCTACCCATCTAGGTTGGAGTAGTCACTATGGACACTACATGTCAAATTTTAGACCTTGATCTCCCATATAACATCCTTATTGGTTGTCCATAGATCCATGCCATGCAAGATATCCCATCCACATATTTCCAATGCATCAAGTTCCCACACAGTGAAACTAAAGTGATTGTACTTGCTGATCAAAATCCCTTCCAATATTACAAATTCTTGGAGATCAGCCATGATCTATCACAACATTGTCCAAATAATATTGAAGCATCTTCTTACACACACATTGAGCTTTCCTTTTTATCTACCTCCTCCACTTCTCACACTACACCAAAGATCAAGGCTAACGTCAAATATATTGGATGTGGTGAGTATGAGTTATATTCCTTCCACATGGGACAACTCCTTCTATCTCCTAAAACTTATGGTCAACCTAATTCATTGATACCTTCATCTCTAGATACCATACAAAGTGTAACCATTATCTTCTAATGTTGGGGGAAAATGAGAAAAAAACCATTGAAGTAGACATCTCATCTTGGTCATATAAATATGAAGATGGAGAACAAAATTCTAAGCTTGATCCAATCACCAATAGCTATGCTAAATGTTTTCACATATGCAAAGTCATGAGATACAAAGGAAAAGGTCTTGAAAAATAAGAACATGGAATGTTAGAACCATTTAAATCGATACAAAATTCTAAGCATCAAGGGTTAGGGTATGAACCACCTAATATTGTGCCTATTAAGCCTAATTGCATTCCCACTACTGAACTGCAAGCATCCTTTGATATTAACAATACTGATAAAGCTACCCATAAAGACTCTCTCAGATATATCACCAACCTATTTCAAGATTCACATATCCTCACCTCACCAAGTTTCACCCACCTCCAAGACTTGGATCAACAAGTTTCACCTATTATTAATACTTCTCAAAATAACAATTCTATCAATAAAAATACAAAAATCCAAAAGCCTTTATCAAAGAGATCTATAAAAAAATTAATTCAAAAATGGAAAAAAAAGATAAGTCCTCTAGTAAATATCTTAATTAAAATCTATTGGACTATGGAAAAGAAAAAGTAAAAAATACAATCAAAATCATAATAATTTGATCTACAATAATGCTCCACCTCCCAAAATAACTAGGTGTCTAAAAGAAAAACATCAAGATGAATTTTTTTGGATCCTAAATCTCCATCATCCTCATCTCCACACAATCTATTCACTCCACCCAACTTATTCCCATTCACCTAATTCATATCCCTTGGTGATATATCATATCAAAAAATATTTCACGGTAGCCTCTTGAAGTGCTCTAATACGAAGGTTTCCCAAACTTCTTTATGTGAGAGATGCATAAAGTCCTTGGTAGTGCACATATTAATTATTCTACTTTAGCTCCCTCCTTTTGTGAGACAAGATATCAATCATCTTCACTGGAACAACATTTGCATACGTTTGTCAAGGAATTCCAATCAAGTCAACAACATGCTGCTTTGATCACAACATCATCACATCCCAATTGTTGAATACATAAAAAATAAAAAATCTAAAAGAATTAGAAAAATCTAAAAAAATTCAAAAAAAGAGTAAAGAGAAATAATTTGTCTATTGGTGAAAACCACTATGGTGGAACCTTGGATAAGTACCATGGTGAAAACATGGATACATGAGCCATGTGTAGTAGTCTCTCTTCCACCATCTCTTAGGATTTCATATTCCCTATCACTATCATTCCTATCTTCCCACATCATAATAAAATAATATCCATCCACCCATTTTATAATAATCTTATCATGAATTTTATGGCTCAATGATTAGTTTCATACATCATATCCTCCATCATTACCCACCCTTATTCATTCTTCTCCTTCATTAGATACAAAATCTACACCTAAATTGTGTCAAGGATACAACCTTGTACATACTTATTATTCAATGCATTAGCCTTTATGTCTCATGAACTTTCATCCATCTTCACCCATTGCATCATTCCATAATAAAAAAACATCAATCGATCAATCTCCCTCACCCCCATCACATCTCATCCCATCCCATCCCATCCCAAGTATCATCCATAATAAACCTTTGTCCTCCTCAGACTTGTATTTGAACAAAAAACCAAGCACTAAATGCATACATCACACTTTATCATGAAGTCACACATGAACCTAGCTATTAAATATTAACATGTCATCATATCCTTTTTCCTATCATTGTCATCTATCTAATCACTAATTCCCTTAAAACCCCTAAGTCTGACATATTTCTAACCTTCATCATCATCCTATCTCTGGAAAGATATATGTTGGCTACATGACATGTTTAGTTGTGATTTTTTTAATTTTATTTATCTTTTGATCTATCTTTTGACCCATGACTACACCTACTTAGGGCCACCTAGATCTTTCTATATCTTGGTGTGTTTTGACTGGTGTATTGTGGGCCATCGCTTTATCTTGTATGTTGTGTTTTCTTTGTTTGAATGTCAAGTCCATGAAAATGTTACCTTGTCACCTTGGTTCCTCATACCTTGGTGCATAATTTCCTTTGGTATATCAAATCTTAAGATTTCTCTTTACATATTAGCATAACATATTCCATTTTATCACCTTAATTTTCATCCTCTTCCATCCCATTTCATCTACTTCTTGATCCTTATCCCTCATATTTCCCTTCCATTTCGAGAGCATACCCTTGTTCTCCTAACTTGCCTATCCTCTCAAGGGGCATCTCATTATCTCTATAACACTAGAATAAAACTGCAAACAAGATTAATCTAATAAAAGCAATACTAATCTAATCCTACACTAACAAGGAAGAAAAAGGAAAACTATGAAAGAATAAATACAAGAAAGAACAATCTCACCCAATATTTGTATAAATCCTTGAATGACCTTGATTAAACTTCTCCATTTTTCCATATTAATATAATTGCCCTTAGATTTCTTAAGTGTGCAAGTATGGCCTATGTGATAATTGATTTATAAAAACATTGAAGATTATTGAATTCGCTTCCTAAAAGTATAAAGATTTCAAGAGGAGGAATAATGACAAAGGTTAGGTCAATTTATAGAAAATTGGTTTTCGAATGATCGGCTTAGATTCAAAAGACAGATTGACGATTGAGATTAATGAATTCCATGCGATAAAGATTCAGTGTCAGTAATAACACAAGTGAAAAAGTCTGCATGATAGAGATTAAATTAAATAATAATTTAATCTGATGTTGAGACTGTTCAAAATTTGAAAGAATAATAATTGCATGTGAAAGATAAAGAGGAAACGTTGTGTTCGAATGCACGAATGAATTATTTAATTAATAATAATTTGCATGCAGAAGAATAAGACTGATTCATCAAACCAGAAAGTATGTTTGTCAGAAACGATCATATATTAAATTAGGAGATAACTAACTGATTTAATTAAATCTTGACTTAAGTGGTAAATGACTAATTAGATAACTAAGCACTTATCTAGTCATAGAGGAATATGCCAGGAATAATTATTTTTATGAATTAAATGATTATTTAATTCAACATTCGAAATTCGGGGATTAAATTAAATAAATAAAGATTTATTTAGTTGTTTGTCAAAGAGGTTAAAGAATAATTAAATAATTCAAAATGAATATTTAATTATAGTCGGAAATGTGACAAAGGGTAAATTAAATAATAATCTATTTAATTTAGAAAGGGGATCAGTTAATTAGCGACATAATTAAATAGATAACATTTATTTAATTAATCAAGAAATAATAAAGGTCCTAATGAATTAACTAAATAATTAAAGTTATTTAATTAATAGAAGATAGGTGACTTTAGAAAGTAATTAAATAATTAAGATTATTTAATCGTGACCATGAACATTAGAAATATGTTGAAAATGGTGTCGCAAGCCTAAACCAATTCTCAGTGTCTACAGTTTTCCCCTCTTTGATACAATGTCATTTCGGCTTTGTGTCAAAGAAAATCAGTTAAAACATGTCATGGGAAGTTGTAATCTAGTGTGAAATAGGTTTACAGAGTATTGAGACACATTTGATATGGAGGTTAGGGTTGCACCATGTTTGTACTATTCCCACTATTCGGGCAAATAGAGGTATATTGACTGCTCTCTGTGAGAGATGGCATTCTGAGACCTCCTCTTTTCATCTGCCTACAGGAGAGGCAATAGTTACTTTAGAGTATGTTATAAGATTTTGAGGTTGCCTATTAGGGGTGAGAGAGTCTTATATGATACCCAGAGAGGATACAGTGAGATCACCCGATTTTATGTTTATGATGACATTAGATGACTCAGCATTGAGAACTACGAGATTAGATGGCATGTATTAGCTGAGAGATATGAGAGGATTTATTGTATGTTGTGTATGTTGATTTTTGGTATCGTTCTTCCTGATTTTCAAGGTCATGGTTTTCCTATTGGGTGGGGGGAGATGTTGGTGGGGATTTTAGAGCATCGGGTAGTATATGCATTGGGGCCCTATTTACTAGCCATGTTGTATTTTCATTTACATGATATTGCATATAGAGATGCACACTCGATGAGCTATGGTACCACCTTGTTGATGATCTAGGCGTGGGAACAAATTGTGTGTTCTGTCCCCCAATGACCTCTGATCTAGATGCTAGATCACCATATGTTTTTTATTATGCGAGGACCATTACCCAGAGTCATGTTGGCAACACTGGTTACTAGAGACATGCCATAGACACACTTGTGCAGTTCATTTGGAGACCTTACATTGATTGCACCCAGTGGCAGGATGAGGATAGACATTTTCCATTTTGTAGATAGGTTTAATATTTGATTGGTAGGATTGTTTTGAGTGCTCATATTATTGAGAGGCACCTGCTTGACCATGTATTGAGATAGTTTGGGGAGGTTTAGGATGATCCTCATGGGTGAGCTGAGTTTTCTCAGTCTTTGAGAGAGGTTCCATTGTGGGGGCCTATGATTCTAGTGGTGACAACAAAGGTAGATACTCAGGCTTTACAACCTATGTAGTGGGATAGCAGATCTGGGCACTATAGTAGCATACGATGCTTGGTGGGCAATGCATAGGTCTATTCCCTACACAAATTTGGATCAGACAGCTCTAGTTGAGAGGTGGGGTATAGGATCGAGAGGATGGCATGGTGGTAGGACTTGGGATAGAGGAGGCAAAGGTGGTAGAGGTGGAGGTGGGAGAGGTGGTCATGGAGGATAGGTGGTCGAGGACACAGGTTGTCACCCATACATGAGGAGGAGGGTGAGGGAGTGGATATATCGATGCTGGATTTTGGTGGAGGAGGGGAGGAAAAGATAGGGGGTGAGCATGCAGCTAAGGAGGCCATGAGGGAGGAGCATGTAGAGGAGGAGGTTGGTGGGGAGGATATGGAGATAGATTTACTTGGTATATTGGCTAGCTATGGTGATGAGGAGGAGGAGGAGGTGATGGGGGAGTAGGAGAGGGAGATTTGAGACAAGATTGTGGAGGATTTGGATGCTGAGGTGGGAGAGAGACCATGGTGGGATGAGGAGGCTCCCAGGGATCCCAGTGTAGCAGAGTTGCAGGCCCGAGTAGAGGCCTTGGAGGAGAGGGTGAGGGAAATTACTATAGAGCATGATGTGATGCTGATGGAGAGAGACAATGCCTACCTAGATAGAGATTAGGTAGTGGCTAGGAGGCAGGAGACAAAGGGTTGGTTCATTGAGCTGAGGGCCTTATGCACTCAACCAACTGTAGCATTTTCTTGAGAGTTAGTAAGAGCTAGAGAGTGGGAGAGATATTATAGAGACTTATATGAGGCAGAGGTGAGCTCCTAGCTATTCACAAGCACCCGGTGGTAGTTCCCTGAGCAGGTCCCACAGTTGTTCATAGAGCATAGATGATGTGGTGGGACCACCTAGGACAAAACCATATGGTAGACCTCCTTCTGCACATAGAGTACATTATCAATAGTCGCCCCCTTAGAATCCACATGGGAGCAGTGGTAGCACTTCATAGTGACATGTTATATTTGTAGACATTGTATTCTGATCATAGAGCCTATGAGCTCCCTTTGGATTTGATACATTTTGACATTGTACTATGACACTTATTATTTTGAGTGATATATATATATATATCATTTTTAGCGATGATTATATGATTTGCAGTTGTTCTATATGATTATGCAGTATTATATATGATGAAGCAGTGTTCTATATGATGAAGCAGTGTTCTATTTATGCATGCACATGTGATGTTTACACTATGATGTTTTATTTATTATGATGATACATTTATTCTATGTGATGATGTATGTATAGTATTTACAAATGTAGTGAATGCATTCTATATTTGTGAAAATGAGATGCAATGTGATGTTATTATGTATAATTCCATGTGGATGTATGTATAATATGTACACTTTGTGAATGGTAAATGCTTGTATGTCATGATTACCTAGATGTGATGGATATGCATATTTTTGTATTGTTTTGAAATGCAGCATAGATGTATGGTGTACTATATATAGACATATCGCAATGTCTACATGATGGTTGTAAAATGAATGCATATGCAAATTACCTAATTTTTTTGTGTGTCATAGGACTCTGTCATTATGCAAGATAGAAGAAATGTTAGTGCAGATTATTCGAAATGTTAGTAATGAAAAATTGTTATTAGAAGAATGTATAATATTTAATATTTTGCCAAATACAAACTAAGCTTTGCATTAAATCATCATTGGGCAAGAAATGAGACAAATGGATAGTAAACACCATGATATGAGATAGACCAAGGTGTAAAAAGTTATCCACTTGCTAAAAAAGATAGTCATAGACAAGGAATGTCTAGACTCATACTAAGGGCAAAATTGCCCCAGTCTTTTTGTCCAGACAAACCATAGAAACAATCAAAGAAAAAGACATAGTTAGGATACATTATTGCTTCCTCTAAATCCTTCATAGGACATCCTTGAGAAAGCTAGTAACCTAATTTGAAAACTAAGTAAAAAGACAGTCGACAAACATCATTCAAAGAAAAAGAGTCCTAAGACATCATTGCTTCTCTAAATCCTTCATGGGACATCCTCAAGAAAGCTGGTAACCAGACTCAAAGACAAAGCCAAATAAGAAGACAAGACCAAATAAGTCATAAAGTAAAAAAGCCAATAAAAATATTTTCCAAAATTTGATCTGTTTTTGTGTGGTTGATAAGATGATTGTTTATAAAGCATGATGTTAGGGATGACACATACCATATAATACATTGAGTTTGGTTTCGATTTTGTGACTATTTGTGTAAGGCATGAAGAAGCCTGGTTTCAGAAAGACACGTACCATATAAGATGTTGAGTCTAATGTTGTTGATGCGATAAGTTGTATAAAGCTATGATGATTTTTTTCCTAAATGATAATGTATGTTATCAAGAAGGACACATCTTGTATAAGACATAAGTTGACTATTTTGGCAATTTGTTTGATTTGACTCGAAGACATTGTTGACTTGTTTGTCTTGTTGATGTGTGACTTGTCTAGATACTCTGTCTGTTGTTTGTGTGTGATGATAGTGTGTGACGTATGTTGAATGATGTGATGTACCCTAAAGGAATGACCTAGTGTGGCCTCGAGGGCCCATCAATGGATGGCATTGCCTACGTCATACATGCAGAGACCTCATAGTTTGACTAAACTTTGACTGACAAAACTGACTGGAAAATATTTACTTAACTTGATGATATCTGACCTGTGTGATTGTGAATGTGAGAAACCCTAATGAATTGACCTAGTGCGGCTTCGGGGGCTCATCAATTGATGGCCTTGCCTACATTATACATGCAAAGACCTCGTAGTTCGACACAACCAATGAATTTGACATGTACAAAGAATGAGCCATGATTTTATGTGTGTAATATGTGACAAACCTAGAAAGATGAACCTAATGCCTCGGGGGCACATCATTAAATGGCCTTGCCTACATTTAGTCATAGAGGAAACATAGTTTGACTAAGTATACAATTGATTTGACACAACTGACTTTGACTTTGTTTTTGAGATTTTTGACATGTTTTTGTTTGTCTTTTTGGAGTTTTATGATGCTTTTGGATTTTTTTTGGACTTTTTTAGGATATTTTCTGATGTTGGGACATCAAGTGCAAGGTCCAAATGATGTAGGTTGAGGATTTTCCCCTAGTCGGGTATAAGACCAATAGGATGCAGTGGGGAGACAAAGTGGAATTGATGTCAATCGTTCCAAGTTATGGAAAGAATAACCATTTATTATGGGTGATGGTGGAAAAGTCTGTTTGGAATTATGGTAGATGAAGGAGAAAAGTTGGTTATACATGGTGCATGTTTGCTAGGTTTTCACCATGGTACTTATCCAAAGTACCACAAAAGTGGTTTTGAGTATTGGAAGAATTATTTCTTTTTACTATTTTGTGGATTTTTAAATTTTTTTGGTGCTACAAAATGCCTATTTGCCAGGTTTTCATCAAGGTAACAATTTTTTTTTATTATATATATATTATATTTTTTGGATTTTTTCATGATTAAGACAAGGCTCTCAGAAGCTATGCATAGAACCTTTGTAGGTGAATACTATTGATAGGCAATGATAGTGGTTCTCCTTCAAGGGTAGAGAGTTGATATGCTCCTGATCCAAAGGCTTATGTAACAATGTAAGGTCCTAACCAGTTTGGTTCAAACTTGCCTAGTTTTTCTCTTTCTGCTTGATTCTTTGGGCTCTCCATTAAGACCAAGTCACCAATGTCAAAATGTCAATTCAAAACTTTCTTGTTATAGCTGCAACGAAGGTGGTTTTGATATGATTGAAGATGGTCTAGCTCCTTTTATCTTTGTTCATCTAGGAATTTTAACTCATGAAGTCTTGACATACGGTACTCTTCATCATCAAAATGACCTTGCAAAGATACCCTTAAGGAAGGAATTTTCACCTCAATAGGTAAGATGGCTTCAAAACTAAATACCAAGGAGTATGGAGTGGTGCCGGTGGGAGTACGAATTCTTGTGCTATAAGCCCATAAGGCAGGATTAAGCTATAAGTATCAGTCATGACCAACATCATTGATAGTCTTTTTCAGGATTCTGATGATTGTTTTGTTAGATGCCTCAACTTCGCCATTACCTTGTGGATAATAAGGAGTGGAAAAGTGGTGTTGGATATGGAATTATTCAAAAAGATGGCAGAATTCTTAATTTTTAAATGGGCGGTTGTTATTTGTGATTATGGATTGAGGAACACCATACCAAAAAATGATGTAAGGATAACCTTGGAAATCTATGTCGGCAATGTAAGTCATAGGAATAGCCTCGATCCACTTGGTGAATTATTCGGTTGGAGTTATTATAAACTTATGGCCATTGGAAGATGTAGGATGTATCTTACCTTTGAGATCAAGTCCCCATTGGGAAAAAGGCCATGGCGAAGTTATTGGTCGGAGCTCCTATGCTGGACTGTGTATCAAGTCTCCGTGTACCTAACACTATCGATATTTCTTAACAAAGACATATGAGTCCTTTTCCATGGTAGGTCAACAATAGCCTAGTCTCATAATCTTCTTAGCTAAGATAAGGCTACTAGAATGGGATCCACATATAGCCTCATGTATTGCATGTAAGGTTGCTTGTGCTTTTTCAGCATCGAGACATCTTAACAAGGTATTGTCTAAGGCACGTCTATAAAGGGTATCTCCAATGATGGAATATTTGGAAGACTTACGGATAAATTTCCTACATTAGTTATTCGAAAGGTCTAAGGGTAGGATTTGGGAATGGAGGTAGTCATATATGTCCTTGCACCATGGGGAAGTGGGACCAATAAGTTCACACACCATCACAAAATCTGGGACGTCGAAGGTAGGGACCAAAAGTTGTTTTACCAAAAACTCAAATTAGGCATGTTGCTAGGTATATCCAATAATGAACCAAAAATTTCCATAGCATATGCTGCCCTATTCTGAATGTGGGGTATTTGATGAAAGCTGATGTTATCAAAATATTGCTTAAAACTATCTGCCATGTGCTTGTATGGGGCAAGTTTCTCATCTTTAGTTTCATATTCATCATTGAATTGTCAAACTACCAACTTAGAGTCTCCATAAACTTGTAAATGCTTAATCTTCCATTGGACTTCCATTTTTAGTCTTGTTACAAGGGCCTCATATTTTTCTATATTGTTTGTGCAAGGAAAATTAATTCTGAATGGATTAGGAATAGTATCGCCTTGTGGTGTAAAAAACTATAGACCTACTCTTGAACCATGATTAGTGTGGGACCCACCAAAGTATAACTTCCATTTGGTTCATTTGTAAATGGTGAAGATGAACTCATCAGGAAAATCTACAACTAGAGGATGCTCGGCCTTAATTGGTGCATCTACCAACTAATCAGCAATAAATTTCCCTTTTATAGATTTTCTTTCCACATATTGGATGTCATATTCACTAAGTATCATTACCCATTTAGCCAATCGACCTATTAGTGTTGCTTTACTTAGGAGATATTTCAAAAGATCTATCTTGGTGAACAATATGGTTTGGTGGTTTAGCATGTAGTGCCTAAGTTTTTGAGTAGGAAAAACTATTGCAAGAGAAGCACATTCTATGTGACTATAGTTTAGCTCATATCCCACCAAAGTATGACTGATATAGTACACTGCTCTTTCATGACCTTCATCATCATTTTGTGCAAGTAAGGCTCCTAGTTCCAATTGGGTCACTGAAATATAAAGTATCAGAGGTCGTGTATCTGTTGGTGGCATTAACATAGGTGGTGTAACTAGGTAATCCTTGATCTTCTGAAAAGATTCATGGCATTTAGTTGTCCATACAAATGGTACCCCATTTTTGAGTAAGTATTGGAATGGATGTATATTGTCTACTAGCTATACTATGAAGTATCTGATAGATTTTAGTCTCCCTTGTAATGTTCTTAGTTGACTAATTTTGGCTGGTGGAGGCATGTCCATTATAGCTTTTACTTTTCTAGGGTCCACTTCAATGCCCTGTCTAGAAATGATGTATCCTAGAAGTTTTCTTGATTGAATGCCAAAGACACATTTTTTGGATTTAACCTTACATTGTATTCTTCTAGTCTTTGAAATATCTTATCTAGGACTTGCAAATGATCAGCTCTTATCAATGATTTGGCTATAAGATCATCCACATAGTCTTCCATGAGAGTATGTACAAGGTCATGGAATATAGTTTTCATGGCACGTTGATATGTAGCTCCAACATTTTTGAGCCCAAAAGGCATGACGTTCCAACAATATGTTCCCCATGGACATGTAAAAGTCATCTTGTGGTTGTCCTCAACTATGATTTCGATTTGATTATATCCATAGAAATCATCCATGAGGGATAGCATCTCATATCTTGCTATAAGGTCCACTATCATGTCAATGTTTGGCAAAGGGAACTCATCCTCAGGATATTCCTTATTGATATCTCCAAACATTGTACAAATGTGGATGCTCCTAGATGGTTTCTTTACTGGTACAAGATTAGAAATCCATTTTTGCATATTCTATTGATCTGATAAATTTAACATCCAACAGTTTCTTAAGTTCAACTTTGACTAGTAGAATGATTTGTGGATGCATTTTCCTTAACTTTTGCTTGGCGGGCTTAACACCTAGTTGTAATGGTAGATGATGCAATAGAAGGTCTAGATCCAACCCAGGCATGTTAGCATATGACCATGCAAAGTTTATCTATCTTTTTATAAAGAAGTTCCAAAACTCTGGTTGCTCTGTCTCTGTCAAAGATGCTGCAAAGTAAATTACTTGAGGATTAAATTCAATGTTTATGTTGATCTCGATAGATTCTTCGACTAACATTGGTGAATTTTCCTTAGCAACTGGGAGAATGTTCAAATCCCCATCCTTGTTTGCCTTAGAGAGGTTTTTTCCCTTGGATGCGTCCTTTATTTTTACTGTTTCATTGTCCAAAGGTGCCTTTCGATTTTCACCTAGGGATTTGTCATTTTCATTTTTTTCATTATTTTTATTTTTGTTTTCACTTTTGCAACTGGAGGTGTGAACAAACCACAATATGCCATGTTATCCAAGTCTATGGTAAATCCAACCTTATTATTACCTCTAGGTATGCCTTCTCATAGTCCCATGAACTCAACTATAGCTTCATTGTTCTCAAATATGTCTAAGATGGGTGTGCCTTGTTGATCCCAATCAATCAGTTGGGGATATACGAGGGGCATGTCATCATCAGAGTTTTCAAAAGTGGAGGATGAAAAGGTGAGTATAGATTGGTTGACTTGGTCACAAAAGGTTTGGACTAACTCCTTTTTGTTCTTTTTCTTAGGGACATGTAAACTCTGAGGTGGGACCACTGTAAGGACTAGGTCATCAGAGGATGGTTTGTTAGGTGCCCAAGAGGAAAGATCAAGGGTTTACCAATAATAAAGCTTAAGTCATTTTTCTTTTGAAAAGGACTTTTTAGGATGGGAATCATTTGATTTTGTTAATGTATTTAGCATTTGGTCAAGCTCCCCAAATAATTTAGTTAGGTCCATTATGCTGGTGGAGGAAAGGGAATCCCATTCATATTCATTTGAGTTAGAGGAGTAATTGTAGAATGGGTTGGATGGTTCGTGGGACATCTCGATGTCTTCAGAAGCACTTACTTCCTCTTGTGATGGAACCGCAATACTAGGAGCACCAATCCTAACTGGTTGAAACCCTATCCCTAGGCCTTTTGGTCGTTGTGAAACAATGATTGGTTCAGTCCTTCCATTCTGATGTAGTCCTAACCCACTATGTCTGTCATATCCTTTCCTTTGCATTATCATGAAGCCTTTTCCATATTGAACTTTAGATATTTGAATAGACGGTAGAGGGTTTTCATTATATTCATTATATAACCAAGAGGTGACATCTTCTTGGTCCATAGCTTCTTTACTTAACTCTCCCCATTTTGTGAATGTCATCGTAGGAGGGACATGTATTATGACAATTGACTGTCTCCTATTTGTTGTATGTAAACAATATGACTTAGGAGGAACCAATTGGTTGACACAATGGGATGCTTTCATGTGATATTCTCCACAACCCTTATCTTAGATCTCGACCTTAGGAGTGGATGGTGGTGGTTGTGATTAATGGACTTGGAAAGAGTTGATGATCAACATACAGGGATAAGGTGGAGGATGAATCCTCCTAATTTATAGGCACCTGTCATTGTGGTATTTTGCATAGGCTAGTGCACTATTGGAAAGGATCTGGATCACCATTAATTGTGATCTTTGTGCCATTATACAAGAATTTGAGATATTGATGGTAAGTGGAAGGTACAACTTTCATAGCATGGATCCAAGGTCTACCTAGTAATAGATTATAGGGGAGGACAAGTTCTAAGACTTGGAAACTAGTGTCCATAATGATATGGCCAATCCTAATAGGGAGTGTTACAACTCCTTTAAATGATCTTTCCTCATCATTGTATGCCTTAATGACTATAATCTTAGTGGTGTCCACACATGCTTTAGAGAAACCTAATGCCTTAACCAACTTCAAGGTGCAGAGATTTAACCCTGATCCTCCATCTACCAAGACTCATCTAACTTTGGTTTGATGGACAAGAGCTTCAAGGTGTAATGGGTTGTTATGGTTGGTCTTCTCAGTTGAATAATCTTGTTGAGAGAAGGTGGCATGATGTGAATTGGTTAAGTATCCTTCCATTTCTTCAAATAAATTGACATCTAAGTTGGTGGGGATAGTTGTGCTTTGCAAGGATTTGTCCAGGATGGTTCAATGATATGGTGATATGGTCAACAGTTCCAAGATGGATATTTGTGTTGCGGTCTTCCCCAACTGATCAAGTAAATTATACTTAGGCTTGGAAGACTATGGTTGTGGCTCCTATGAAGGACCTGGAAGGGTTATATTAGTTCTACGTGTATTAATAGCACATTTAGGATGCTTCTTTATGGTAATGGTATGGATATTTTCGTTAGCAGCTCAGATATGATTGATGATCGTACCTTGTTTATAGTCATACTTGGTATTGGCATAATTAGCTGAGGTATTATTCTTAGTTCCTGAACTAGAGGCCTTTCCTTTCCCATGGTCATGTAATGGATCTATGAAGACCCCGTGATCACCATTTTTGGTATGTTTTTTCCCATTGACTTCTATGGTTTCGTCTTCAACAAAATATTGTATGATGTTCTTCAGTTGTCGGTATTGTTGTAGGTTATGTCCCTTAGTTTGATGGTAATCACAAAAGGAATTGTCATCCCACCATGAGGGTTTAAACTATCCAAGATCCTACTATTTTGGCTCTAGAGGCTGTATGAGTTTATGTTTTATTGAAAACTATCTCGATTGGTTCCCCTAAGGGTGTAAACTCACATTTTGAAAATCTCCTCTGTGGTCGTTGTTGTTATGAATTTTTGAAAAAGTTGGTAGTTTGATCAACATTATTAAGCATGCCATGAGAGGGGTTGTGACCTCTAAGTGTGATGACAGGTCCTGCGTGTAGGGTCTTAGCATCGACATTATCGTCATTAGTTACATTTTTGTTTGTGGACCAAAATCTGTTTCTATCGTTGGGGGCATTTTGGTGTTGAACAACTAGATTCCTACCCGGTGTCTTAATTTCCCCTTTGTCAATGAGGGCTTTCTCAAGTATTACTTCTTTTTGCACTAAGTCTAGAAAAGAGGTACAACAATGTACTTTTAAGTCGCTTCTCAATTTTGGATGAAGATTTTCAAGGAATATTGTGACTTTTTGTTTCTCTGGCATCTCAACAGGACAAAAAATAGCTAAACTCCTTCATCTTTGGAAGAAGGTGGTGAAGTTTTCATCGTCTTCTTGCATGGTGTGACACAATGTAGTTATCGTGATTTCATTGTCTATGTTGAGGGAAAAGTGTGTCACAAATTTTTCAGCTAACTCGACCCATAATCTTCTATTGTACGGAAGTTTAGAGAACCATTCCAATGCTATCTCAACAAGGGTTCACGAAAAAAGTCTCATAAGGTATGTGGGGTCATATGAGATATCCATGCATGTTGTGGAAAATTCTCTTATGTGTTCCAGAGGATTTCTCTACCCATTATACTTAGGAAAATTTGGTATAATGTATTTGTGTGGGAAGGGTGTCATGTGTAGTGCTTTGTCAAAGGGACATGGACATAAATATTCCATTGAAATGGTTCTTTTGCTCGACATTGACATACTATCCATTTTCTATTGGAGGGCTTGAGTTTGATTTTGTAGAACATCTACTTGTGTTAAAGATGTGTTAATTGTTTTGTTAGGATCAATGTAAGTGTTCTGAAATGCAATATTATGTGATGGATTTTGATTTGGTATAGGAATATGTATTATTTGTATTGCCCCTATTTGTGGAATGGTAGTATTGGTGCTGATATGTGGTATAGCCTGTGTCATGTTTATACCAATTTTAGGCCTTTTAATTCCGTTGTTTGTGGCAAAGGGGTTTGATGATGATGCTTCTACAGTAAGTTTTAGGCCCTGTGTTATACCAAATGGTGTTGTATGTATAGTTGAGGCAGTTTGAGTAGGTGTTCCAGATGGTATTGCTACAGTAATTTAAGGAATAGAGACACTCGATGTCATGGTTTGTGTTGCTTGAGTAGATGAAGCTTTTAGTGTGTGGATGTCAAATCCTAGAGGTAGCATGGCACCTTATACTAGTAGCTTTGCTAGGTATCTCTAAGGATCTTGTGCCAAACATTCATCTACAAAGGATAAAAATTGAAGATCTTGGACAGCGATGTCTACGTATTCTACTTGAATCTATCCATGTGTGTGTCTAGTGATAATTTTTTCGAGCAAGGCTTTGTGAGGCCTCATTGATCCTGTTGGTATGTTCGAGAAGGGATTGATGAAATCCTAAGGATTGACCATTTCTCTACGTTTCTTTTTAGACCTTGTTTCGACCATGAAAAGTGTTGCTCAAAATGGGGTAATGCAAAACTATGTCTAAAAATGATATGATCTAATCTACGATTTTGGGATTTTCTAGATATAGTGAATGAATGTTGCTATTTTTTTGGTATTTTCTAGTAAATAAAGAATGTCTAAAGTGATGAGATGCTAGGATGACAATATACAAAATTCTGAAGTAATTTTCTCTAAATGATTCTAAGAGGAGATTACCTACCACCTATAGCTTAACCAAGGCTATGATTCAACTTTGTCAAGGAACTTGATGTAGGAATAGGACCAAAAGATAAGGTGAACTTCCAAACTAGATTGATGAGCTAGAAGGATTCACAAGTAGGACAAAAGATATTAATGACAAGTAACTAGGTTCAATGACAATGATTGTTGAAGCATGGGTTTGTCCATAATGCAAAAAGTTGGCCTATTCTGAGATATACAAATTCCTAATATGCAACTAAGTTTCGTAACTAAGATGCTTATTAGTAAAGCTAAATGACACCTAAAGGATGGAATAATGCAAAGTATGAGGAAAAATTCTGGTTTTTGTCCAAGGGTGATTGTGAAAATCAAAAACTGATATGACTGTTTGGTTTTTAGGTTGTGACAGTGAATTTTGGTTTTTTGGTTCTCAGTCAAATGTGGTTCAGGTTTACAAATGTGTCATAGGATTCAACAGATGTGTTTCAAAGGGTCATATGTGGTTTTATACTAAACTAGGTCTCAGTTCGATGACAGGAAAATGTGACTCACTATGATAGATGTGGCTAACTTCTAAACAGATGCGAGTTGTTATGACATATGCAACTCAAGATGATAGATGCAGTTAACTCTTAAATAGATGAGACTCAAATTTTTTTGGTGAATGACAGTGGAGTTTGGTTCGACAATTATGAGTTTTTGGTTAACAGATGTGACTCAGGTTAATAGTTGTGGTTTTCTATTTAGTAGATGCGACTCATTTTGATAGATGTGGTTTTCTAATGAACTGGGTTTTTGACTGACTCTATTTTGTGATCAAATTTTGGGAAATGTAAACAATCTAAAAAAAAAGTGTTTTGGTTTGATAATCATGAACTCATATATTTTCAGAAAATATGTACAATCCTAAGGCTGACAATGACAATACTTGCTAAATTCTCACTTGGGTTTCGCTAGCTACACTTATTCAAAGCAGATGACTAGAAGCTTGACCACACTAGCACCCCCTTACACGGAACACACTTCTCGGGTCAGCCAAGCTTTAGTTCCCATGAATCTCCCATGGAAAAAATTTCATCTCTACTATGAACCGTATGAATGTGAGATGACTTTAGAGGTCTGACCTCTTGCACCAACAAATAGGGGGTTTTGGTTAATCTAATTTTTTTTTGGAAAATTAGTATGGGCACCCATTCAGAAGGCCACGCAAGAGGCAATATTATCCCAGTTTGTAGAGGTTACACTCTATAGGTTTTGATGCACCACAAGGGTACTAGGGGAATCAATTGCTGGTCCGTAGGAGCTCCTATAATGTTGAGTTTTCCTCATTATTAAAATTTCTATACCGGTTGGGAGTAGCTTGGCTTTAGCTCATCATTGTTTATGAGTCGCTTTGAGGTGAGTACTTTTTCCTATCAAAGAAGGCCCAAATTCTAGAGTCAGTAACAATTTCTCTTACACCCAGGATCACACGAATGCCCAAGGGGAGAGGATACTTCTGTTACCGAATCGAGATCTAATCTAACATAGTTGTGCAAATACACCAAGCACAGAAAACATTGATTCTTTTTAAAGCCCAAATGACATTTATCTAATCTACTCAAGCAATTTATTTTAAAATTTCATCTTCGACTTCGGTCCTACAAACAAATTGTTAGTAGTTTTTTTTGTTTCATTTTCTGTCTTCATCAATCATCCTGTAAAGATTTTTTTTTTGAATGTTGTCTTCTACGAATCATTCTGCAAAAACTACATTAATTCCCCTAAAACACACACTGAAGATGCAAAATTAGATATAAAAAACAAAAAAAGAAAAAAAGAAAAAAACATAAATTCAAAAAAATGATTACTAGTTAGATGTGTTGTGTAATATCATATGGGTCTCAGGAAGTTAGTTGTATCGTTTTGTACTGCACATGCATTTCTCCGTACCTGTACTTGCAAAAATAAAAAGCTTCTACAAATTTTGAAGATGGTGTCTTTAGGTTGGGTTCACCAAATGTAATGCTGGAATAAAATTGCAAAAAAACTTAATCTAATAAACACAATAATAATATAATCCTACACTAACAACAAAGAAAAAGGAAAACTATGAAAGCATAAATACAAGAAAGAATGATCTCACTAAATATCTATATAAATCCTTGAATGACCTCGATTGCACTTTCCCATTTTTCCATATTAATATAATTGCCCTCAGATTTCTTAAGTATGCAAGTATGGCCTATGCGATAATTGATGTAGAAAAATATCGAAGATTATTGAATTCGCTTCCTAAAAGTATAAAGATTTCAGGAGGAGGAACAATGACAAAGGTCAAGTCAATTTATAGAAAATTGGTTTTCGAATGATCAACGATTGAGATTAATGAATGCCATGCAATAGAGATTAAGTGTTCGTAATAACATGAGTGAAAAAGTCTACATGAAAGAGATTAAATTAAATAATAATTTAATCTGATGTTGAGACTATTTGAAATTTGGAAGAATAAGAATTGCATGTGAAAGATAAAGAGGAAACATTGTGTTCAAATGCACAAATGAGTTATTTAATTAATAATAATTTGCATGCAAAAGAATAAGACTGACTGATCAAACTAGAAAGTTTGTTTGTTAGAAACGAATAGATATTAAATTAGGAAATAATTGACTGGTTTAATTAAATCTTGACTTAAGTAGTAAATGACTAACTAGATAACTAAGCGATTATCTAGTCAAAGAGGAATATGCCATGAATAATTATTTTTATGAATTAAATGATTATTTAATTCAACATTCGAAATTTGAGGATTAAATTAAATAAATAAAGATTTATTTAATTGATTGTCAAAAAGGTTAAATAATAATTAAATAATTTGAAATGAATATTTAATTATAGTCGAAAATGTGACAAAGGGTACATTAAATAATAATTTATTTAATTTAGAGAGAGGATCAATTAATTAGCGACGTAATTAAATAAATAACATTTATTTAATTAATCAAGAAAGAATAAAGGTCATAATGAATTAACTAAATAATTAAAGTTATTTAATTAATAGAAGATAGGTGACTTTAGAAAGTAATTAAATAATTAAAATTATTTAATCGTGACCATGAACATTAGAAATATGTTGAAAATGGTATCACAGGCCTAGACCAATTTTCACTATCTACAATCTCATTACCATCCTTCCTCATCCTTCCAAAGAATGGGGTATCATTCCACCAATCCTTATCCCTTCTCATCCACTATGTTTTATTATTTTTTGATACACTGACACTTTCATGACATCATATCAAAGAGGGGGAAAATGTAGACACCTAAAATCTAACTATACTTGACCACGCCTAATTTTATCCTATCATAAGACATTAATTAATTCCATCTTTTCCCATTTTATCCTAATATTTAATTAAATAAATATTTATCATTTATTTAATTCTTTTCCCCCACATAATCCCAAAATATTTTATTTATTTAATTAATTCCACCTTATCCTTATCCTAGTCCATTTAATTCTAGCTCACAAATGTGTTCACATGGATCATAATCTAAATTTTCTATCATGTGACAAGTGTCCCCTTCACATGTCTAATTAACTCCTTATCTAGATTTATTGAACCTAGGTGCCTGGCCAAAAGTCAAACCATCTTTTCATCTTATCTACTCATTTCAATCCCACCTCTTTATCCTAGCCATTCACATAAGAATTTTTGTCCTTATCCCAATATTAAACCTAAATCACATCCCTCATGTGACACTTGTCACATGACTATATCTTTGAGCATAACCCTAATCCTTGTTCAATCTTAGTCACCCATCATCAATCTATTCTATCCCTTGATTTTGCCTCTTAAAATCTCTATAACTAGAGGCCCTCACCCTTCATCAATAATAAGAATCAATCTATCATAACCTTATGTTGTCATTTATTTTCTCATTTTCATTCATACCAAGGTTATTCTATTCTATTGATCAATACACATATTATTATTATCATAAGAGAAAATCAAATGGAACTAGGGTGCATTCCATTTAAGCTCATCTAGGTAGATGAAGATTGTTTGAGGTATACATTTGACTTACATGATTTATCTATGTTGTTTTGATTCAACTCATTTCCTAAATCTTCATAATCCACATACCAATTGGGTCCCAAAAATATGCTAGCACACAAGCATTAGTGAGCAAAACATGGTATAGTAAGAAATACACATGAGGTTTCCTTATAGGGAATAATTTTATTTTTAATATAAACTAATTTTATATTTTCTTGGTGGAGAGTACCTACTTGATCTACATATGCACTCCCTCTAGTAGGTAGTTGTTTTGTTCTATTTGCAACGAAGCATAGATTCTCATCCATGGATTGGGCCTTCTCTATAATACTATAGTTAGTCTCATTTAGTATATCAACAATGAATCTAATATGAGAGCCCATTATAAATTTGGTCAAAATGATTTTTCATGATCATTAAATTGAAAGTGACACCAAGTAAAAACATCATATAATATAAATTTATACACTCACAATTTATTTATCCTTTTTGCATATCAATATCTATAATGAAAATAATAATTTTTTCCTTTTGAAAAATTTGTATATATAATTTTTTTTTAAAGTTTATTTTGATCAATATAATACCACAGTGTAATGTAATATATATAAATTTTTTTTTTTGTAATTATAATTTTTATGTATCCTTATAATAATAATGCTAGCTATGATATTAATTTTAGCCAATGCAATAATGATGTCAATAACAATAACAACTATGCTTGTGTAACAATGGTGGGGGCCCAACACTTATGTCTAGTCATGAGGGTTGATACAATAATGTCACGTGCTTGTATGTTTCAAATGTATTTAACGAGTTTAGCTAAGATCAGTGACCATTAACATTATTTACATGTAACATAATTTTGTTTTCCTAAATATGTAGTATATATAGGGTTTTGTTCTTCATTTGAATGTGTCCAAACTACCTAATTCTAGCTCCTTTTTGTACTTCTTTCTTGGTATGCCCATCAATTATATTAACCTGAGAAACTTTCAAATGGGCTTGCTTGGTCAAATTACCTAAGTGTTGTTCATCCCCATCCATCAAGTTCATATTATGTATTATAAGTTGAAAATATATAAGAAAACCCTTATATTGGAGGTGTTTTAGTCATTTCCCCCCATTTCTATAGTGTTCAAAATTTTGGTGTGGAACCTAATATTTCATACTTCACAAAACATCCAATTCTAGTATTCAATTTTTCCAAAAGGTTCTACAAGGTCTATCACTTCCATTTTTGTCCCTCATTATCATTTGTGATACTTTGATTGAAATCTAGGTATTTTCTTCATCTCTCAACTCCTCATCCACTTTTACATCATTTCTCTACATTTTTCCACTTTTTCCTTTTTTAGACTTTTGAGGTCCATTAGGATGCCCCCTTCTCCTTTCCTCATCCCAACAAATTGTTTATCTCCGGTTACAATCCCCACAAACCCTTAATTCTTCATTATCTTCATCCTTGCAAACATTCAACATGGATTTAGACATTTGTCTTGCATCCAAATCTCATGTTTAGTTCCATGAGATTTCTTACAACACCTCCAACCCCCCTTGGCAAAAATCTTTCCCACATCTAAACCTGCAACCCCTTGTCCCAATGTCTAGATATTGTATCCACTTTTGCACTAAATTATCACAAAGATATCCCTCAACCTTTTCATTATTTTCTTCTTGTGAAAATGTCGATCTAACTTCAAAACCTCCTCCATTTCATCCATGTTCCATGTGTAGTTCTACATCAAAATCCCATATTCCTTTCTTGATCTCTTGAACTCTATTAAACTCTTGAATATAAAAACTTAGGGTATTATGTATATAATATATTTCATGGAATCCTAATTTAAGATACAAATAATCTAATACTATCTTAAATGTAGAGTTTTAGATAATTATAAATGTGAAATTCTATTATGACAAGAACATTCTTACAAGGAGAATTTTATTTCTATGAAATTTTTATTTTTATTTTTCATGAAAGCTTAAATGTTATTTTTGTTTTAATAATTTGTAGTAAATTTCTTGTAATAAAACTCTTTTTCATTATTGTAATCAAGATTAGTATAGTTGAAGTAGACTTTTATATCATGTTAGGATTTTAAAATATTTAATCATGTAGTGCCCCTCAGTTTTCTTTTTGTTTCTAATAGTGACTTGGTTATACTTGGATATTATGATACTCTGATGCACAGTTATGATGATACTTGATGACACTTTTATCACTGATGTTTATATATATGTCATGAATAGTTTATAGTTTAATTGATGGTGTGAGTTATTATTTCTATGAGTATTATGTGGTTATTTGATGTATGTTCTTATCACATTGTTAACATTAGTTTTTTGTGCATTGATGTATTATGGTGAGAGGGAACAATGTCACATCACTTGCTTTTGAGTGCCTTATGACGTTGCAATTTTTCCTCTCATGGTGTGTTTGAATGTTTGATTGGTACATGCTCAACTATGTGGTTTGTTGTAGGTTGCAAGTACGATGCATCAAATCCACCTGATTTGTTAGGTTTAAGAGTGCCTTAAAACCAATGGAGATTGTTGATATGAAGATAGCATCTGGTCCCCTACGTTGAGCCATCATCCTTGACGAGGATGAGTATCTGTTTGTCATACCCTGTCTATGTGGTTTGTTCAAGCTAGTTTGTCTATGTTGATGTTGTATTTCCTTCCATGTCACTGTGAGGCCAGGTACTGCTTGGTATTATGTTCATTTGATTAATTTGATTGATTAGTGCTTTGATTGATTATTATATTAAAATAAAATATTATTGTAGATAACAGGTATTTTGATAATTTAAATAAACGTTTTGATACATTTGTAGTTTCGATAAATAAAATGTTAATAATGTTTTATTTGATTTAAATAAATTAAAATTTATGATTTAATAAAGAAAAATAAAAATAAAAATATTAATTAAAACATGGTGCAATTAGAATCAAAGAGGTAATGTTAAAATTTAATAAATTAAATATCTTAAGAGTTTATTTAATTGTGTGCAAGTTATAAGGAATGGTTAAATTATAAAAATAATAAAAGAAGGTAGTAGATGGTAGTCGAAAATAAAAATAAAATAATAAACTAATTTAAGAAAGGAGTTGCATTTAGCAACAAATATGTGGAAGTGGTTAATAAATTGATTAATTTTCTAAAGAAAAGGGGGCTTTTGTTAGTTTAGGGAAAAACTAATTTTGTTTTTGTTTTATAGGAGTGCTTCTGGTTCTTGAAAAAATTGTTCTTGTTTTGGGGGAATTCTGGAATTAGAATTGTTGCAGAGTTGTTGGGGATTTTGGAGAAATTGAAGATGTTGTTTGGAAACTCAAACCCGACATCAACTTTCAGCTCATTCAATTGAACTATTCCAGGTTCCCTTTTTCCTGTAATCCTTCTCTCTATTTTGGAATAAATGCTTGTAGATGTATATTATTCGAAAGAAAATATTCTTATGTTTGTTTGTGTTTAATTTGGAGCAATGGATATATGTGTCTTCTAGAATTGTTACAACTCTTCTAGCAATAGATTCATGCTTATTCTATAATCTTGTGTTCCATATATTATCCCTGTTGGTCTCTGTTTGTTAAATTTTCTCTATGGTGGCAGAAAGATGATCCCATTCTCTTATTATCGTAGCATTAAGAAAAAAAAGCCTTGAATCTGAAAAAGACAACCAATTCGTTATGTCTTGGGTTATATATATGTCTGAGTGCGTCATTCATTCAAAGTTATTTAGAGCTTCCCTATAATTTTACTGCCCATATTTTATTCCTAAAGATTGTGTTTGCTTGAAAGTTTCTAAAGCCTCCCACTAATCCAAATTTTGCACCTTCTACTATCATTACATTCCACAAATTGATGCCCTTTTTGGCATTCTGTCAGCAGTTCAATTAACTCCTTTGCTTGCAGCCGTATACTTGCTAATTGCATTGGCCTGAAGGTTTCAATCAATCATCAATCCTTTTGTGTGTGGTCTACAACCATGACGTCGCTTTTCATATTCAGTGTGATTCGGTTTACATCCACCTAATGCATTTGCATATAAGCTCTAGATTCATTTTTAATGTATGCATCTAGGGTGCACTTTTTATATTCTTTTATACATTGTATGGTTTTAGGAATATCATAGATTTATTGGCAGCAATTTATATGTTTGGCATCCATATGATGCTCGCCACATACCTCTAAATGATAGCCGATATGATATATATATTTAAACATGTATTCTTATGTGTGTGTTTACTTTCAGATGTTTTGATATGGACAGCAATTTGTAAATTATTTTATTTATAAGTATATACAAACATATATATCTATATACAAAAATATATGTATATATGTAGTTATATGGATGTATATATGCATGTATATATATATATATATATATATAATCTTGAATGGTTAATGTGTATGTAATGAAAAAATATGGTATTTGCGAAAATGGTTATTTAGGTAGAAAAGCGTAATGGAAAAGCTAAGAAATAATTGATGGCCTTATTGATATTTGGACAATTGAAATTTTTGATAAATAAAATTGGGAAAATGTAGTAGGGAAATTGTGTTATCTATATCAATAAATTTAAGAAATTGTTTTAATTGCATTTGAGTAACTAAAGGTTTTATTCCAATAAATAATAAGATGATCTTCTTGGATAGTGCTTCCTTTACAACCACTTAATCAATAATTGTGATTATTGGTGGATATTTAATCACATTGGGCTATGACGAGTTGAATTGCATTATTTATGGGAAATTTAATGAGTCTTCTAATGGGTTTAAATGTGAGTTTTATTGTCAAGGTTTAATTCCAGAGGCTTAGGGAAGTATCTTATTGGCTTCACAATTGTGCTTTGAATTAGTCAACATTTAATTTGTGATGTGTTGTTAAGGATCTTTATCCATTCACTCTCTATTTGTATTACAGTTGTGTTTGAGAGTGAGATAGTCCATGCCTTGCTCGAGTTATATACTTTTAAGGCTATTAGTTATACATACGTGCTAGATTTACCCTACTGATTTTATTGGGTCTCCTAGCTACTAGTAGGGGTAGTGGCTCTCAATGGGGGCTAACGCACAAAGTGGTGCCAAGGTAACCCATGTGGGAGTTTCTTAACTCAGTGATAACTTAAAATGAATTAGGGGGTTGGGTAGTCTACACATTAATCAAGATAAGTGAATGCCTCGTCCATGCATTTAGTGCTTGTTAAGGCTAAGGATGGATTGAGAAGGCTTGGTTGGCAAGAGAAACTTCCTTGTCCTCACAAAAGGAAAATTGGTTCCGCAAGTGTCACCCTATGGGGCCGATGGCTAGTGAGAGACTGCAAGGGTAACCATGGATGGGGGTTAGCGACTAGTGATAGATTGCCAAGGTAACCCATGTCAGGACCATGTGATTACACTCTTCCCTCTATAGACTAGTATTCCCTGGTGTATTCTCTCCCTTTGATATGCAATGTTGTCTGAAAGCAATGTATGTTATTTTGTGATGTTTTGTTGTTGTAATGTCATTTGTTCACTGTTTAGCCTTGTTATATCTGTTGTGGTCCTTTTGTTTGTGTGGGACCTTATTGCTATCTCCTAGCATGAGGGGTGGACCTTAGGGTTCCACATGGTCAGGTGGAATATGCTTTGTACTCCATTGGGTTCCCTCACTTTTTTCATGTTCGTGGTGACTACTCCTAGATATGAAGACTTTTGCACTTGTCCTCGTTCACATGGATTATATTTCATGTACTTGTATTTGTGATATAAAAGGGATTCACTGCACATGATTCTCTTTCTTCTTAAGAGATCACCAAGGAATGAACTGCCCTTATACACCTCAAACTAAATGAATCAATGAAATCATGAAGAGAAGTGAGAAAGTAGATTCAGGATCCGAAAGAGCAAGAATTCTAAGTTTCTATCCCTGGCTGAGGGTCTCTTGGCCAAAAGAAGTTAGCATAGTTCTAGGAATGCTGTGCAATGCACTATCATCCACAAGATGCACTAGTGTCCTATGTTGCAAAGAACTCAAGAGCTCAAACAGATGATCTAAATCTTACTTCTTGACTCAGATCAAGAGGCGTGAAGAATCGAACAATCAACAAAAAACTAAGAACTAAAGGGAAAGGCAAGAGAACTTGAAAGAAGATTAGCTTCGTGCATCTGAGTCTTTATTCCAAGTTTCCCTTCGTAGCTTGCACACAAATTATCAAGGGGAAAAGGTTGGGGTTGTATAGGGGTCTGCCTCAGTCAAACCACCGTATTGGTGTTCCCACCTCCACGGACAACCAATTTTGGAAAAGAGTGCAAAGGAAGTAAAAAAAATGTGTGGTGAAAACAAAACCCGCTTTGGAGTAGAGCCTACACCACAAAGTAGTGAATGAACTAGTAAGAAAGAGTGATAGGGAGAGAGAGTGTTACCCATAGGTCAAGACCCTCTTCTGGAGCACACGTGCACACTGTGATGTTCTTGCTTGAGATTTGGTAGCTATTGGAGAGGTGGTAGCTACTGGAGGGACCTCAGTCTAGCATGGATTTTCTAGTAAAAGTGTTGCTATTCAAGGATAGAGCTTACCCAAGAGTAGAGAAAGTGGTGAAAGTGCTTGAATTGAAGACTTCCAACCCCCAAATGAGGGCCAAAAAGAAGTTTTTAATGCATGCAAGGGTGACACAAAGCTGGTTTACTCGAAACCTAACTACCAAGATGTGTGTTGCAAGGGTCAGGGTTCTAGATTCACCATTTCAGACTCAAAAAACTGCCAAGATGCTAGCGCATCGCGTGGACATCTGCGTGCCGTGTAGGCGTCCAAAGCCTACATTTTTGGGAAATTCCCTATCAAGCTTCTGTCGTTTCACCATGTGTCCACATGGAGTCAAAATCGTAAAATTACGACTCAGGGGATTTTGTCATTAATTCTTCTAAGGTGTCATAAATGTTAGGCAAGATGCAAAAATATGGAAATTTCCCCTAGGTGGAATTCTATGACATTACATTTTCCCCCCACTTTAGTGGGCTCGATTTTGGAAAAAAAATAGCCTCACTAAAGTAGAGAAGAAAAATTTCACCTGAATTCTAAATTTTATATAAATGCATGCCAAAAAGGACCAGAGAGGTCACTGAGGTTGAGCCAAATGGTACCGAGGATGCCCCAAGCTTCTGAGCTCAACAATTAGCAACACAATAGTTTTGCAGCACTGTGTAAAAATGTATCTTGCAAAACTTAAATTTTGAGTTAGTTTCAAAAAATCGGAGGAAACTACCACAAAGAGAGGAATGATCAAGATAAAGGCGTCGATTTAGAGGAAAAATATGATTAAGGGGTGACTATATTCCCCCTCCTAAGTTTTCCCCCAACATGGTGGGGTAAATTCCAGAGAAACCGGGGGGCCATGAGCTCTAGGAAAAATGGGCCCCAAGGGGCCTATATATACCTTGGTGGACCCCAGAAGGGTCATTTTCACTATTCACTAAGAGAAAATTGTTGACTTTTGTGAGAGAAAAGTCAGAAAAATGCCAAGTAGGAGAGAGTACAAGGTGCCAAGGCTAGAGCACTTACATGAGGACATCGTCGCGGGCCATGAGTTTGACCAAGCAGGCTTCTTAGTTTTGAGCTTCGTGCATTTTAGCTCATTTTTTTAGATTTCATGTTTCGAGGTGCACAAGCATCCAAAATGTGCACCAACGTCATTTTTATGTGCTGTCATCTAGGACACACACTGGGGTCCCAAATTTGTGTTTTCATCCCAAGGATGCGATGGCATCCTCTTGGGAAACCATGGTGGTCTGGGATGCAGGCACGTCATGCAAACATTTGCGCGACGTGTAGATGTCCTTTTACATGTTTGCCTAACATGATCATGTTTCTGACTTAGAAATTTGTGTACCTTTTGTAGGATTCTGTTGAGATCTAGGAGCATCCTGAAGGGTGATCATTCCACCTCATCCATGAGCAGATGGATTACCTGTCACTGGATGAGGTCACACACTTGGAGCAGGTCGATCTCTGACACGTATTTACTATGCCAGAGATGTGATAACATGATGGGATTCTCATCACTCTGATGGAGTAGTGGGATGCTACCACACCATCTTTCCAGATGCCATGCAGAGAGATGACCATCACCCTCGAGGACATCTATCAAATCCTCGGGCTTCCCATCCGTGGACGGTGGGTGGTCCTGGATGACATCCGATTGGTGCGGGAGCATAGCGAGGGTGTTCAGTACTGCATAGGGCAGATTGATGCCGACAAAAACACAGGTCATATCTACACCTATTGGTATGATCATGCGAGGAATACAACACCATTGCTGCATCAAGTGATGGTAGTGACAGTTTCTTTTTAGATTAACATAGACGGGCGAGGTTCACATCTGCACGGGGGCCTCATTCTGATTATCGAAGAGATGGTTGAGAGCAAGAATGTTTTTTCCTAGGGGTGCAACATGCTAGTGTACCTCTACCAGGAGCTCAGATAGTACGTTCATTATGAGTATCGTAGTCTTACTACGTGCACACTTTTGTAGGTGTGGGCATTTAGACACATCATGTGCACCCGGCCAATTGGTTTTCCCCAACAATGATCGTATCAAATCCCGATGGCCCATTATTATGACATGATAGGCTAGTGGTGTTTCGAGGATTTATAGTTTTGGAGGCTAGAGTTTGACACTGTCACCATGAGAGAGGTTAGCTGGAGACCCTATCGGTATTTTAGGTGGGTTGATGACAATAGGTTCCTTAGAAACCTACAGTGGGATCATTTTTTAGTGGGTCACTACGAGTATATTATTGTTCCTTACTACTAGAGTTGGGTCATCCAGCAACACGACCGTGTATAGACTATACTACTTGGCATACCCACATACAATAGGGCACATCACAGTGCAATGAGGGTAGGTGATCACCCTCACCTCTCTATTACATACATTATCTTTTCAAATGATGACAAGCCTGATCATGATCTATTGTCCATGGTAGTGGTGGATAATGTTGGATTGGCAACAGACTACACACGATGGTGGAAGAGGCATCACCCTGCTCCAATTTTCAGTGAGGGTGCTTTGAGAGGGAACCCTAGCCCATAGGAGGACGAGCCCCACTAGCCTCCATAGGGCAGGTGGAGAGGCTACTAGCAGAGTGATGCAGAGGAGGAGGAGGAGGATCTAGCGTAAGAGGAGGAGGTGGCACCTATGAGGCCACAATGGTGGAGGAGATTAACTCCCCCCCAGCTACCCCTGTTTCCTTAGCATCACCAGTCTCCACCAACCCAGTAGTAGCAACATTAGCATCACTTGGGGTGGCCACAAATACTAGTGGCACATGCCCCAGTGTTGATCCATACACTGATCCCACATGGCAGCTAGGGGATCTAGGTATACATAATAGCTTATTGTTATTTTCATGCTTTCCATATTTTTGTTTATGCTTATATACATACACATGTCATATGATACTGATCCCTATCTCTCTCTTTGTGATTGTAGAGGATGCGTAGGGATGAACTAAGCTTATAGCTCAGTGTATTTCGGAGGTGGCCCCTATTATGCCGATCCAGGGGACAGTCCTACAGGCTTACCAACCTATTTCAACAAGGAGATATTCCCCCACTTTTGATCCAGTAGCATGTCTATGGATTGCATATGAGGAGCGGGGTGTAGAGGTGGTGCAGTTGACTACAAAGCTGATAGCCACCAGGGGATAGCGTGATCAGCTATCAGGGGAGCTGTAGACGATGCTCGCCAAGTGAGACATGATAGTGAGGAGATTTGATGCCACCAAGGCAGCGTGTAATGATCTCTAGAGCCGCATCGATGAGCTCGACGTGCAATTGACAACTGTGATCCTGACCAATGTTTAGCGACTGCAGTAGGAGCTTATCTAGGTGAAGATGGACATCTATTCGCTGCAGGGGGAGCTCAGAGGGATATGAGCGGGTCTATCTACATCACTTTCACAATGATCCCAGTCACAGACTACCGTGTAGCCTCCTTCCAGAGCACCAGAGCAACTGCCAAAGCCAGAGGACTCGGGGAGCCACATGCCATAGGGATAAGACCCCCTTTTTTGTATATCTTTTTTTGTAGTCGGATGTATATATACATACATACTTGTAGATATTTTGTATACACATATTCAACATCCACTCATTTTTTATAGTAGTGGCCCCATACATGTACATGACATTTGTAGTGTTCTTTAATCAGCTTAATAACTAGGAACATGAATTCCTCTATTTAAGGATTTGAACATCACAACCAACAACCATAATCTGCTAAAGAACCTCATTTAATTATCAACCCGAGGATGTGAACTTAAAATCGGTCAGCACAATATATGCACTAATCACCTTTCCCAAACATGCATGATTTCCTAAGATTATTTATATTGGAACTCTAATTACTGGGATAATTTTACTGAATAACTTGCTTTGGAAATGAAAACTAAAAGATAAAACTACTCTGCATCTTGTGGCTGCAGGAATAGTTGACAGCTCTATGTTTTTGCCAGCTGCAGGAACATACACATTAACTTCTATGAAAGAAAGTGCAGCTATCCTAACTTACAGAATGAAAGTATAGGAATTTCCCTAAGTGGGCCCCCTTAGGTAATTCGAAAAGTAGACAATAAATTAGGCGAAAAAATTCATAAACTTTATTGATTCAAGGTAAAACAATACATAGCATGCAATCTCTCTTGACTATATTTCTGAAATTGAAAATATGTTTACAACAACAATCTTCTAGCCCATTCTCTGAAGGAGAATGGGCCATTTGTTGAAACTAAATCTAACTACTAACTAACCTTCCCTTATAAATCAGGAGGTCTTTATTACATTCAACTAACTTAGCAAAGTAGTGGATAAGAATGAAAGAACTAAGTCAAATCAGTTCATCAGTCTTAAAGTGCCATCATCCTGGATTTATGCGCCATCAAGACGCCTTGAGCTAGATTTCTGAAACACTCCTCTTGTATGGCGAATGAGTTGAAATTGAATCCCTATTCTTTTACTGCTGAACCAGTCTTCATTGATTTGATCTTCTATCCATAAGTGGGAATTGAATTCCTTCCTCCAATCGTGGTACCTACAAAATATCCTGCAAGCTATTCCTGAGGTAGAGAGTTAGCTCAACACATTCAACATTTAAGATGATTCATCATTTTATTTATACATCTATTTAAGAATTAATCTAAAGCAAACATTATTCTAGGCGTGGCTGCAGGAAGTTCAACAGTAGAGGCTGCAGGAGGTTTGTCATCACACAAGGTTTACTAAGGCATTCATCAAACTAATAAAACATTTAAAGTAATAACTATGGAAGACTTAGTATAATATACTTATTACATTAAGCATAATTTTTTTATGTTTTATCGCATAATCAATACCAAATGTTTGTTTTAGCATAATGAAAAAGCATAAAAGTGTTTGTAAAAGTATGATCTAGATGTGCCAAAAATTGGGCTCATCATTCCCCTCAACCGAATATTTGTTGGACCCTTCAGCAAATCTAGCATTTCTTCTCCTGGAAAATTCTCTTAAATCGACATTTTGTTTTTGTCCAAACTCTCCATGCTGGAAACTCCAGAAGGAGCTTGCATCACCTCTAGCCTTTGCCATCTGTTATCCTCAGAACTCCTGTTATATATGATGTTGTGCCCCTTCATAGACAGTAATGGCCATAGGAGAATAGGTGGTTGCATAACCAAGGGCAACCAATTCTCCCTTTTTGTCCTGGGATTCCTCATGTATCTCTCTGCCCTTCTGGTTGTTGCATACAAGGTATTAGGAGCATGTGGTTCTGCTCTTTTTAATTGAAATGGAAGATGTTCCCATCTTGTTTGAATGTGTAGGTTTGTAGCCCCAAGATCATTATTTATTACCTGGGAATACTGAGAAAATACTTCTTGCCTCAAAGGCTCAATCAATGGCCTGATCTTTCATCTCTCCATAATTTCTTACAATCAAAGTAGATACTGATTCCATTATTTGATTCATTCCTCACTAATAACGGCATATTGACTTCATCAAGTTGATGACTATCAAATTGTCCCCCCCTGCTTATCTCATTGGTGATCCAGGAGATCAAAGCGCTGATATGAATATCACCAACATAACATAAGGGGTTCCAATATTTATCCTAGGGTACAGCCAAATTATGCAGATAAAATTCACATAGGAGATTCCTGATGTGCAGAGGTGAATCTCTATATGCCTCATAAAATTCTTCTGGGGTATCTAATGAAGGATTTTTACCTTTCTAGATTCTAATCGGTTGGAAGTTCAAATACATCTCTTTGAGATACATTGCATAAATAGGTGAAGGCGCTCGACACTACATTAGACACAAAACGAGTTCTACCACCTGGTTGAGAGTGTCATTTAAGTTAGCAATTTCAAGATTTTTGTTTTGGATTATCCTTTGTAATCTCTCAATTTCAAGTGCAGAAGTAGTCTATTGATGCTGGAGTTCTTCAAAACATGCCATCCCTGCAGAAAATTTCATGACATGGAGCGGAGATCTATGATTATAGCTTACTGCAGGTGATCACTGTATTTCTTCAGTTACATCCACCTTTCTTTGTTCCTCTTCTCCAATTTCCTCTTTATTATTTGATGGTTCAGAGTTTTCTTGTCCTGAATTACCTTCCTGTTGCCAACCTTCCTGATCTTCCTGGGTAGCAAGAATCTCATCAGTCATGCCAATTATGTCACCCTCTTCTTCTAATGGAATCACAACTGCTACCTCTTCCTTTCCAACATTTCCTACTTCTTCTTGTAGCTGTCCAGTCATACTTTCTTGTATCTGCTTTGCAATGGCAGCCAATTCATCTAGGTCTGCTCCTTCAGGTGTACCTACGGTCTCCACAACAACAGGTTCCTCCATTTCTAGTATAGGACTAGAAGGTTCTGAGGTTGGTGGTGCGACAAGAGTAGCATCAAGTGATTGTCAAGCTTCCTGGTTCTGGAGTCTAGAACTCCTTCTTATGGGAGTAGGAATTGTCTTACGCTTCTTTGAGGGCTTTTCCGTAGGAATAGAGAGGTTTTTTTTTTGTTTCCTTTTTGCAGGCTTAGGGTTTGCCACAATAGGTGACTTCCCTTTCTTAACATTGGAAGAAGACTCAAAATTTTTGATAGGGATTTTTTCAGAAAGAGGAATGTCATCCTGTGAATCGGATGATTCCTGAGTAGGGGACATAGTAGCAAAGGTTTGGCCTATGGACTAGGAGGTTCGTCACTTGAAGGTAAGAGGTTCCCTTCTAGGTCCAACATTTTGAATTTTGGGATTAAAATTGACAATGAATTCCTCCCAACTCATCCCTGATGTATCTTGAACATATTTTTCAACAAGTAATTTAATAAGGCAGTGGTGGGATACGGAGTTAACCCTACCCTTTCTAAATTCAGCAGCACTATTGGATAAAAAATTGTAAAGGAAGTTGGAAACATTCATCAACAATCCATGGTGTAATTGAGACAAAAGTTTGAAATGATGAGAATGCAGGACTGAAAACATACCTTCATAGGTTATGTATTTGATTATATATCCCACCTGTGACACCCAGTCCTACGGCACCCTCATCCTTTGTGCACCTTGCTTATCTACCCATAGTGGAGGGTCATTTGACCGAGTAAACTCTTCCCTGGCGCTCTTTGCATCCCTTCCTCAAGGAAATGTTTCTCCGACTTGAGGTAATCCCGTTATCTCTGCAATTCCTGTCAATTGATGCATTCATTGTTATACCTCTAACTTTTTATTTTCCTTCTTGAAATGTCCTTGTAAATTCCTCCGGAATGTCTACATCAAAATTTTCAAGCTTCAAAAAGTAATTAAGCCACCCATATTTCCTGAATGACGGCACATGCAGCACATCCTGAAGCAAGATGTTATGATTTGTAGGCTCATGTCGAATCAGCTGACCTCCCATCTCCTTAGTTTTCTGTAATATAATCCTTTAGGCGATGATCACCTAGATTTTTTCCAAACTTACACAACCAGAACTTCCTGCAACCCAACTCTACAGCAGATTCCTCCCCTCAACCGAAAATTTTGAACCCCTCTTCAAAAGATACAAAAAATATAGGAAAATGAATTCAAACATTCAATCTTCTTAGAAGGAGAAAGTAATCATAGATGAGTAAAATATATTTAGGTTCATTATTGTAGGAGGTATAGTGTTTGACTCATTAATTGGAGATTTTCAAATATCTGGAGCTCATGCCAAAAATACAGTGACAATGGACGTGACAAGGCCTTGAGGTGGTGGAAACAATGATGTGGCACAAAGATATAAAATGGAAAAATGTGCCCAATTGTGCGGAAAGGCCAAAAGGGATGGCAACCATATAGGAATGTAGTTTGCATTAATTAATACCAAAATAAATGTAATAAATAAAACAACTAAGCAATCTTAAAGTGAAGTGGAACTCACCTGGATGGAACCGCCGTAATTACTTGATGTGACTTCACTTCTTCATTGAAAAATGTGATCCGAAGAAATGTGGATGGTATGGAGAATGATAGGTGGATGAGGTGGCAGAAAGAGTATGAGTGGATGGATTATGGATGGAGTGAGTGAATAGAATGGGGATCCGAGTGGATGACCCCTTTATTATGACAGTTTTATGCACTTTTATGCATGGCCTAGGGAATCGAGTGATAACTCTATCCCTTTGGCTGCAGGATCAACTGTTTCCTGCACAAACTTGAATTGGCTCAGAAATTCTTCCCTATCAACGGGCTTATAGTAGATCTTGAGGTGATGCCCATTGACTAGTAGCTTGAATCAAACCTCATCAATGGTCCTCAATTGTACAACACCATTTGTGAATACTTCCTCTATCTCATATGAACCCAACCATCTAGTTTGCAGTTTGCCTTGATTGTCCTTATACTGTGAGTCATATAACAAAGCCCAATCTCCTGCTTTTAATTTCTTTTCTTTAATGTACTTATCATGCCATTTTATTCGCTAGTTTTGTATTATCTCAGTGTGGTGTAGGGCATTCTTTCAGAGCTCATTCAAGGCATTGAGTTGCATGACTCTTTCCTTTTGTGCAGTTGTTAAGTCCATGTCCATTTCCAATGCTGTTCTTAGAGTCTTATGTTCAAAATCTATTGGCATCACAAATATTTTACCATACACCATTTCAAAGGGTGTATATCCTGTAGCAGTCTTCCATGTAGTTCGATAGGCCCATATAGCTTCAGGTAATCTTGCAGCCCAGTCCTTTCTATGCAAATCTACAGTCTTAGTCAAAATGGCCTCTATATCCCTATTGGTGATCTCCACTTAGCCATTAGACTATGGATGATAAGGAGTTGATTCCTATGCCTTATGTTATATTCATTGACTAAGGTTGTAATTAGATTATAGGTAAACTGTGCCCCCTGATCTATCTCTATTTCCCTAGGGACACCAAATCTGATGAATATTTCCTCATAGAGGAATTCTGCTACTTTATTATCCCTAGCATGCTTCATAGGTTTAGCTTCTTCCCACTTTGTCACATAATCTGTGCATACAAGGATATAAGACTTACCATTTTAAGACGGATCAATTGGTCCTATAAAATTTAGCCCCCATTTGTCAAAGGGGGTAACAATCACTTGTGGAAATAGAGGCATCTTGTCTGATCTGGTTGGCCTTCCAATCCTTTGGCATCTATCACATCTTCTGGTGTATTTGGCTGCATCTCTATGCAACTTTCACCAATAGTAGCTAGTATTTAATATTTTCATTGCTGTCCTTTTTGTAGCAAAATGTCCACCACATAGCTCATCATGACTTGCATGCAGTATATCATGAGTGTATTCCTCTTGTACACATCTCCTCATAACTTGATCTGGTCCTGTATAAAACATGCAATCTGCAATCCAAGAAAAATTAAAACTTTTATCTACCAATAATCGCTTTTCCTTAGGGGAGAATTGAGGAGGAGTTCTTCCTGCAACAAGATAATTTTCTCTATCTGCATACCATGGGTGAATAACCTTGATTGCAAACAAATGCTTATCAGAAAAGGAATCCTCCATAGGTGCAGATTCATCTTGTCTTTGAATTCTAGATAGGAAATCAGCAACCACATTGGCCTTACCTGGCTTGTCCACAATTGTAATGTCAAATTCTTGCATTAGCAACAACCATCTTGCTAGTCTCCTTGCTATTGAGCTTTTTTTCATGAGATACCTGATTGTTGCATGATCGGTATGGACAAATATCTCTTAACTTGTGATGTAATGCCTGAATTTATTAAGGGCATAAATGATTGCTAACATTTCTTTTTTTGTAACAATATAGTTGAGCTCAGCCCCCTGCAAGTTCTTGTTGATGTAATACAGTGCATGTTCAATTAAACCACCCTTTTGTCTTAAGACAACACCAATGGCATAATCTGATGCATTTGTATGAATATGGAATGGAAGTGACCAATCAGGTCCTTTCAACACTGGTGCTTGTGTAAGGGCAATTTTCAGATCAAGGAATGCTCTTTCACATTCCTCTGTCTAGGAAAAATATGCATATTTCTTCAACAAACTGTATAGAGGGGCTGTTGTTTGATTGAAATCTTTGATGAATCTTCTATAGTATCCAACATGTCCCAAAAAGCTTCTCAATTCCTTTTGCTTGGTAGGAAAGGGGAGATTAGAGATGACTTCAATCTTAGAAGGATCAACCTGTATCCCTTGACTTCAATCTTAGAAGGATCAACCTGTATCCTTGCAGCAGAAATATAGTGACGAAGCACTATTCCCTCTTGCATCATCATGAAACACTTCTGACTATTTAGTGATAGGTTATTATCTTCACACTTTTATAGTACCTTCTTCAAATTGTCATGCACTTCCTCAAATGTTGCACCATAAACAGTAAAATCATCCATGTATATCTCCATATAGTCATGTGAGATATCAAAGAAAATACTTATTACAGCTCTTTGGAAAGTTGCAGGTGCATTGTAGAGACTGAAAAGAAAAACGGAGTAGGAAATGTCCCCCAAGGGCATGTAAAAGTAGTCTTTTCCTGATCCTCTAGAGCAATCTTAATTTGATTGTATCCACTGAAGCCATCAAGGAAAGAGAAATACTTTTTCCCTGATAAATTATCTAGTACTTGATCAATGAAGGGAAGAGGAAAGTAATATTTCTTTGTTGCAGAGTTGAGCTCCCTATAATCTACACACACTCTCCATTTTCATCCTTTCTTAGGAATGATAACCAGTGGGGAGACCCATTGGCTATCTAAGACTGGGTAGATAAAACCAGCATTCAACATCTTATGCAATTCCTCTTTAACAATTTCTCTCAAGGCTGTGTTGATTCTCCTCTGGGGCTGTCTAATAGGTTTGAACTCACTATTGATGAAAATTTGGTGTGTACATAGCTTTGGATCAAGTCCTTTCATGTCACTATAATCCCAGGCAAAAGCTGGTTTATGGGTAGTAAGCATTTTGACCATTGATTCATGTTGCTTGTTGGTAAGTTTATTGTTGATATTCAAGGTTTTTCATGCAGCTACTTCTACTTGGGAAGTCAATTCAAGCATGGATACTTCAGACAGAAAAGACATGTCTACTTCATGGGGCAATATTGTGTGCAAATAGTTAGTTGCTGCAGGATAATGAGCTGATGTGGGCGAAGGGAGAATGGTCTGTAAGGTGCATGGACTTTCTTCACAATGAGGGTGTTCAATACCATAATTAATTGTATAGTATCTCTTCCTCCTCTTATTGTGCAATGAAAGGCTCTTTGGTAATCATCATGAGATTGGCCATCGAATTCACTTCCTCTTCTTCTCCCAAATCAGGCCAAACGACCTATCTAGACTCAAGTTGAGGCTGGGCTGGAGAATAGAGGGTAAGCTTCTTTGTGTTATACCCATTAGATATTGTCATGTTACTAGTCCTACATCCTATATAAGCATCTGTAGTGGCTAACCATGACCTTCCTAGAATTACAGGATAACCTCCTAGGGATGCTTTTGGAGACAAAATCATAAAATCAGTAGGATATTCCCATGAATCTAGGGTGACAACAAAGTCTTCCCACTACCCCATCAGGTTTGACAGTTGAACTATCAGCAAGTTGCAAGACTATAGGTGTAGGTCTTAGATTAGAAATACTCAGCTTTAGTACAAGGTATTTGGTCATGATATTGATAACAACTCCAAGATCTACTAAAACATTCTTAATTTGAACCCTATTAATATTAATTTCAACAACAGGGCTGCTATGGTCTGAATATTTTGGGATGGTAAGCTTCCCTAGCATCAAATCAGAGAGTTGGCATAAAACATGAATAGTCTAAGGGTCTTTCTTCTTCCTACCCAGCTTTTTTAGACATGATTCTTTGATGACCTTGCTATAAATAGGTACTTCCTTAATTGCTTGAAACAAAGGAATTTTTACACATATGTGCTTTAGTTGGTCAAGAATGTCAAAGGTAGGCTCTTCTTGATTTTTCACAATTTCACCTTCCAACCTTTGTGGGAAATGAGGTGATGGTGTATTGGATACCTTAGGTAATGATGGAGTTTGTATTGGCTCATTGAGTTGGACTAGGCGATTGGCATCTTCTTCTTGCTCAATCTCCTTAGATGACAATTTTGAGATTATGGGAGGAGATGGTTTGGGCAACATAGTTCCTGAAAGTAAGTTGATATTATTCAGGTTTAGAGTATAGGTAGACTGATTATTAGGATCAACAAAATAAACTTGTTGCTAATGTTGCTGCTAGTGGTGGTTATTTGGATTGGGTGTTGATTGAGAAGGTAGTTGGGTTGGCTTTAGACTCTGGTTTTGATTGGCTACAGGAGGTGTCATAATTGACTGCTGCTGGGGTTGCTGCAGGAAACCAATGGGTGGATTTGGCCATTGCTGGCCTCCTCTCCACTGGTTAGACTACTACCAATTCCCCTCTGGAGGTTGCCACTGATTTTGTTGTGGTGACTTTCAGTTTCCTTGTGGGGGTTGCCAACATTTTTGTTGAGCATTTGGCCAAGGATTATTCCATTGAGGTTGAGAATATGGGCCATAACTTGGAGGGTACTGGTTCTGCCACTGAGTATTATATGAACCAAAATTTTGCAAGGGGTCCTGAAGCATACATTGTCTTGGGGCCCATGGCCTGTGCTGAGCAACAAAGAACACTTCTTCCTCTCCTTCAATGGTTTTGAACTCAGTAGGAAGATGCTGCACCTCCAAATTGGCCACTGCTTTGCATCTACAGTCCTTATTCCGTTGTCTGCAGTGAGGGTAATATTCAGCCAACATCGCATCAGCTTCATCTTTCTTCCTTCTAGCTTGCATGGTGTCTAGCTGAGTAGCTACATCATTTATAATATCTTGCTTGAAGTCGGACAAAAGGTTAGAGATTTCTCCTTTTGATACACTTGAACCACTTCCTTTTGCAATATAGGGTCGAAACCCCTTGCCTTTCTTCACATTTTCCCTAGATTAATTGAGATAGATCTTCTTAATGTCATCCCAATTACTTTGGGTGATATCTCCTCCAACCATGAGGTCTAGTGCTTCCATGCAAGTATCATTGACTCTTTTTAGAAAGAGAAGTTTTTTAGACTCCTCATTTAGCTAGTGCTGAGTGTTTTTCTGCACACTAAACAAATACCTAGATACATTTCCTCCAAGGTTTCATCCTACTTTTGTGACATCTTGAAGATGTCATCTCCTCTCATATCATTTCCCCTAAAATATTCTTTATACTTTCCTAAGAAAAACTCCTTCAATTCATCCCAAGTGGCCGCTGCATTGCCCCCTAATCCCATGAACCATTTTATGGCTGACTCCTTTAAAGTAGAAGGGAATAATTTCATCTTATGGGCTTCAATAGTATAATCATAACTCCTACATAGGATGCCAAAATCAAACAAGAAGGTATGAGGGTCCTTTGTAATAAGGCCATAGAATTTTGGAAGCGATGAGGCAGGGATATTTTTGAGATTATTATTGTCATGCAAGTCAGGGAGTGGGAATGGAAAAGTAGGCCTTGCCATCCTTGGTGGTGGTTTTGGGTTAGCTCCTGGCTGGTAGACGACAAGGACAAGTGGATTATTATGGGGGTCCTGGTTATTGAAAGTGTGCAGGTTATTCAATTATGTTGTGAGTAAATCAAGGTTATCAGGCTCATCAAACAGGTTCAAACTGATCTTTGAGGAAGAAGAAGATGAAGTGACTAGGTCCTGACCAACATCCAAATATGGTTCTTCTGGGATAATTTCTGGGTCAATCTCTGGGTCATTTTCTTGGATATCTAAACTTCTAGGAAGGAATCTTCTAAATTGGTCTCTTCTTCTAAGCATACAGTAAGAAGTAAATCTAAACTATGGAAAAATGTTGGAATAGTGAATTTTGATCTAAACTCTAGGAATAAAACTTCAAGCTATCTACTAGCATGCCTGCAATAGGTCTTTAGTTTGACACCATCCCCGGCAATGGCGCCAACAATGTAGTGTTCTTTAATCATCTTAATAACTAGGAACATGAATTCCTCTACTTAGGGATTTGAACATCACAAACAACAACCATAATCTGCTAAAGAACCTCATTTAATTATCAACCCGAGGATGTGAACTTGAAATGGGTCAGCACAATATATGCACTAATCACCTTTTCCATACATGCATGATTTCCTAAGATGCTTTACACTGGAACTCTAATTACTGGGATAACTTTACTGAATAACTTGCTTTGGAAATGAAAACTAAAAGATAAAGCTACTCTACATCTAGTGGCTATAGGAACAGTTGACAACTCTGTGTTTTTGCCACCTGCAGGAACATACACATTAACTTCTATGAAAGAAAGTGCAGCTATCCTAACTTACAAAATGAAAGTATAGGAATTTCCCTAAGTGGCCCCCCTTATGTAATGCCAAAATTAGACAATATATTAGGTGAAAGACTTCATAAATTTTATTGATTCAAGGTAAACCAATACATAGCACACAATCTCTCTTGACTGTATTTCTGAAACTTAAAATGTGTTTACAACAGAAATCTTCCAACCCATTCTCCGAAGGAGAATGGGCTATTTATTGAAACTAAATCTAACTACTAACTAACCTTCCCTTATAAATTGGGAGGTCTTTATTACATTCAACTAACTTAGCAAAGTGGTGGATAGGAATGAAAGAACTAAGTCAAATCAGTTCATCAGTCTTAAAGTGCCATCATTCTGGAGTCATGCGCCATCAAGATGCCTTGAGCTAGATTTTTGAAACACTCCTCTTGTATGGGGGATGAGTTGAAACTAACTCCCTATTCTTCTGCTGCTGCCGGTCTTCATTGATTTCGTCTTCTATCCACAAGTGGGAATTGAATTCTTTCCTCCAATCGTGGTACCTGCAAAATATCCTACTAGTTATTCCTGAGGTAGAGAGTTAGCTCAACACGTTCAACATTTAAGACGATTCATCATTTTATTTATACATCTATTTAAGCATTAATCTAAAGCAAACACTATTCCAAGAGTGGCTGCAGGAAGTTCAATGGTAGAGGCTGCAGGAGGTTTGTCGTCACACAAGGTTTACTAAGGCATTCATCAAACTAATAAAACATTTAAAGTAATAACCATGGAAGACTTAGTGTAATATACTTATTACATTAGGCATAATTTTTTTATGTTTTATCCCATAATCAATATCAAATATTTGTTTTAGCATAATGAAAAAGCATAAAAGTGTTTGTAAAAGTATAATCTAGATGTGCCAAAAACTGGGCTCATCAACATTTGTTTCATACATTGGACATATATATATACACCAGTTTCAGTATCATGGCTTTGCTTATGTGTAGGTTTTTCACTTCCATGTATGTTCATGTTATGGATTTTACTTTCTTATATGGATGTATACTTTCATTAGATGTGAATCACGATTTAATTAAACACAATTTTTTACATGTTAATTGAATGCTATGATGATCTAATTACTTTAAATGATGTAATGTGATGTATGGATATTTAGCATAGTCAGAAACACGTATGTATTTTTTTATTACATGCACACACACATGGTCATTCCATTGACACAAAAAGTTTCATGATGTGAAAATGAGTAAATGTTAATATGCAATACTACCTTTTAGGGAGAACACCACATACATGGCACATTAGAACACTATGCATAGTATCGACGAGGATGCATTGCATTAACAGCTTATTTTAAAGGTATCCCATCCATGGATGACAATCCATAGGTGTCAAAACCATATACAAAAACCATGATGTAAGGACCTAGCCAGTTAGGACTAAATTTCCCTTTCTGGTTAGGTGGTGCATTTACATTTCGTTGACTTTTGTATAGAACCAAGTCTCCTAGTTTGAAGGTTCTAGGAAGCACACCCTGATTATATTGCCTTGATAGCAACCATTGATAAGCTTTAAGATGATCTAGGGATTGTAAATGGTGCTCGTCGAGAATCTCTAGTTGATGCAAATGATTAACCCGATAGGTTTCATCGTCAATCACCCCTCTAAGGGAAACCCACAAAGATGAGATTTTCAACTCCAACAACATGATAGCTTCTACACCATACACAAGGTTATAAGGCATTGTTCCAATCGCCATGTGAAAAATCATGTTATAAGCCCACAAAGCATATGTCAGCTAGATATGCCAATCTTTGCCATGTTTATTAACTGTTTTATGAAGAATGAGCTCAAGTGTTTTATTAGAATCTTCTACTTGGCCATTGAATTGCGGATAATATGGTGTAGAGAACCTATGTTGAATACAAAATTTCTCCAAGAACTACTTCACTTCCTTGTTTTTAAATGGTGTACCATTATCAGAAACAAGTGTAGCAAGCAACCCAAAACGAGAAATGATGTTGTTCAAGAGGAAGCTACAGATAGTTTTAGCATTCGTGGATCAGAGCAAATTAGCCTCAACCAATTTTATGAAATAATCCATAGTGGTAATGATAAAGGTATGTCCTTTGGAAGAAGGATGTGATATCTTCCCAATAATATCCAGCCCCCATTTTGTGAAAGGCTAAGGAGAAGTTTGATTTTGCAACTTCTGAGCAAGAGTATGGATAAGGTGGTTATGTTGTTAACATTGAAGGCACTTCTTGATGAAACTGAAGGAATCTTGTTCCATCGCCTACCAATAGTAACCCATGTGTATCAGTTTCCTCTCCAGGGAGCTGCCACCGAAATTTCCACCCCCAAAGCCTACATGGGCTTCTTTAAGGGCAAGGGGTATTTCCATTTTAGTGAGGCATCTCAACAACAAGCCGTTATAGCCTTTTCTATAAAGAACGTCTGACAAGATGATGTAACATGCCAAAATATTTCTTATACGAGTACAATCAATTTTGGTTGTGCCACTGGGAAATTTTCCAGTCTTTAAGTAGTTGTAGATACTATAGAACCACTCTCCCGAGTCTGCCTAAACACAAACTAGAGACTCAAGCTCAGGTTGATCGGGAACTATTGGAGTTCATGTGACCTAAACCATGAAGTGATATTCCTTCGTATCCTCTTCTGAAGGCACCAAGGAAGTAGTGCTTTCCATGGCATCCACATGTTTTTTTTCTCTCCTAGGTATATTGTTTATCATGAAAGAGGAAAACCTATTGAGCAAAGCAAAGCGAGGTCTCGATAGCAGGACAAATTGCTTTGTTTAGCTTGATAAGTTCTCGTGATATTATTCACTATAAGTTTAGATTCACCTAGTATACGAAGATGTTTAATCTTCAATGCAATCATAGTACATAAACCAACAATAAGAGCTTTGTACTCTGTGATATTATTAGTGCAAGGAAAATCTAGTCGAAAAGATAGGGGGACCGGTTTTCCTTCGGGGGATATCAGGACCACACCTGCTTCAGAATCGATCTGACACCTTCATCCATTGAAGTACATCTTCCATTTGAGGTCATAGTTGATTGTGTAGATGTTCTCATTAGGGAATAGGTCCAACCCAAGGAAGGAACAAGGTGAGGGAGTGTCTGCCAATTGATCAGAAACCACTTGTCTTTTTAATGATTTTTGAGTAATGAATGTTATATCAAACTCAGAAAGAAAAATAACCCACTTCGCTAATCTTCCCACAAGGTCAGTGCTAGAGAACAAATGTTCCAGAAGATTTGTTTTTACTATGACATGGGTTTGAGCATGGAGGAAATAGTGCCTCAAATTCTGTGTAGAAAATACAAGAGCAAGACATTGTTTCTCTATGGATGAATAACAATTTTAATAATCGATGAGGATGTGGCTAATGCAATAGACCGCTCTCTCTCTTCCTGCATCATCGTACTGAGCTAGGAGGGCCACCAAAGCATATGGTGACATGGGAAGGTAAATAAGGAAGGGTCTATCTTGCATAGCTGACATCAATATAGGAGGATTGGTCAAATAGACTTTTATGGATTCAAAAGCTTTCTGACATCCTTCATCCCATATGAAGCGAACATCCTTTTTTAGTAAACGAGTGAAAGGAAGGGTATGGTTAGCCAACTAAGATATGAATTTGTGAATTGTTTGAATCTTCCCCTATAAACTTTGTAACTCGGTGATGTTCCTCGGTGGAGGCATGTTAACAATAGCATCAATATTATTTGTGTCAAATTTGATTCCATGAGAAGAGACTATAAATCTAAGAAGCTTTCCCATGTCTACATTGAAGACACACTTATGGGGATTGAGTCTCATCTTGTAAAATCAAAGCCTTTCAAAGATAAGATAAAGATTCTTCACATGGTCTTGACAATTTACGGATTTCACCAAGATGTCATCAACATAATCTTCTAAGATTTTATGAATGAAATCATGAAATATTAGGGTCATCACTCATTGGTATGTCATTCCTATGTTTTTTAAACCAAAAGGCATGACCACATAGCAGAAACTCCCCCAAGGGGTAGTGAAGGTTATCTTGTATTGATTGTCTGGGTTAATACATATTTGATTATAACCTGAGAAGCCATCCATAAAATATAAGAACACATGGCCTATGGTTGAGTCTACAATCATATCTATATTAGGCAACAAAAAAAAATCCTTAAGAGAAGCCTTGTTAATATCTTGAAATTCAATGCATATACGAATACAACTGTCAAGTTTTCTAAAAACAACTATATTCAAAATCCGAGGAGAATAGTCAATGGGATGGATAAAGCCTACTTTCAATAGCTTCTCTATCTTAGTCTTGACCATCAAAGCTACCCTAGGGTTGATCTTTTGAATTTTCTACTTAACGGGCTTGGCAGTGGAACATAGAATGATATTGTGGACCACTATGGATTCATCAATACTGGACATATCCTCATATGTCCAAGTGAAGATATCAGGGTAAGCACGTAATAGAGCAGAATGCTCACCTGCTTCCTTGGGAGAGGCACTTCCCAACTTTGATCACCTTTTCTTAAGATTTAGCATCCATGGGGACCTCAAAAATATCTCCTTTAATGAGGGAGTTGTGGTCCTCAAGATGAGATATCAGAACATCATCACTGATGTTAGATAGAGGGTCTTCCTCATTAATGCTCATAATAGATTCTCCAAAGTATGCTTGTTTATGTAAGCAATATGGGAATTGTTTCTTGTGATGGTAAGGAGGTAACAGAGAGTAAGCACCAAGAAAATCCCCTAAGGCTTCATTCAAAGAGAGACATCTATAGGAACTTTCTTGGCTTGTCCCCTTTCTTCTATCAACTCAGGATAGACCAAGTTTAATAGTTCAGCCAAAATCATATTACGCTCCACCAAGGTTTTTGTCTAGACTATTCAACAAGGAATCCCAAGCATAGATAGCATTTTTGTTGCTTAAACTAAATAGGGACTTGTATTCTATGTTCAATACATCTGAGGCCTTTCTACCCATAGCCATACCGAGAAGCAAGTTTGTAACCAAACCCATAGCGAGCTTGTAGAGTTTCAGGAGGGGGCGGCTCTATGTAGAGTGTCTCGTTCCACCAATGGATGTTGAAAGTTTCTATGATAGTGGTCCCACTTCCCTTACTTGGTTCACAAACATTAACCTCCTTTTCTGAAAAGGAGTCACTCTCTCGAGGAGGAGCGATCTCCTAGATAGGATCACACTTCACTTCCTCAATGAGAGGGTCACTCGTCCTCTTGTTAGCATAATCTGGGAATTCTATATCAGAGGGGTCTGACTTATACTCCACTATGAATAATTATTAGAAGTTCAAGGAACCCCAGTCATCACCTAAGAGAGCATTCGTTTTAGGAGATGAAGGAGAGGAAAAAAAAGATTCACAATCTACCGCCTTAGGTGGTTCATCTCGGTTGATAATCACTTGAGGGACAACTTCTGTAGTGGGTATCAATGAGGAACATGCCATAGCATCAGTAGTTAATGAAGGAATGCAATTATTGAGAGTGGATACAACCAAATTACAACCAGCAATGACCAATAAACAAAGGTGTACAACCTTTGGATCTACTTTAACTGTAACCACCTGATTGTTAGCAACAAACTTTAAGGAATGATGTAGGGTAGAAGTTATTGCACCCATATAGTGAATCCAAGGTCTTACTAAGATAAAATTATATGGTAATGGGTTGGGCATTACATAGACCAACGTAGGCAAGATAACAAGGCCCAATTGCAAAGGTAGTATTATTGTATCTAGAGCTTGGCTGCCAGTGTTATCAAACCCATGAATATACAAGGAGGAAGCTGCTAAAGAGGATGAATCAACTTTAATTTTAGGTAGTAGATCTATACTGCAAACATTGAGAGCTGAGCTAGTGTTAACGAGGGTACGTCTAATAACAATAGTGTTAATGTTTACTATAATCATCAAAGGTTTTGCTTATTTTTGCACATTTGAAGGTGGGAGTTCTTGTGGGTGGAATGTAATATTCAAAAAATATGCTCGAATATGTGCCATCAACGCAACAACATCCATGGGCCTAGCAGAGGTAGACAAGAGAATATTTTGTAAGCCTTCCCACAACATCTCTTGATAAACCAAAGTGGTCTGAAGCAAATCTCGAAGTGAGATCTTAGCCGGAGTAACACAAAGTTTCTTGAAAAGATCATAATCACCTGGTGCTTTGATCGTGGGTTTAGGAGCCTAAGGAAGGTCAGGTTGAGATGGAGGTAAAGAAGTAGGAGTTGAGTCTGGTTGTGATGTAGGAATAGTAGCTTGTTGTTCTAAGTTTTCTTTTTTTCTCCTTGTAGGGTACATATGCCCGACAACATTATAAGAAGTAGAGTCAGTTTTGCAAATCTTGAATACAAGTCTACTGGATTGCTATGACTTGAAATCCCATAGACGAAATAGTCCTTTCTAGGGAATGGCTTAGTTGGGGTCATGTAAATGACAGGTTTCTTAAGGCTTAGAGGAGCCACATAAACTACTACCACATTTACTAGCTCTTCAATTGGCAAGGAAAGAGTTTTTTTTGGAGATTTACATAGAGGGGAGAGTGTTTCTAAGAAATCATCTAGAGCATCTTCCATCATATCGAAATCTCATTCAAAAAAATACTCATTATGACTAGACAACATTATGAAAATGGATCCGACGGTTCACGTTAGGTTCACCAAAATGTGATATAAGAGGGATTTTCTACACATGAGTCTCTTTCTTCTCAAGAGATCACCAGGGAATGAACTGCCCTTATACACCTCAAACTGAACGAATCAATGAAATCATGAAGAGAAGTGAGAAAGTAGATTCGAGATCCGAAAGAGAACGACTTCTAAGTTTCTATCCTCGGTTGAGGAGCTCTTAGCCAAAAGATTTTAGTGCAGTTCTAGGATGCCAGCACGACAAGCCATCATCCACAAGACGTGTTGGCATCCTAATCTGCAAAGAACTCAGGAGGTTAGACAAATGAATCTGAATCTTACTTCTTGACTCAGATCAAGAGGTATGAAGAACCGAACAATCAACAGAAAGCTAAGAACTAAAGGGAAATGCAAGAGAACTTGAAACAATATTACCTTCATGCGTCTAAATCTTTATTCCACATTTCCCTTCGTAACTTGCACACAAAAGATCAAGGGGAAAAGGTTGGGGCTGTATAGGGGTATTCCTCATTCAGACCCCCGTATTGGTGTTCGCACCTCCATGGACAACCAAGTTTGGAAAAGAGTGTAAAGGAAGTAAACAAAGTGTGGTGAAAACAAAACTTGCTTTAGAGTAGAGCCCACACCACAAATTAGCGAATGAACTAGTAAGAAAGAGTGATAGGGAGAGAGAGAGAGAGAGAGTGTTACCAACGGGTCAAAACCCTCTTTTGAATCACACGGGCACATCATGATGTGCTTTCTTGAGAGCTAGTAGTTGCTGGAGGGACCTCATTCTGGCATGGCTTTGCTAGTAAAAGTGCTTCTATTCAAGGATAGATCTTACCCAAGAGTAGAGCAAGTGGTGACAATGCCTGAATTAAAGACTTCCAACCCCCAAATGAGGGCCAAAAAGGAGTTTTTAATGCATACAAGGGAAACAAAAATCTATTTTAGTCAAAACCTAACCACGAGGATGCCTGTCGTAAGGGTTAGGGTTCTAGATTCACCGTTTCAGACTCAAAAAACTGCCAGAACACTAGCACGCCACGCAGACATCCACGCACCGCATAAGCATCCAAAGCCTATATTTTTGGGAAATGCCCTATCAGGCTTCTGTCATTTTACCATGTGTCCACATGGAGTCAAAATTGTGAAATTCTGACTCATGGGATTTTGTCATTAATGCTCCTAAGGTTTCATAAATGCTAGGCAAGATGGAAAAATATGGAATTGCCCCTAGATGCAACTCTGGGACATTACAATATTGTACCATAAGTCTATTGTATCATGTATTATACTTCTGATATAATACCCTCACATGTGTTTGAGGAGACATTGTAGTTCATGATGTAACAATGTAATATTGTAATTCATTGTTGAACTTTTTCTTGTAATTAGTAAAGTTAATGATGTACCCTATTTCTGTTAGTTAATGAAATTGATTTTGAATGGCATCTATTGATGCCATGTTATGGTTAATTCATACTAGTAGATCATTTATGTGATGGATTTAATGTACTCCTTAATGATGTTGCTTTTGACATTATTATTTGAAGATGTATGTCTTGATCTGATCAATAATGCAACCATTGAACCTTTGAGGGCATTGACTTGGACCGAGAGGTACCCAAGATTTGATATCTTGAGGAGTGACTTCTAAGGTTTAGGTATCTCGAAGAGTCACTTCTAAGATATCATATCTTGAGGAACTTCTTAGTGTGTCAAAGATACCTTAATGCGATTTGATATGGTGGATCATAGTCTTGTGGAAGTTTTGAGTTATTGGGTGTATCTCCTTGGTGGATGCCCCAATGTTCTAAATTAGTTGGCATAGCTTAACTTTATGTATGTTTAGATACATTCATCATTCTTGTTATTTTATCTTGTAATTCAACCTTGTACTCTCTCTTGTAATGGATAATGTACATGATGATTCTTACATATGTTAGTTAATTAAATGGTCTTTGATATTGTTATATTGATGACACGATACAAATAATTCATATTGGTTGATCTTTTAAATGAGATAGAATAAATGAAATTCATATTATTAGATGGATTTGTTAAATGTGATGAATTATATTTATTGTTAGTTTGATTGATGGGATTCTAGTAGTGTAGTCATGGAACCTTAGAGGACCTAGATTTAGAATGCAAGTTATTGTAATATGAAACCTTTAATATGTTGCACTTCAAAAAAAAATGGTACCATTATCTTAGTATTATAGTGTGTTGTCCTCTAGGGTTTCATGGTAGGGCGTTACATAATCTATGTTAATCAATTATTACAATATAATAAAATGTACTACAAAATAAATTGTAAAAAATAAAATATAGACCATATTGTATAGTATGTTCAATTTATGTGAAAAAAATATTATGATCAAAACTCAATTTTATATTAAATAAAACCTAATTAATATTATTAGAAACACTTATAATTAAATGTAACCTTCTAATAAACATAATGCTTCAACAGTTGGTTGGAGTAGTTAGACAAAGGGAAAATCGTAGATTTTCTTAATACCCTACTCATAAAGTAAAGATTTTCTCTCACTTGTTAATTGATTAGCAATTTCTATGCTTGACGACTAAGAATCAAGAATTTGATTTAATCATATCTATATAATCTAGTTGTGGCAACTTTAAATGACATCAATCAAGTTCTATTTAAGGAAAAAAAACTTTTACTTGCATGGTATTTAAAACCTAAACCAATGTAAATTTACTGTGGTAGGCTTAAGCCTTATAAATTTAGACCATGGTGAAGGCATTTGCATGAAAAATATCTTTCAAGTTATATTCAAAATGGAGACTTGGATTAAATATGAACAACGCCCATCTTATTTATTTTAAGATATAGAAGTTTAACAGGATTTGTGATTTTTGTTGTGTTTATTTAATTAATTCCACTTTATCCTTATCCTTGTCCATTTAATTCTATCTCTCAAACTTGTTCACATGGATCATAATCTAAAATTTCTACCATGTGATAAGTGTCCCCTTCACATGTCTAATTAACTCCTTATCTAGATTCATTGAACCTAGGCGACTGATGAAAAGTAAAACCATCTTTTCATTTTATCCACTCATTTCAATCCCACCTCTTAATCCTAGCCATTCACATAATAATTTTTGTCCTTATCTCAATATTAAATCTAGATCATATCCCTCATGTGACTTGATCTTTTCACATGACTTTATCTTTGAGCCTAACCCTACTCCTCATTCAATCTTATCCATCCATCATCAATATATTCTAGCCCTTGATTTTGCCTCTTAAAATATCTATAACTAGAGGCCCTCATCCTTGATCAATAAGAGGAATCAAGCTATCATACCCTTATGTTGTAATTTATTTTATCTCATTTGTGATCTTACCATGGTTATGTTATTCTATTGAGAAATCCACATATTATTATTATCACAAGAGTAAATCAAATGGAACTAGGGTGCATTCCATTTAAGCTCATCTAGGAGGATGGAGATTATTTGAGGTATAAAATTGATTTACATGATTTATCTATATTGTTTTGATTCAACTCATTTCCTACTTCATAATCCATATACCAATTGGGTCCCAAAAATATGCTAGCACACAAGCATTAGTGAGAAAAACATGACATAGTAAGAAATAAACATGAGGTTTCCTTACATGGAATACTTTTATTTTCAATATAAACTAATTTTATATTTTCTCGGTGGAGAGTACTTACTTGATCTACATATGTTTTCCTTCCAGTAGGTAGTGTTTTTGTTCTATTTGAAATGAAGCATAGATTCTCAAACATGGATTGAGCCTTCTGTATAATACTACACTTACTCTCATTTAGTATATCAACAATGAGTCTAATATGGGAGCCCATAAAAAATTTGGTCAAAATAAATTTTAATGATCATTAAATTAAAAGTGAAACCAAGTGTAAACATCATATAATATAGATTTATACACTCACAATTTATTTATCCTTTTTGCATATCAATATCTATAATGAAAATAATTTTTCTTTTCGAAAAATTTGTATATAATTTTTTAAAAAGTGTTTATTTTGATCAATATAATACCACATTATAACATAATATATATAATTTAATTTTTTAATAATTATAATATTGATGCACCCTTATAATAATAATGCGAACCATGATATTAATTTTAGCTAATGTAATAATGATGTCGATAACAATAGCAACTATGTTTGTGTAACAATGGAGGGGCCAGTTTTCAGACTTCTCTCTCCTTTGCCTACATTTGAACAACCTATGTGCATGGTGGATTCTACTTTGGGGGTACCCCATGATCCCCCTCTGTCCCATCCTGACCTAAGCCTCGCCCTATTGCATGAGGACTCATGTCCCTTAGGAGCCACTCCTAGCTTGTCCAAGTCTAAGGTTCCCATGATCCCGAGTTAGCCCAGGTCACCCGTGATTCTGGTCCTATCTGATGTGGAAGTGCTGACGATTGCAGTCCTTTTGGAGGTTCAAGGATGGAAAGATGTATTGAATAATGGTATTTAGAGTACTAAGGTCACCACTCCTCACCTAGAAGAGGAGTTCATTGTCACAGGCATGAATTTTTCTATCTATGATTCAGTCAATGATAAGATTCTTTCCTCAATGAAAAATGAGGTGGTGGGTTGTTTTCTCTCCTTTCAACCTTTAGTGGATATGGTTCAAAGATGGGTTGTTGGTAAATGGTGCCTCAAGGAAAGTGTGGACATATGTGCTATGATAGGAGGGTTTTTCATGTTCAAGTTCATGTCTTTAGATGATCTAGTCGCGATCCTCTCTTTTGGGCCTTGGGTGTATGAGAAGCACAGTTTGGCCTTATGTTGCTGGAAGCCGAGTTTCGACCCTGCAATGGATCTTAATAAGGTGGCATCAGTTTGGGATCAACTTCCTGGTCTACATCTAGATTATTGGGATGAATCCATTTTCAAAAGCATAGGGGATTCATTGGGAAAGTTTATTACTTTAGACTCCATTACTCGATCCAAATTCAAGTTAGTTTTTGCCCATTATTGTGTCAATATTGGTGTGCACAAGATGCTTCCTACCTCTATGAAGCTATGCTCTAAGTTTGGTTCTTGGGTCCAACCATTCTATTATTAGAATGTGGTGGTCTAATGTTAGAAGTGTGCTAAACATGGCCACCTTATTTCTAATTGCAAATCCTCTTTTAATCATGTGTCTAACCCTGGTGATTTTGTTGCTGACGATCACTATCCCTTTGAAAAAGACATCTTGAAGATTGTTGAATCTTTTGTTAAGTCTAGATCTCCTACCTTGGATGACCCCCCAGTCCTCGGGGATCATTCCCTTGGGGAGGATGTTTCATGTTCAAGCCTGGCTCTAGTCATTGTTGCCCCTATTTTGGCTACAAGTGTGGTTGTCGGAGCAAACTTGGTGGTCAAAAATCTTGCTTCTATGTTGGCTGTGAGTTTGTCTATTAAGGAGGACTCGATGGTTGGGTTTGTCTCCCTAGGGAACACTTTTTGGGGGGATACAAACTTTGGTGCCTCCTTAAAGAATGTTAGGTATGACCTTTCTGTTGGACCCAGTATGACCAAAGGAGAAGGCGAAATATTGGAGGAAGTGGTTTCCAAAGTTAAAGTTGAGAAAGGTGTTCTAGATCTTCTGGATTTAAACCGGGATAAAGTTTTGGAAGAGGAGTCTTGGTCAATCCCAAAGAAAAATGGGAAAAAGAAGAAGGCCGATGTGGGTGGTGACTCTAAACTAGGTAGAACCAGCCAACGAAAAACTAAGCAGAGGGAGACATTGAATGAGATATCAATTGGTAAACAGAGGAAATTGGAAGTCTCCTCAAAGAAGAGTAAAAATTTAAGGTTATGTCCTGGCATGTGTGAGGGCTAAATATTTCTCATAAACAAATTGTGTTGAAAACGTATATTTTAGAACATAAGATAAAAGTTTTACTGTTATAGGACACTAAAATGAAAAAAGAAAATTTAGATAATATTGCTAAGTATATATGGTCAAGTTCTCTTTACTCTTGTAGTGATGCTAAGGGGCCATTTGGTGGGATTAAGTGTGTTATGGAACCCCTCCAGGATCAATGTAACTGAACTATTCCACTATCAGAGTAGTGTGGGAGTCTTATTTTCTTACTCGAGTCGCTTTGGGTCACTTATTAATGTTTATTCTCTTAACTAGAGGAATGCTAGGAATGCCCTATGGAAAGGTCTATCTAATAGGTTAAAAAATAATAGGGGGTCTCATTGGTTGGTGGCAAAGGATTTCAACTCCCCATTATTTCCTTCTGAGAAAAGTGGTGGTCTGGTGGATTATTATGACAACATGGCTGATCTAGCGAATTTCTTAAGTTCAACTAGCTTGATTGACATTGACCTATCAAGTCAATCCTTTACTTGGACCAAAAAAAATCTTGGGGAAGGTTTGATTCAAGTTAAACTAGATAGGTTCCTTTGCTCTTGCAACTGGTCAGCCTTTCTTAGTGCTAACCTCATTGCCTTGCCTAAGATTGTTTCTAACCATAACCCTTTATTACTAGTCATGAATGATCTTTCTACTATTGGACCCTTCCCTTTTAGGTTTGAGATTATGTGGAGCTCTCATCCTAATTTTAAGAATAAAATTGCTAAATGGTGGAATATTCCTATTCGTGGTTCACCCATGTTCAGGATCTTTTATAAACTTAAACATATCAAATGTATGGTGAAAGGTTGGAACAAAAGAGTTTTTGGAGATTCCTTTCAAAAGAAAAGAGCTCTAGGGGATAAGTTGAAGACCATCCAAAAAAATATGGAAGATGGAAATGTCAGCTTATCAAATTGCAATCAGGAAAGAGAGAGCCGAAGGGAATGGGAGCAAATTTTAAGGAAAGAGAAAATATTTTGGAAACAAAAATCCAAAGTTCAATGGTTGCAATAAGGGGACAAAAATACCTAATTTTTTCATGTTTCTACCTTGAAATACAAGAAAATAAATCAAATAACTAAGTTGCATGATGAGTGGGGAGATGTGGTCAAGATGCCCACCCAGATCGGTTTGCTAGTGGTAGATTGATTTTAGAAGGCTTATTTGGTCCCTGTTGAGGCTCCCAATTTGGCTTTGGACAATTTGCTGATGGACCCTCTCCTGACCACCATTACTCATGATGATAACCTCAACATCCTTAGTGTTGTCACTCATGAGGAAGTCTGATTGGCCACTTTTAGCATGAGGGCTTACAAGGCACCTAGCCTGAATGGTTTCCCACTAAATTTTTTCTAGATTTTCTGGGAGATTGTTGGTGGGGACCTTATATTGGCTGCTAGGTATTTCTTCAAATTTGGTAAGATTCTCAGAAAACTAAACCATACTTTTATTTCCTTAATTCCTAAAATTGTTGATCCCTAGTCTAGACTGATTTTAGAACCATCAATCTATGCAATATTTTTTATAAAATCCTCTCTAAAATCTTGATGAATCATCTTAAACCCCTCCTGTACAAAATTATCAGCCCCACTCATAAAGGCTTTGTTCCTGGTCAACATATTCTTAATAATACTATAACTACACATGGATTTCTCCACTCAATGGAAAAAAGGAACATGCCACTATGGCCCTCAAACTGGATATTTCAAAAGATTATGAAAAGGTGTTATGGGACTTCATTCCTAAAGTTCTAGCTAAGTTTGGTTTTGGTCAACATGTGGTCAACCTCTTAATGTAATGCATATCCATGATGAAATACTTTGTGTTGGTTAATGAGATTCCTTGGGGCTTCTTTAATGCAGAGAGAGGCATTAGGTATGGGGATCCCCTCTCACCCTATCTTTTTATCATGGTCATGGATGTCCTGAGCAGGAACATTTCTAATCTGCTATTGGAGGGGGCCATTTAAGGTGTTAAGGTTGCCTCTTCTTTAGAGCCTACTGTTGTCCAACAATTTGTGGATGACACTTTTCTCTTTGGGTAAGCCTCTATGATTGAAGCTAGGAAATGGAAAAATTGTCTCAATAACTATGTTGCTTGCTCTGGGAAATGTATTAAGTATAATAAAAGCATGATCTATTTCTTCAACATCACTCCTACTCTTCAAGCTCATGTGACTATTGTTCTTGGTTGTTTGAGTCGCTCTCTCCCTTTGGCGTATCTTGGTTTACGTCTTACTATTAAGGAAGTCATCCCTGACTTCTGGAATTCTGTCCTTGAAAGGATACAAAAGAAGTTGGCTAGCTAGAAAGGTTTCATCCTTAGTCATGCTGGAAAACTGCAACTCCTATCCACTGCTCTTCAAGGGATCCCTATTTATTTCCTCTCCATTTTCAAGATCCTTAGATATATTTCTTACAAATTAGAAAAAAATTAAAGGAACTTCCTTTATTTGGGGACCGAGGAAAAGAAAAAGTTTTCTCTAGTTAAACGGGACAAATTCTGTAAACCTAAACCTTGTGGTGGGCTTGGGATAAGTAATATCCCCTCATCAACAAGGCTTTGATTTCCAAGGTGGGTTGGGATTAGATGAGAAACAAAAAATATTAGTGCAAAATTATGAATGCTAAGTATCTTCAAAATAGACCTCTGATTAATTAACTTTCTGAAGATCACCCTTTGGGGTCCTTGGCTTGGAAGAACATTTGTAGTCTGTAGGGGTTTCTTAGGACATGGATGAAATGGAAAATTGGGAATGGTTGCAGTATAAGATTTTGGGAAGATTCCTGGTTACTTGAAACCCCTTTGGCCCATTCTAAATTTAGAAACCTGTTGAGAATTGCACATTTCTTTGGCTTTTACATTAGAGATTATCTCCTTGGCTTGCAAGGGGCCCGGAGGTGGAATGACCTGGCCCTTTGCTTCCCTTTGTCTTCTGAGCTATGTCTCCTGGCCAAGTCCTTGTAGGACCTACTTTGCCTTACATAATTATCGTTAAACAACATGGAGGATGAATTTTTTTGGACTCTTGATAAGCAGGGGGATATTTATATTAAAACGACTTATAATATGCTATCAAACAAAAGTATCACCCTCAGACCCTAGAAACATGTTTGGAATAGACACATGATCCCAAAGATAAATTTTTTATGGTGGATTACTTGCCATGACAAGATTCTTACTCAGGATAATTTTAGGAAAAAGGGATTCTAGATCCCCAATAGATGTTTTTTATGAAAGTGCAATGAAGAATTTGTGACCACTTGCTTCTACACTATTTGTTTGTTGTTAGTGTGTGGGAGATGGTTTTGGAGAGGTTGGGTACTCATTGGGCTATGAACATGGATATTAATTATTTTATTTTGGGTTGGTTTGGGCCTTTCCTTCACCCCGTTCCTTGTGAGATCTAGAACCAAATTCCCCCCATTATTTGTTGGTGTTTATGGAAAGAAAGAAACAACATGTTATTCAAGAATATTGAGATGAGCCCAAAGGAAGTTTTGGTATAGGGGCAATGCTTATCATGGAAAACATTTCACTCTTCAAAGGAAAAATCCTAGACAAGGCCCCAAATGAGTGGGAAAAAAAAATGGCTAAAGCTTGGCATCAAAATCTGGAGGCCAATTCCTTTGACAACTCCAAATCCCAAGCTTGACAAGACACTATCTGGAAACCTCCTGGCCGTGGTTGGCATAAGCTCAATTTTGATGGAGTTTCCAAAGGCAACATAGGAAGGGCAAGTATAGGAGGTATAATAAGAGACTACAAGGGAAATTTTGTGGCTGGTTACTCGGGGGGATTGGGATTCAATCCTCTATGATTGTAGAAGCTAGAGTGCTGCTAAATGGAATTCAATTGGCTATCTCTGTGGGGATTGGGAATCTACATATTGAAGGAGATTCCAAATCTTTAATTGATGTGGTCAACAGGGGAAGATTATTGGGACGGAGCACTAAAGACATTTTAATAGACATAAAACATCTTATGTCTAAGCTGAATTTGAAGGTTGGTACCCACATTTATCAGGAGGGTAATCAAGTGGTGGATGCTTTGGATAATTTTAATACCCATTGGAAAATTTCTAAGTGTTGGGGATGTTTGGGGAACCTTCTACCTAGTATTCAAGTTTTAATCCTTAAGGAGTAGGCACATGTATAATCCATGATGATGAATAATTATGCGATGAATTTGGCCTTATGGGGGTCCACATTCTTGTCTTTTGGGCCATGTGGACGGGTTTAAATGTTGAGGTGTCTTACAAGTGGAAAATTTGGAATTTTGAGGTGGAGATCGCATTTAAAAAGGAATTTATGAGGAGTGATGGGGTGTACTTTTTGATTATATCCAATTTGGATCTCGCCTTACATAATCTCTTATTGGGGTTTGATCTTTGCACCTATTTAACAGTGCAAATTTTTGAATTTAAAATTGATGTGACTAGCTTTTACGGGGCGAAGCTCTTGATTGTTCCTTTCGATCGCGCTAATTTGATTCTACCACTAAAGGATAGGATTTTTGGTTTAGTCAAATTTGGCCTTGCTGCCAACTTTCATTGGAAATTGTGCAAAAGCAACGTGGATAGAAAACCTTCCCATTACACCATTTCTTACTTACCTAGCCAAAAGTGTTTGAAGATTTGCATTAATGTGTTAGCCAAAATTACCTTTTGGGATGGTACTTTTCAAGCGTGTATTTTGTACATGATTTTGATTACCCAAGGCCGCATTGTTTGGCTTAAAAATTTATGTATGTGGGAGACTACTCAAATTATCGAAATATCAAACCTTTTACTCTCACAGGGTTTCTAGTATTTCCATGTGTAGAACGATGACATGGGTGGTGATAGGGTGCGAACAGAGCCTAATAACTATGGGGAGTTTCATAAAGACCCGCTGGTATGGCACATATGCGTGAAAGGTAGGCTAATTCCTTTAATGGAGAACTTGGTGGGCCATGATCCTAAGTTATCTACACAGATTGTGAACTCCTAGAAAGAACAAAGGGTTACCATGGGTGGTATCTCCTTTGAAGTTAATGAGGAGATGATTGCTCAAGTGATGAGGCTATAGTGTACTGGAAAGAAGTACCCAAAACACACTAAGGCGCAAGACAACGAAAGCCTAAAGGCTTTCTTTATTGGTAATGAAGAACCTGTTCGCAACCAGTTAGGATTTGAAAGAGAGGATCTGCCATGGCCTTGGGATCAGGTCTACCTTGCCCTAATGAAGTAGGTCATGTAACACCCCATCATGGAACCCAATGAACGACATTTCACTGACACTAAACAACTGAATATTTTTCTTTTTAAACATTTAATAACATGTGATTATGAACGTTCTTGGGTTCCACAACTATGCTACTAAAGTAAATCAACAAATATAATACATCAAGAACTATATAATAAATCATGTGAATAACCATAAAAAGATTACATTACATCAAGATTTAAATTACAAGCTCAATTACAGTCAAACAAGATTGTGACAAATCTCAATACATCCAAATCATAATACAAAGAAACCTCATGTAGCATCATGAGTGAGTACAATTAAGAATAAGAACAAGAATAGGTGACGATCAAGTCCATGAGCTTGTTTAGTGAACAATATCCATGAACGATGTGTATCTAGGATCCTACCAAGAAAAAACTCATCTAGAACAATACCACTTGCAGGGGACCCAATGGAAGAAATGACACGTTCCTCCCAACCGTGTGGAACTCGAAAGCTCACCCCCTATGCTAGGAGATAGAAACAGGTCCTAAAGTCAAATCAGACATCAAGAAGAGATAACATACAACACATGGTCGACATACATGACATCGCAATGACATGATAACTGACATACTCCCAGAGGCAATAGTATAATCACAAGCGACTCTACACAAGAGACCCAATAAATGTACAAGGACAGGAGTGTCATTGCATATATGTAATAGGTTACCCTGAATAGTCTTCCTAGGTTATCGAACCTCTACTAGAGTTACCCTGGCAACCTCTAATGAATTTTGGCTCTTATACAAACTTATGTGGCATCCAAGCACTTCTTGAAAAGACAAAGTGTTTGATTAGCCATTCCAAACCATCTCAACCTACTTTAACCTAAACAAGCGTTAAAGTACAAGGCGAGACAAATATTATTTGAGTGGTTAAATATTAGCTACCCAACCCCCTAAAATCTTAATTAAGTTATCACTGATTAACACACTTCTGAGAGGTTACCCATGCAACCACTTCTGAGTCCGGCCCCTAACGGAACCACTCCTCCTAGGTACAACTTACTAACAAAAAGAGACACATAATCATATAGACAACATGTATGTAAATGGCATCCCATAAGGCTCAAAATAACATGACATCCCCATAGAAATCAAATAAATAAAGAATGACATCCATGACAATCCAATATTTCATAGTGCATACAACAATACACAACATCCAAGCATCTTTAAGAAAAGACTTAAAAAATCCTCTGGGAGATTTCTAATTAAATAAAATCATCAAAAGTGTATTAACGAAACAATGCAAACTAACCCAAGAGTGTATTTTCAATATGTTTAAGGAAAATCCAAAACTACATATTGAACAATTCATAATAATAAATTTGTGACATGTGTGATAAAATCATGTACCCCAATGACATAAAACAAGGTGCAACATAGAATCATTATAAATTCTAAACAAGAATCACTACTTCAATTAATGTAACCTTTACCATAGAACTACTCAAGACTCAAAATATTTAAAGGAAAGAAAAGAATAAATCACCAATATTACCCTCGAAGATAGTAAACAAAGTTTCCAATACCCAATTTCTCCAAAGCATAGTAAGTTATTATACAATTATTATAACCAAATTGGCATAACACAATATATTAAATTTTCAAAAAGAATAAAAAAACAAACAATACAATTATGTATCTACACAGTTCAAATTTATTTATTCATTTTGTTCAAATTAGACAAATTAAATTAATTAACAATACCGAATTTTAAAGAAAGGAAACAAAACTATATTTAATTTTAAAAGCACATTTAATTATAACTTATTTGAACAAGAATAAGTTCTACAGGGAAAACGTAGTCTGATGTGAAAGTTATAAGTGAAGAGAATAAAAGACAACTTTACATGTCGACATAAGGTTCATGATAATGCCATCAAACCCAACTCAAGCACATGACGTTATAGTCTATTAAAAAGCAATTAGATACAGTTCAAATGTCTACACATGACTTAACATAAAGACGAATTGCCTAAAATAAACAATTTAGCATGCCTTAACATGCAGATCAGAAACTCAATTAGGTTTGCCCATGAGTATATCAGATTAATAGAAGATTCAGCCACAATCAAACAAAATTTGATATAAGAAAATAAATTAACTGCCGAACATAACCCTTAGTGAATAGAGATTCGAACTACAAAACATATCAAGAATCCTGAATAAAGAAGATGATGATACAATACTGGACAAAAAAAGGTGATACAGGTAACTCTTCATGATGATAAATTTGGAGAAAAGAAAAAAGGGGAAATGACAAACAACACAGCAACTAAAGAATATTCCATACAGTCATTCCTTATAAGCTTTCAAGGATTATAGAAAATATCAAACAGAGGAGAAATGACCTGATAAAGGTTGTACATGACTTGAAGGAAAATATATAGACATTGGGAACCTACGAGAAGCATTAGTGCAAGCATCTAGGTAAAGTGGAGATATAAGAATCGGCCATCACCCATACATTTAGAAATTAATGAAAGTTATCATGCCATGCATTGAAAGCTACTACGAGAGGAAGGTACTGTTAAACCACATAAGAGATCAACACTTGTAAACGTTCGGTTTCCATGTGCCAATGAAAGTCTAAGCACATGCATGGGAAGTAATAAATGAATATCATATGAATTGACCCAAATGGAACAACACAACATCTGGTGAAAGTTTTGATCTTGAATCTTCTTTTAGGAAAAATAGAAGGTTGATCATTAAAAGGGAACTAGCTTAATCAACTGTTCCAGTAAGCAACCAGGAATAGTAATAAAAGAAACTCATTTCCATTCCATGCGTTCAAGCAAAAAAATGAATGAAATGAGATTCTCACCAAATCAAGGTATCAATATAATTCGAGTAATGGTTTTCATCGAACATAAGAATGGTTATAAGATTGAATTGAAAGAGATAATCATCAATCTAAAACCAATTTTTTTGCTTCCTTGATGCAGAAATGGAATACATGCAAGAATAGACAAGGTTAGCCATACGGCTTAAGAAAGGAACTATCAAGGGTAAATTATGTCGACATCATAGACAAATCATCTGACACAAGTGATAAAAAAAAGATCAATAAAAAGATAACCACACGACCTAGTAAAAGGAATGAAATACAAATAATAACATTATTGCAGGTAGAAAAATCCCATTCAAGCATAGACTATAATTTTCTCCTCATTAACATTTTCATTTTCTATTGTTTATGTAGGTTTCACAGTATTCATATTCAACATGAAGTGAATAAAATCAAATGACATCATTTAAAAGATTTGAATTCTAACACAAACAAAAGAAATATAGAAGAAAACCTAGTGATATTTTTTCCAAATTCGAGCAACGGCGAAACCAACTTTCACAACACGAACAAAAAACCTCCAATTTTCCAATTTTCCAATTTTTCCAACCAAAACCCTAGAAGAATACCGAGACAATTTTTCCCGTGAAACCACAATTCTTCTTTTTCAAAACCAATTGCCTTTTTTTCTTTTCTTTCAAATTAATCTTCTTTCCTATATTATATTATTCATTTTAGATTACAATGCAATCCGCCAATTAACTCATTGTTTGCATGCAATTAAAGCAACCAGTTCAACTATTCAAACATCATGATCAAAACCATATATTTTTCAACTTTAAATCACCACTACTAGTTAAAATTTGCCAATTTTAGAAAACATCAAGATTGTGCATTCACATCAATATCACATAATTATTCTCTCACAAATAATATATTTTAATAAATTAATTCCTCGATATTCTAAAATAACCTTTCAAATAAAACATAATCATTCATAACCTTAAATTAAACATGACAATTGATCATTTCAATACTATCTATTTAAATCATTATATTAATCTAAGCAATTTAACAATAAGAAGCATAACAAACATAACTTGATGTGACAAACAACGAATAACATGACAGAATGAACAACAAGATAGATGGGTAACAAGATGATACTCATTATTTCCAGAATGATGGCTCATGACAGAGGATTATAACTATCTCCCTTCAATGAATTCTATTGGGCCTTGGCGTACTCAGACTTGACAAAGCAAGTGGAGTCAATTCTTGTACCTAAAGGTTGCATCAAACTACACGATCAAACATAAAAAAATATTTATAATAGAAGACACACGGTGAAGAAGAATCACAACGTAGCAGGGCACTCATGAATGAGTACTACTACACTATCTCCTTCACTGAATTGACATAAAACATAACATCTAACGTTAATTAAATCATAGTACCATCATAACAATGTCATCTCACGAAAGTATATAGAGGAACATAAACTAAAGTGTATCATCAACTGAGTTTCACAATTGATCATGTAATCAATGCCATAATGCATCAAAGTAACATAGTCTCAAAAGAATCTAATGACTAATAGCACCTCAAAAACAACTGAAATAGAAATTTCATCTGGAGGGTCACTACATCCTCCCCTCTAGGGTGAGGCTTACTCCTAGAAGCGTGTGAATAGATAGGGATAAAGTTCCCTCATACATGTTGCTTCCTCCCAAGTATTTGAAGCCTCGTCACTAGGGTCCCACTAGACCCTCACTTGATCAACGTCTCGACCCCTAAGGGTGATTCTCCTGTGCTGTAGAGTGACCATGGGTTCCAAAGCCAATTGCTCGTCCTCGACCTGTAAAGCATTCCAATCGAGTACATGTGAAATATCTGGATGGTAAAGTCTAAGAACAGATACATGAAATACATTATGGATGTGCGACAAGCTAGGTGGTAAGGCAAGTCGATAAGCTACAGGATTGATCCTCTCTAGAATCTTGAGCAGCCCAAAAAAATGAGGCACGAGCTTAGAGCCTTTTCCATAATGGATCAGGTTCTTCCATGGAAACACTCAAAGAAACACTCTATCACCAATATAAAACTGGTGATCAACACGATGAGCATCAACGTACTTCTTTTGTCTATCTTGTGCTGCAATCAAATGCTCTCTGATACGATCAACCTATTGCTCTATATATCATAACATATCAGGCCCAAGAAGCACCCTATCCTCAAGTCTATCCTAGCTCAACAGAGTCCAACATTGGCATCCATACAATGCTTGAAAAGGAGGCATACCTATGGAGCTATGATACCCATTATTATTCATGAACTCCACCAAGTAGAGGTATTCTTGACATCACGACTGTTGATCCATGAAATACATCCTGAGCATATCCCCGAGCACCTAATTAACCCTCTTAGTCTTCCTGTATGTCTCGAGGTGATAAGTTGAACTGAAGTTCAATTCTGTACCTAAAGCATTCTGAAGTGATGTCCATAAAGCTCATGTGAAAACATGATCTCTATCTGATATGTTTTGCAGGGAATTCTATGCAAATGAACAATGTCCTCCATGAAGATATTTTCCATGGAAGAGGCATTATATGATGAATGAACTCGAGAGAAATGAGCTACCTTAGTCAACTTGTCGATAGTAACCATGATGGCATCATGTCGACAAGATGACATAGGCAACCCAACAATAAAATCAACCGATATAATGTCCCACTTCCATCCTGGAAGAAGGTGAGGCTATAATAAACCTGCATGATGTTGGTGCTCAGCCTTAACCCTCTGGCACTCTAGACATCTTGCAACAAAATTGGCAATGTCACATTTCATCCCAGGCCAAAAGTACAATTGTCAAAGATCCGCATGCATCTTCTTGACACTAGGATGAGCTAATTATGGTGCTCGATTACCTCTGAAAAAATCAAGGTACGAAGACCATCTACAGGTGGCACATAGATACGACCCAAATGTTGTAACAAACAATCACACTCAAGTGTAAAACCTGCAAACCTACCCTCCAAGGGTTTATCTGAATCCAAATTTTCCTTCACTTCTTGATACAATCTATTTGTAGGAAGTGTTGCTACAATCTGACTCCTCAAATCAACTCCTAGATTCATGGCAAAAATCTCATGTCTACACCGGCTAAGACTATCCACTACCATGTTCTCTTTCCCCTGAATAAATTTCACCTTAAAATCATATTTTCACATGAACTCCATCCACCATCTCTGCCTAGCATTAAGATTAGGCTGAGTAAAAATTTACTACAGACTACAGTGATGACTGTGTAGCTCAAAGTGATGTCCCAACAAGAAATGAAACCAATGAACCAAATCATGTACAACTGCAACTAACTCTAGATCGCGAGTGGGGTAGTTCAGTTTGTGATCCTTGAGCTTGCAAGACTCATAGGAAATCACACAACCTTCTTGCATCAAAAAAACTCCTAGACCCTCGAAGGATCCATCAGTACAAACTATAAAGTCCTTAGTAGGATCCAAAACAGATAATATAGGTGCACTCATCAATTTTTCCTTGAGTGTCTAGAAGGCCAACTGACAGCGATCTAACCAAATGAATTTATTGCCTTTCCTCTAAAGAAAAGTAATAAGATGAGAAATCCTGGAGAACCCCTAGACAAACCACCTACAATACCCTGCTAGACCCATAAAACTATGAACCTCAGGCACATTGGTAGGCATGGGCCAATCCATAATGGCTTGGATCTTCGAAGGATCGACTACAATACCCTCTCCAGAGATAACATGACCGAGTTATTTCACCTCAGTTTGGAAGAACTCACACTTCGATAGAATTGCAAATAGTTGGTTCTCCTTCAAACACTGCAATACATGTCTCATGTGCTCCTCATGCTCCTTCATATCTCTAGAATAAATCAAAATGTCATCAAGAAACACAAAATAAAAGTCTTCCAGGTACATACGAAAGACACCGTTCATCAGGCTCATGAAAACTGATGATGCATTCATTAACTTGAATGGTACCATGGGGAATTCGTAGTGCTCGTAACAAGTTTGGAATGCGGTCTTATGTATATCTGCTTCTGAAATGCACAACTAACGATATCCATATTTTAGATCAATTTTAGAGAATACATTTGCTCCCTTAATCTAATAAAAAAGGTCATTGATTCTAGGAAAAGGATATCGATTCTTAACCATCACCTTATTCAATTAACGGTAGTCAATGCATAACTTGAGAGATTTGTCCTTCTTCACGAAGATGATAGGTGCTCCCCAAGGTGAAACACTCAGACGAATGAAACCCTTAGCCAAGAGCTCTTCCAACTACAATCAAAGCTCTTACAGTTCCTCTATAGTCATTCTATACAGAGCTCGAGATATAGGCTCAGCTCTAGGAACCAGATCAATTGTAAAATCAATATCTTGTTTCGGTGGCATACTTGAAATATCACTAGGAAACACATCCACAAATTCTTCGAGAATAGGGTAGTCATCAAGAGATACTACTCAACTATCCCCTACCTCCAAGTCACTAATAGTAGCTATAAATAGCTGACAACCCTATCGCACACACCTCCTTAACTACATAGCAAAAATAATTTGTAAGGAGATGGGTCTCTACACACCAGCAATATCAATCTCCACAATAGAATCATCTAAACAACTTATTGTCTTCTATCGTTAGTCTATCATAGCACTATGAGATTCTAGCCAATCTATTCCCAAAACAATGTCATTCGATCCAAGGGGTGTAACTCAAAGATCTACTAAGGTAGATAACAATCCAATCCTAAGTCAACATTCATGAATGAGGGATTCAATTGCTACCTTAGCCCCATAAGCCAATTCTACCTACCACCTAATGCCTTGCTTAATCACCACAAGTCTGAATCGCTCAACAATGGAAGGAGATATAAATGAGTCAGACACAATAGAATCAAATAAAATAGAAACACTAACACCTTGTAACTAACCTGAAGAATCAACCGCAATATTCTAGTAATCTTCTTGGCGAATGTCCACCATAGCGAAAAATCTATGAGATCGACCTGCATTGCCAACCATCATCTCTGAAGTTGCGAGTTGCTGACCAAACCCTAAAGTACCTCTCATCAGCCACTGCCTCACAATATGACCTTGCTGACCACATGAGAAGCATCCAGTGCCCCTACCATAACCCCTGTCAAACCTCTACCACCTGAAGGTGCATTCGACTACTAGAAACTGCCTCTATTGACCATTGACTATACACTCTGAGTAGGCTGATCCTGGCGGTTGTGCTTATTGCGCATCTAGTTATGGATTTTCCAAACTGAGAACCATTACCCGACTGCTTCTAAGAACCCTTATTCTTCTGTGGATAATTTTTTTGCTATTGTCCACCCTTAGTAGGTGCCTGTTGGTTTTGAGAGGAACCACCTATCTAAATCGGACCACCACATAGACCATAACCTACTGTAGAAGCATTGCCGATCAAAACACCTGTGTGTCCACCTAACACCATTGGCAGATTCTCCTCCACAATTTGAGACTTCTCAATGGCTATCTCCATCTTCAGCTTGAAGAATCTAACTCCACCACTGATACGAGCATTCAAGCCCTTGATGAAATTTTGAACCAGCATAGCCTCATTATCTGCTATCCCTACATATTGTTTGAGTTCGTAAGATCTATGCTCAAACTACTTGAAAGACATAGCCATCTAGAACAAATCATGGAATTCATCTTCACGATGCTACCTCCAGTGCTCAGATAAGAAGTGTGCTCTGAAATGGTCCAAAAACATATCCCATGATACTGATCCTATCTCCAGATGGAGCTTTTGCTCCTCCAATTTCCACCAAGTAGAGGTGAAACCTCTAAGATGCACGGTGGCGCATCTCACATGGGTGTTGCTACCGTACAGTTGCATAGAAAAACATCATCCCAAATCCAATAACCATGTCTCCATCTCCAAACCACAACCAGTACCATAAAAAATGGGAGGGTGTTCCCTCAAATAATCTCTCATGTGCCTTGCAGCTATGGCATCCTATTTTGGGGTATGTACAATCCTCTTAGGTGGTGATCTATCCCTCTCTCTATTCACTTCCTGATCATTTCCCTGTCTAGGCCCAAGATGTGCAAGATCCTGCTCAAGTAAAGGACGTACTTGATCTCCCCCTACACCAGGCTAATTTGGAACCTGCTCATTATTTTCTTGATTACCTAGAGGATTAGGTTGTTCTCCATGTTCACTTTCATGTGAACTTTGCGGCAGAGTATTCTGATGATTTGTTGCATGACCACCACCACAGCCCCGTCCATGACCTCTATAGCGACCTCACCTAGGCGACATGATCCTACACAAGACCAATGTCGAGTCTCTATTTAAAGACACAAGAAACCAAGAAAACACACACACATTAAAGAATCTAACATCTAGGACAACCTAGTGGGCTCGCAAGAACCAAAGTACCTAGTGTTAGAACCTTCACTCTGATATCAAATTGTAACACTCCATCGTGGAACCTAGGGAACGACAAATCACTAATGCTAAAAAACCGAATAGTTTTTTTTAAAAATATTTAATAACAACATGTGATTATGAATGTTCTTGGGTTCCACAACTACACTACTAAAGTAAATCAAGAAATATAATACATCAAGAACTATATACCAAATCATGTGAATAACCATAACAATGTTACATTACATCAAGAGTTACATTGCAAGTTCAATTACATTCAAACACGATTGTGACAAATCTCGATACATCCAAATCATAATACAAAGAAACCTCATGTAGCATCATGAGTGGGTACAATTAAGAATAAGAACAAGAATAGGTGACGACCAAGTCCACGAGCTCATCTAGCGAACAATCCTCGTGAACAATGTGTATCTAGGATCCTTCCAAGAACAAACTCATCTCAAATAATACCATCTGTAGGGGACCCAATGGAAGAAATGACACATTCCTCCCAACCGTGTGGAACTAGAAAGCCCACTCCCCATCCTAGGAGATAGAAATAGGTCCTCAAGTCAAAACAGACATTTAGGAGAGATAGCATACAACACATGGTCGACATACATGACATCACAATGACATGACAACTGACATACTCCCAGAGGGAACAGTATAATCGCAGGCGACTCTACACAAGAGACCCAATAAATGTACAAGGACAAGAGTGCCACCACATATACGTAATAGGTTACCCTGGATAGTCTTCTTAGGTTACCGAACCTCTACTAGAGTTACTCTAGCAACCTCTAACGACTTTTGGCCCCTATACAAACTTATGTGGCATCGAAACACTTCTTGAAAAGATGGACTATTCAATTAGCCATTCCAGGCCATCTCAACCTACTTTAACCTAAACAAGCGTTAAAGTACAAGGCAAGAAAAATATTATCTCAGTGGTTAAATATTAACTACCCAACCCCCTAAAATCTTAATTAAGTTATCACTGATTAACACACTTCTGAGAGGTTACCCATGCAACCACTTCCGAGTTCGGCCCCTAATGGAAGCCACTCCTTCTAGGTACAACTTACTTACAAAAAGGGACACATAATCATATAGACAACATGTATGTAAATGGAATCCCATAAGGCTCAAAATAACATGACATCCTCATAGACATCAAATAAATAAAGAATGAAATCCATGACAATCGAGTATTTCATAGTGCATTCAACAATACACAACATCCAAGCATCTTTAAGAAAAGACTTAAACAATCCTCTGGGATATTTTCAATTAAAGGAAATCATTAAAAGTGTCTTAACAAAACAATGCAAACTAACCCAAGAGTATATTTTCAATATGTTTAAGGAACATTCAAAACTACATATTGAACAATTCATAATAATAAATCTATGACATGTGTGATACAATCATGTACCCAAATGACATAAAACAAGGTGCAACATAGAATCATTATAAATTCTAAACAAGAATTGCTACTTCAAATAATGTAACCATTACCATAGAACTACTCAAGACTTAGAAGATTTAAAGGAAACAAAAGAACACATCACCAATATTACCCTCGAAGATAGTAAACAAAGTTTCCAATACCCATATTCTCCAAAGTATAGTAAATTGTTATACAATTATTATAACCAAATTGACATAACACAATATATTAAAGTTTCAAAAAGAACAAAAAAAACAAACAATACAATTACATATCTACATAGTCCAAATTTATTTATTCATTTTGTTCAAATTAGACAAATTAAATTAATTAACAATACCAAATTTTAAAGAAAGGAAACAAAACTATATTTAATTTTAAAAGCACATTTAATTATAACTTATTTGAACAAGAATAAGTTCTACAGGGAAAACGTAGTCTGATGTGAAAGTTATAAGTGAAGAGAATAAAAGACAACTTTACATGTCGACATAAGGTTCATGATAATGCCATCAAACCCAACTCAAGTACATGACGTTATAGTCTATTAAAAAGCAATTACATACAGTTCAAATGTCTACACATAACTTAACATAAAGACGAACTACCTAAAGTAAAAAATTAAGCATGCCTTAGGATGCAGATCAAAAACTCGATTATGTTCGCCCACGAGTATATTAGATTAACAGAAGATTCAGCCCCAATCAAACAAAATTTGATATAAGAAAATAAATTAACCACCATACATAACCCTTAGTGAATAGAGATTCGAACTACAAACCAGATCAAGAATCCTGAATTAAGACGATGATGATACAATGCTGGCCAAACAAAGGTGATATAGGTAACTCTTCACGATGACAAATTTGGAGACGAGACAAAAGGCGAAATGAAAAACAACACAGTGAGTAAAGAATATTCCATACAGTCATTCCTCATAAGCTTCCAAGAATAATAGAAAATATCAAACAAAGGAAAAATGACCTAATAAAGGTTATACACGGCCTGAAGGAAGATATGTAGACATTGGGAATGCAAGAGAAGCATTAGTGCAAGCATTTGGGTAAAGTGGAGATATAAGAATCAACCATCACATATTCATTTAGAAAGTAATGAAATTTATTGTGGTATGCATTGAAAGATACAATGAGAGGAAGGTACTATTAAATGATGAAAGAGATCAACACTGGGAAACGTCCGATTTCCATGCGCCAATGAAACTCGAAGCACATGCATGGGAAGTAATAAACGAATATCATACGAACTGACTCAAATGGAGCAACACAACGTTTGGTGAAAGTTTCGATCTTGAATCTTCTTTCAAGAAAAATAGAAGCTTAATTATTAAAAGGGAACTAGCTTAATCAACTACTCCACTAAGCAACCAGGAATAGTAATAAAAGAAACTCACTTCCATTCCATGCGTTCAAGCAAAAAAGTGAACAAAATGAGATTCACACCAAATCAAGGTATCAATATAATCCGAGTAATGGTTTTCATCGAGCACAAGAATGATTATAAGATTGAATTGAAAGAGATAATCATCAGTCTAAAACCAAATTTTTTATATCCTTCATGCATAAATGAAATACATGCAAGAATAGACAAAGTCAACCATATGACTTAAGAAAGGAACTATCAAGGGTAAATTATGTCGACATCACAAACAAATCATCTGACACAAGTGATCAAAAAAAGATGAAGAAAAAGATAGCCACATGACCTAGTAAAAGGAATGAAATATGAATAATAACGTTACTACAGGTAACAAAATCCCATTCAAGCATAGACTATAATTTTCTCCTAATTAACATTTTTGTTTTCTATTGTTTATGCAGGTTTCACAGTATTCAGATTCAGCATGAAGTGAATAAAATCCAATGACATCATTTAAAAGCTTTGAATTCTAACACAAACAAAAGAAATACAAAAGAAAACCTAGCGATCTTTTTTTCGAATTTTAGCAACGGTGAAACCAACTTTCACAACACGAACAAAAAACCTCCAATCGACAATTTTCCAAATTTTCCAACCAAAACCCCAGAAGAATACCAAGACAAAAAAAATCCCGTGAAACTGCAATTCTTCTTTTTGAAAACCAATTGCCTTTTTTTCTTTTTTTTTCAATTTAATCTTCTTTCCTATGTTATATTATTCATTTTAGATTACAATGCAATCTGCCACTTAACTCATTTTTTGTATGAAATTAAAGCAACCAGTTTAACTATTCGAACATCATGATCAAAACCAGATATTTTTCAACTTTAAATCACCACTACTAGTTAAAATTTTCCAATTTTTGAAAACATCAAGATTGTGCATTCACATCAATATCACATAATTATTCTCTCACAAATAATATATTTTCATAAATTGATTCCTCAATATTCTAAAATAACCTTTCAAATAAAACATAATCATTCATAACCTTAAATTAAACAAGGCAATTGATCATTTCAATACTATATATTTAAATCATTAAATTAATCTAAGCAATTTAACGATAAGAAACATGGAAAATATAACATGACTTGACAAACAATGAATAACATGACATAACAAACAATAACAAGACAAATGGGTAACAAGACGATACTCATTATTTCCAGAATGATGGCTCATGACAGAGGACTATAACTATCTCCCTTCAATGAATTCCATTGGGCCTTGGCATGCTCAGACCTGACTAAGAAGGTGGAGTGGATGCATGTGCCTAAAAGATGCATCAAATTGCACGGTTGACCATAACAACATATATAACAGAAGAGAAACCATGAAGAAGAATCACAACATAGTAGGGCACTCACGAATGAGTATTGCTACACTGTCTCCTTCATCGAACTGACATAAAACATAACATCTAATATCAATTAAATCATAGTACCATCATAAAAATTCAAGAACAACATATACCCTCATAACAATGTCATCTCATGAAAGTATATAGAGGAACATAAAGTAAATTGTATCATCAACTGAGTTTCACAATTGATCATGTAATCCATGAGATAATGCATCAAAGTAATATAATCTCAAAAGCTTCTAACAACTAACAAAAAATCAAAAACAACTGAAATAGCAATGTCATCAGGAGGGTCACTACATTTCACCTTGGAAGGTAGATATAAAACCTACTATTTCTATCATTTTCCTCTTTTGAATCACCTCCACCATAAAAAAAATTTAAGCTTCCCATTTTTCTTTCTTATGAACTTCAAAAAATTTGTTGAGAAATGTATGGAATCTGCTACCCAAAACCTGGAGGATCCTCCTCCTCCACCACTCCATCAAGGCCTCATTTTGAGGCTCTACCATTTTCATCTCACTCTTTGCCCGCCCAAACCCATCTTTGTTGTCTAGATTGAGGAAATTGAACCCCCTACGTAGACTATTTCTCTAACCGAGTGTAAGGGTCCCAAAATAAAAGCCCCTCTGATTACTATTGAAACCCCTAAACCTAAACCAACCCCCAAGAATATTAAAGGAAATGTTGGAATAGCCCAGTCGAGTGTTGCGGCTAGTCTTTGTGAGTTAAAGTCTGACCCTGCTAAGATGGTCAACAAACCTACAACCAAAAAGAAAGTGAAAGATGAAGGGAAGGGTTTGACGGAGCTTCCAACCATGGAAAAAAAAGGAAAGAATGTGGTGGGGAAGGATTCCAAGGGTGATACTATGGTGGCTGCTATAGTGGAGACTGGGGTTGAGATGACCAACATTAGAAGATTTGGCAGACTGACAAAAAATAATAAGAAAATGCAGATTAATGAGTTGGATTTGACAAGGAGTTCTCTAACAATAAATGTGTTAGAGATGTAGAGGATTCAAAGGATGTTGAGGAGGAGTTTGTTGAAGGGCCTCACACGCTCCCAGATTTCAAAAAGTGCATAATGAGAATTCGATTTCCAAGTCTTTTGACTCTCTAGATGTGGAGCACACTAATATTGTGAAGACTGTGGATACAAAAGAGGATCTTCATGTGTTGTAGGAGAGGATGGAGAAGATGGAGAGGAAGTTCAGAGGCTTGACCTAGTTCACTATCAAGTTGGTTCACTGTGTCACTAGCACTCTCTCTACTATTATAAAGGACGAGTTGGACATGAAGACTACTGAAGAAGGCCGTGAATGGGTCCATGATGATGTTATCAACACCCTTTTCTAGAATTGGGAGAATTCATTTTAGTCTGCTACTATTGTGTGATGCATCTATCGGTTGTTAATTTGTTATGTTTTTTTTTGTCTATGTTGTTTTAGTTTTTTGGACTTGATTTTTTTTGGCCCTAGTGGCTCGTTGTGTAAAGGGTACAACACCCTATAAATTCTTCTTATCATATCAAAAACAATGGTGGGGGCCCAACACTTATGTCTAGTCGTGAGGGTTGATACAATAATGTCACATGCTTGTATGTTTTATACGTATTTAACGGGTTTAGCTAAGATCAATGACCATTAACATTATTTACATGTAACATATTTTTTGTTTCCTAAATATGTAGTATATATAGGGTGTTGTTCTTTATTTGAATGTGTCCAAACTGACTACTTCTAGCTCCTTTTTGTACTTCTTTCTATTGGTATGTGGTGACTAATCATGCCATACTATACACTCTGTAGAACCCTAATTCTAGAAGCTTCTAAAAAAGATGGTAATAAGTGGTTGGGATGGGAGTTGTTGTATAACATTATTCATGAGATTGTAATATGTTTTTGCACTGGATAATAAAATCATTAGATGGTTGTGGTTTTGTGGATGTAGCCGAGATTGGGTGAACCACGTAAATTCTATATGTTGTCTTGTTCTGATATAATTTTTCTATGTGTGTGTTTTATTTTCTGTTTTATTAATCAAATCTGCATTTAACTGTTAGATATCTACCTTCTAACCCTAACACTTTCTTGGTGTACCCATCAATTATATTGGCTTGAGAAAATTTCAAATGGGCTTGCTTGGTCAAATTACTGAAATGTTGTTCATCCCCATCCCTCAAGTTCATATTATGTGTTATAAGTTGAAAAAATATAAGAAACCCCTTATATTGGAGGTGTTTAGTCATTTTCCCCCATTTTCATTGTGTTATAGAATTTTGGTGTGGAACTTTATTTCATACTTCACAGAACATCCAATTCTAGTATTCAACTTTTCCAAAAGGTTCTACAAGGTCTGTCACTTCCATATTCACCCCTCTTTATCATTTGTGATATTTCAATTCAAATCTAATTATTTTCCTCATCTCTCAACTCCTCATCCACTTCTACATCATTTCTCTAAATTTTTCCACTTTATCCTTTTGCAGAATTTCAAGGTCCATCAAGATGCCCCCTTCTCCTTTCTTCATACCAACACATTGCCCATCTCTAGTTCTAATCCCCACAAACCATTAATTATTCATTCTCTTTATCCTTGCAAACTTTTGACATGGATTTAGACATTTTTCTTTCATCCACATCTTATGCTTAGTTCATGATATTTCCTATAACACCTCCAATCCCCTTTGGCATAACTCTTGCCCACATCTAAACTTGCAACCCCTAGTCCCAATGTTTAGATCTTGTATCCACTTCTACACTAAATTATCACAAAGATATCCCTCAACCTTTTCACTCTTTTCTTCTTGTGCAAAGGTTGAATTGACTTCAAAACCTCCTCCATTTCATCCATGTCCCATGTCTATTTCTATGTAAAAATCCCATATTCCTTTCTTGATCTCTCAAACTCTATTAAACTCTTGAATAGAAAAACTTGGGTTATTATGTATCTAATGTATTTCATGGTACAAATAATCTAATACTATTTTAAATGCAGAGTTTTAGATAATTATAAATGTGAAATTCTATTATGACAAGAAAATTCTTACAAGGATAATTTATTTCTATGAAATTTTTATTTTTCATGAAGACTTAAGTGTTATTTTTGTTTTAATAATTTGTAGTAAATTTCTTGTAATACAACTCTCTTTCATTCTTGTAATCAAGATTAATATAGTTGAAGTAGACTTTTATATCATGTTGATATTTTAAAATACTTAATCTATATTAATTAGTGATTACAATATAATAAAATTTACTACAAAATAAATTGTAAAATATAAAATAGAGACCATATTGTATAGTATGCTCAATTTATGTGAAAAAAATCTTATGATCAAAACTCAATTTTATATTAAATAAAACCTAATTACAATGAAGGTGTTCCTTATATGAAATGAACGACCTACTTTTGAAAATAAATGGTTGAAAATTATGGAGAAGGATGCAAGATGATTGAAATGGTCTCAACCATCAAATTTTCTAAAATATTAAAAAAAATATATATATAACTAAAATAAAAACAACTACATTCTTACCTACTCTTAGCTTTAAATTAAGAAAAGGTATGATAAGAATTGTTTTTTTCTTTTAAACTTTTTAAAATTAGATTTTTAGATAAATAATAATCTTTTTAATAAATAGATATAATTTTTAAATAATAATATTAATAATAATAATCAATAAATTACAAATTGACTTTTTATCTTTTAAATAGGGTTTCATTTTATTTTTCAATTTTTAAATTTGGTGTTTCTTGTAATTTTAGATATAAAAGTTAGAATTTTACTTTTAACAATTTTAATATAGTTTATATTTATTTTTAATATTTTATTTGAAATACAGTTTTGGTTTTTAAAATATAATTTATTTAATAATATTTTTTTATTTGTTAATATTGATTTTATGTTAATATTGTTTGCGATATATTAATTATATTTTTTAGATACATATTTTATTAATATTTTAATTTTAAATAAATTAAAAAATAGTTTTCTTTTTTTATTTTATCATTTATTAACTTTTTTCAGATTGGAAGAATTAGGTAGCCCCTCCTATAAATTGTAATGCACATGATAAATGGGGAGAGACTAGACCTCGTGACCTCTTGCTTGCATCAATATACTTTACCCAATCAAACTAGGTCTCCCACCCTTAATCATTTAAATTAACTTAATAAGATTATTATTTGTTAGTAAATTTTTAAAATTATTATGTTTATTAATATTTAGATTTTGATATATTTTGACTTTCTATTTAGTTTATTTTATTTTAGTTTTTAATTTAAATTTAGTTTTGAAATTTATTTTTATTATTTATATCTTTTTAGGAAATTAAAAATAATAATTAAAAATATTAGAATTAATTTAATTTATAATTATTTATCTTATTAAAACTTTAATTATTGTAGAATAATTCTATTTTAAATTTTTATTATATATATATAATAAAATAAATTTAAAATTTAAAATAGAATTATTCTACAATAATTAAAGTTTTAATAAGATAAATAAATTTCAAACTTAAAATATAAATTAAAATTTATAGAGTGAGAGAGAGTGGTAACTTTTGATTAGTCATTTCATGCCAACAATCCAAGGATAGCATGTCCTAGGGATTTTTTCTTAGGGTTGCATGTCATTTGATTAAGGATGTGATAGTTCACCTTTAAAACCTCTACAATGTGCCCATTGCACACTTAGGAGGAGAATAGATAGACAGAGAAAGAGAGAAAATAAAGAGAGAGAAATAGAGAAATGGGGAGGGATACAAAGAGATATAGAGAGATAAAAAGAGAGATAGAGATATACAAATAGATTTATAGATGTAAAGGAATAAATATGGAGAGAGGGAGAGAGATAATGAAAGAGAGAGAGAGGAAAAGAGAGAAGAGGAGAGACAAATAGATATAGTCACATAAAGATAGATAGAGAGATAGACATATAAAGAGAAATAGGAGACAAAAATATATATAAAGATAAATAGGGATAAAAAAATAGTAAGGGGAGAAAGATAGGGAGAGGGAAATAGACAAAGAGAAGAAATGAGAGAAAGATAAATAGAGGAAGAGAGAAGGGGAGAAAAATATAGAGAGAAATAGGGGAGAGAGAGGAAGAGAGAGATTGAGAGATAATAAAAAATATAGAAAAAGAGGGAGATAAAAATATAAAGATTTATCTCTCTTTCTCTTCCCATATCTCTATGATATCTCCCCATATGAACTTCTCCCTACCTCTCTCTATATAAATTCCTATCTCTATCTTTCTATCCCTCCATCTATCCCTCTCTCATTCTCTCCCTCTCTCTTTGTATCCTCCTCTTTGTATCCCTATTTCTCTCTCCCTCTCTCCATTTCCATCTCCATCTCTATATTCCTCTCTATCTCTCTCCCTATCTCTATCTCCTTACCTCTCCTTAAATATCTTTTTTCTATTTCTCATCTATCTTTCCCACTATATATATCTCTCTATCTCTCCCTCTCTCCCTATCACTCTCTCTTTCTATATTTCTCAACTTCTCTATCCTCCCTCCCTCTCTATCTATTTATATATCTCTCTATCTCTCACCCTCTCTCTATCTCTCTCCCTCTTTGTATTGATTTTCTATATCACCTAGACTTTATCTCTCACTCTTGCCCTCTCTCCATTTTCCCATATATTTATAACTGATTATCTCTATCTCTCTTATTTACTTCATCTCTCCTACTCTCTGCCTCTCTCTATATATCACTTTCTATATCTTTATATTTCTCTCTCCATCTCCCCCTCTTTCATTGACTCCCTCTTTGTATCTCTATCTCTCCCTCTCCCTCTTCCTTTATTCTTTCATCTCTCTATTTATATTTATCTTTGTTTGTTTGTATTTGTCTTTTTCTTTGTCTCTCTCTCCCTCTCTATCTTTCAATTCCCAATTTATATTTATCTCTCTCTATCTCTCCTTTATATCCCTATTTTCCCTCTCCATGTCCCTATCACTTCCTCTTTCTACATCTCTCTAATTATCTCTCCCTCCATCAGCCACCCTCTCTATCTATTTATACATTTCTATCTCCTCGCTATCTCTCTTAATCATACATACACACACTCTCTCCTTGTTTTTCTCTCCCTATCTCTACCTCTATCTCTATCTCTGTCTCTCCATATTTAAATTCTCATATCTTTCTCTATCTCTATCTCATTATATATCCATCTCTATTTACCCCTACATCTTTCCCTCTCTCTACCCCTCTCTATATATCAATTCCTATCTCTATATTTATATTTCTATCTCTGCCTCTCTCATTCTCTCCCTCTCTCCCCCTCTTTACATATTTATCTCTTATAGATCTATTTGTATCCCCTTGTCCTCTCTCTTTATCTCCCCCCCTCTCTCTCTCCATATCCCTCTCCTCCATCTCCATTTCCATCTCCATATATATCTCTAACTTCCTCTCTCTCTCTCTCTCTCTCTCTCTCTCTTTCTCGATCTCTCTCCCTCCATCCCTCTCCCCCCATATATCTCCCTCTTTTTTTCCATATATATCCCTCTCTCCCTATTTCAAACATATCATTAGCCTATTGGTAGTGGAGCCTTATTATCTTCCCAATTCAAATGTTATATTTTAGTTGTGCTCGGATCCCTATAAGTAGATGAATATTTTATTTGAAGCTATCACTTCTCCATTGTGACCTTTGTTGCACATACAAAATCATTTTTTAAGTAGCCTACCAATTGACCTCATCTGTACTACACAAATGTATGTAAACAATAAACCAAAAAATTCCCTAATTGACCATCCACACTTCTTTGATGTACCCATTGCACACCAAGGTACAATTGCTAGTTAATATTATTAGAAACAATTATAATTAAATGTAACCTTATAATAAACATAATGCTTCAAAAATTGGCTAGAATAGTCAAACAAAAGGAAAATCATATATTTTTTGAAAACCTTACTCATAAAGCAAAGCTTTTCTCTCACTTGTTAATTGATTAGCAATTGTTATGCTTGACATCTAAGAATGAAGAATTTGATTTAATCATATCTATATAATCTATTTGTGGCAATTGTAAATGACATCAATCAAGTTTTATTTAAGGAAAAAAACTTTTACGTGCATGGTATTTAAATCCTAAACCAGTGTAAATTTATTGTGGTAAGCTTAAGCCTTATTAATTTAAACCATGGTGAAGGCATTTCCATGAAAAATATCTTGCAAGTTATATTCAAAATGGAGACTTGGATTAAATATGCACAACACCCATCTTATTTGTTTTAAGATATAGAAGTTTAAAAAGATTTGTGATTTTTGTTGTTGTGTTTCTTATTGGTGTGTAAATTATTTTTGGTGTTCTTATTTATTTCATTATTAACTTTAATATTACTATTTTTAAATAGTTTATTTATTGGTCTAGTTTTTAACATATAGACAAAAAATATTTTGATACTCATAACATGTACAATCTTCACAAGAATTTGTTGGTTGTCTATTTTCAATCCATCCAAATTTTCTTGATTCTCTAAAATTAATGTGCCATAAATTTTTTAAAGGCAAACAAACCTATTTTATAATCATTTATTTTTTAATAAATTTAGTTTTATCTTTATGTTTAAAAAAAATTAAAATTTTAAAAGGAAGATAAATATTTTATACAAAGTTGTGGTTCTAGTAAAATTTGGAATGAATTAAATTAGAAATATTGTTATGTTTTCTAATATATGAGGCTTTTTGGTATTGTAGGACATCAAGTCAGATTTAAGAGTGGGTCATGCTTGAGTTGAAAATCTGAAAGATATAGGAACCAATTTTTATTTTATTATAATTAATAATATTATAGATTTTATATCATGGTGTTTTGATTAGATAAACTCTGGAAAAGGGCCCAGAACCATTACAAAAACAACCATAAAGTCAAGTAGAAAGAGTCTCAACAACAATGAGATTGGGAAAACCAAACAAAGATCAACAATGCTTTTGACTAGAGAAAATAATCAAAAATAACAATGGACCTAGCCCTAAACATGTGACTTATCACTCAAAACATGAGAAGAGTTAGAAGAAATAAATTTACTCCTCCTATGGATAACTATCCAAAAAATGCTATCATCTAAGTCCCCACTGTAAGTGGAATCAAGAGAAGACCCCCTATAGGATGACCAACAATGCACAAAGGGGGGGAAGAAGGACAATAATGTGAAAGGAATTCATTGATCACATAAAAGGTTTGGAGTAGAGAAAAATCAACCAACAAAAGAGGTTGTCAACATGAAGTAGTAGGAACCTCAAGATGCAACAAAGACACATTAGAAGTTAGATGCTCAAAAAAACCATGAGAGGAGCCATCCTTTGAAAGGTTGGGAGCTTGGACATTCAAGTGATCATCATTAGCATTATTCCGCAAAGTATCCAATCCTCTATGATACGAGAGAGAGAGAGCAATCCAAAGCCAAATGACCAATTACAAAGAAACAATGACATCGAAAAGAGAGACTCTCATAATCGAGTTGTTGAGTCAAAGGCCTATCTCCAACCAACAAAACTAAATCCTCATGAAGAGGCATGGATATATAAATATCCACCAAAATGTAAGCAAACATAGAGTGGTCCATCAAAAAAGTGGAATCATCAACCCTCAAGAAGCAATCAATAGAGTTGTCAATATCCTCATAAGAAGTATCCTTCCAAAATTGAGGGGATGACTCAAAAGTCTAACCCACACTAGACACACATTGAGAGATTTAGTAAGGGGTTAAAGGAGGTTTTTTAGGGTTTGATTGAGAGAAAGTGCTCTCCCTAAGCCCAAAATTGACTCGCCATTGAACTTTTATCCTTAAAAAGGAAAAGGTAGCAATGAAAAAACATTTAGCACAAGGGAAGAGCTCAATATTACTAGGCGTGAGGGGCCTCCAAGAGTCCAAAAATTAGTTGTCCAAGTCAGGAAGAAAAGGAAAAAGGTTGGAGAAATGATACACCAAACCTCTAAATCGGTAGAAACCCTCATTTTCTACCACATCCACACCAAAACCACCATCAAAGATGGCTTGGAACAAAGAAGAGGATGGCTTACTTGTAGAGGACAAGAAGGGAAAGTCCTGGTCACCTAAATAAATCTATGAGCCTCCATAGAAGAAGCAGGCACCAAAGGAGGGGAAACACCAGACCACGACCAACCAACATCAAACAAGGAGCTAAGGGAATTGGATCCAAACACTAAAGCAAGGGGGAAATTGGCATGGGGGTGCACAAGAAGAAGTGTCTAAGCCATCAAGAGGTGCACAAGTAGTAGGAGAGTGGGAAAGGTGCATGAAAAACCTTGGTGAACCACCCCCAACACAAACCATCAAGGGCACTAGGCCATCAAATGTAGGCTACAAGAAAGGCACATTTGATACCTATGCATGTGAGAGGGAGCATGAGGGGGGACAACATGATGTTGGAAATTTTAAATCATATTATTATAGAGGAATAATTTGAATTAATATAATTGTGATGTTTTCATCTTCAAGTAGAAGCATGGAAAACTAGATAAATTAAGCTACTTCCAATAAACATTAAATAAAGGATATTAGAACAAGAAGCAGAGTGTTATCAGCAACTGCTTATAAATTTGTGACATTGATAATTGGGATTGAAAGGGTTTGAACCCTTTTACAGCAACAAAGTCAAAAAGTAGGCAAAACATGAACCATGATTGCAACAACTACTTAAAAGTTTATACACTCAAAACTATATTGACTTCCCTTCAGGGATAAGCAAAATGGTATTATTGTTTTTGTTAATAGTTAAATTTGATGATGTAAATTAATATTTTGTAGTGATTATAACTCTATAATTTATGGGATTTTTGGTTCTTTATGATGATAAATATATAATCCATTAAAATTTGAAATAAAATGTTTTAACATTTTTATATGTATTATTTTTTTATGATTAGAAAATATAATTAGCTCGTACAAATGAAATAAAGTTTTATATTTTTTGAAAATTGATATTTTTATGAGTGTTAATATAAATATATTTCTTGAAATGAAGATAAGATAGTAGAACATTTTTACATCAATTGAAGAGGAGAAAAATGTATATAAAATATGATCAAATAGTTTAGGAGAGAAAAAATGGTGTGTAGAACATTCACTAGATAACACAATGTTTATTTTGGGGAAAATATTTTTTGAGAAAAAACTCAACCTCAAAATATTGAGCCTTTTCATTCCCAACAATGACAAAAGTTAAAATACCAATTTAGATTCAAGCCTTCACAAAAGACTACACCAACATACAAATCTACAAATATTCCAAAAATATAATGATACCTACACTACACTAGTATGAAAACTTCATGTCAAGCATGAAATAAATAGGAGTCATCCAAACCAAAATTGAGGGCGGTTTTCCAAAACCATGAGCCAATCGCATGAAAAAAATGATTCTCAAACCAAACCCTTTGTTGGAAGTGGATTCACTCTGAGAGGGGGGTGGGGGGGGGAGGGGAATTAGAGTGATACAAATTTGAACTCTTGAATGCACAAATCAAACTTTTTGACCTTTAACACAATGTGAAAGACTTGTTTATGCAAATGGGCATTAACACTTTAGATCAAATTGACATGAAAAATTAACTAACATTTACAACTCATATTAAAAGCATCTTATGATATTGTTCAATTAAAGCTTTATGAACAATCTTGTTGTGCTTTATAAAAAAAACTATAAAACTTCACAAAATACAAATTTGACTTGCTTTTGACAAACTTTTGAACATTCATATATGGAGTACAAAATGCAGATTTCAATTTTCTCTATGAAAGAATTTTTGTATCAAATTTACACACACTAAATTTGCACGACCAACTTGAACATTTAAAGTATTAGAGCATTGACTAACATCAAAATGAAATAGAATGAGAGAGACAAATGATAACACATAACACAAAGATTTCCTGAGTGGAAAAACCCTCATGGGCTATAAAAAATCACTCGTTAAAATTTCCTTTTCATTAATCAAAGAGCGACAACTCTGTAACAATGGTGGATCAACAACTCAACGCCAAAAATATGAAGCAACAATTTCAATATGAGCACCAAATCCTTAACAAAGTTTCTCTATGACCATTTAAACTAAAAGGACCTTATGATTGCACTAATTTTTGCAATCACAAAATCTCAATAGAGTAGACAATAATGATTTTCAATAATTCCCATTACAAAAAGACACTGAAATTTCTGAATGCAATCTCTATAATAAAACTAGAGATGTATTACAATAAAACTCTCTTCTTATTTTCTCTCTTTCAACATGAATTCTCACTATATTCTTTTCAAAAACTCTAATCCCCATAATGGCTTATTGTCATTCAATTTATACAAGAGAAACTGAAACTCCTTAACCAAAACTGTGAAAACTCGAGTCAAGAAACAGATCCTCAAGTTAGGGTTTCTTTGAATAATAAACCCTTTTACCAATTTCCAACTAAAAACAAAGAAGTATTCAGTTATAGCCCGAGAAAAGAAATCATCAAGAAATATCTTCAAAATAGATTCTTCAAAAACCATTATCAACAAATTAATCTTCTCTTTAACTAACAAAACCAAAATCCCAAATTAATCTTCTCTTTAACTAACAAAATTTGTAGATAACAATGAGAGAAGAAACTAAATGAGAAACATGATAAACTATCAAGATGTTCCAAACAACCCAAAATTGTGTTACCTTGTTCACAGTTTCATAGTGGGTAGAAAACACTAACCAAAGTGATATTTGTGCCATAGCTGCTCACGACTATGTACTTCATTGACTGAGCATAACTATTGGCAACAACATTCTTTCACACTTCTTCACTTAAGCTATTCTCTAGCTCACGGTCAACTACATTGAAAAACTAACTCTCCACACTATCTTCAAGCTCAAATTGACCACATTCCATGTTGGCTAGTTAAAGAAACAGGTCTGCAATTATTCCAATGGCAACAACGGAGGCTAGCGTTTCAAACCCTCAAGCTTAAGAAATGACAAAGTCAAATCCCTAAACTCTTCTTTACCTTTTCTCAAGACATTCGAATCAAAGGAATTTGATGTCTTATTCATAATTTGATAAAGCTTGAAGTCCAAGAGGACTTAAGTCTAAAGACATCATAGTAAAATTAAAAATATGCTTACAAAGACCCATAACGTCGACACAATTATCACCTTGATAATTGTCATAAAATTCAAAACATGTCAACCACCTTAAAGTATAAAACAATGTTTCCAAGATTCGATGCCTTGTCACTTTCAAAGTGACTTTCCATTATTTCCACAAACCTCCTATCAGCCTAAAGTGTTAAAATAATGCACTTTAAAACAACCAATAATATGTGCAATAAAATCCGATACCATTGCAAGTGTTATCATTTGCCAATATTGCAAATCACTTTATAAGTGATATAAATAACATGTCTTAATGCCGACCAAGGAATTTACCAATAAAAACATCACTTATAAACCATGTGCCATGATATATGTAAATGTGAGCACATGAATGAAACTCAAATATTGAACCCATGTAAAATGTGAAGGCCCAAGTGTATGTCGAAATACACTTTGTATGAAGTTATATGGTAAGTCCAAGCAATACCATTTCTTATTGCCCTTTGTAAATAGATATGATATATATATATATGTATTATTTTGAGTCAAAAATAAACTCCATGTAATGAAAATATTATGAAGCTATATACAATAGCCAACTCATGAATACAAATCTGACTATGTATCAATACCAGGTATAGCATAAAATATAGCTTGAAAGAGCCCCATGAGAAAGAAATATACCTGATGTGAACTGAAGCTAAATTTCATAGAACCAAAACCATATTATCTTCAATTTGAGTAGTGATGTAATAGAGAAATCAGTTGTATATGTCTGAATAGAATCAAGTAAGAACTGAAAGTCATCATGCCAAAATGATTCCCATCTGACTCAATATCAAAATGATATAATGATCAAACAAAAATGATATCACCTAAAATCTAATACCATAACCCAACAATTGTATAAGAAATATAACCTTTATCTACACATGAAGCTCAACCTGATCAGTACCACAAGATATAACAAATCTGAATGTAAACCAAAGCCATAAAATTGTCCATAGCCAAGGTACTAAATGCCAAAACATGAATAAACTAAATAAAGTATCACAATGTCAATGCCAAAATTCCATAAGTGAACCAATGAATATGCCAAGACTAAAGTGTCATATTATCAGTTTTGACATCAAGGACAAATATGCACAAAGAGAAAGTCAACAAACTCACCCTTTGTCCTTGATAGTAAAAAATTAGCCATTGAAACCAACCACTGAACCATCATTTTCTCCCCCTTTTTTGTCACAAGGACAAAGGAAGAAACCTGTAATATGTCATGAAATACAACAACCAACCAATATAGTAATTAGATGCATAAACAATGTTCACCAAGTAGCCTTGCTTCCCCTAAACCAAGGCTAACTATTCCAAAACATTTGATGGTGATCTTTGTCATCAAGGATTGAAGATCAGTTACTTGAACATACCACTTTTTTCTCATGTTAAACTTCATCCTCAATTGTATCCAACTATAAACACACTGTTACCAGCATGAGTAACCATGCACAAATGCATATCCCGTTATAATGAACATATGGCAAACATCGGTACCAACATATAAAAGTTGAGAATAACTGAAATTAAGTGCTTTCCATGAAACATGTGAATCAATTGTTCACAGTATGTGCCACCCAGATCATGTAAATGTGTCACCAAAGCCAGTGTTGTCATCAAAGACAAATAACCATGATACAACTCTAAAAGCCAAATAACCAGTGAGTCATGATGCAAACACACTTAGAGAAGCAAACAAAGATAAGAAAGTTTTAAGAGAACAACCATAGAACCAAACTCCCCCTACAAAGAAGCTTCACACAAATATTCCTATTTGATATGTAAGACACCATTTCTTTTCTCAAGCTTATTAAAAATGTGCAAATTCTTCAATTAGTGACTTTATCTTTGATTTATTAACTTACTGCACATTTCTCCATAACAAAACACAGTATGACGATCAAATTTATTAGAAAATGAAACATTGAAATATACTACTACCAAACCAGATTTATAAGCCGGTAGATACCACTACAAATTCAAAACTTACTTACTAAACTAGTAGTATGATTATTAGGCCAACTCAGTTTCATTGCAACAAACCTTGTTCTTCAGAAAAAACATCTTTCATCCTGACCACCAGAATGACACAAAGTAGCCAAAACTATATCATACAGTCCACACAACATCTACACACAAGTCTCAAGTCACAATATAACACCAAACAATCAGTATCCCATAATAATCAACTGTCAAAAGAAAAATACTAACCATTAGATGCATATTGAAATCTTCATCATCCAAGAATACCCAAATTTCTATCAATGTTGTTTGACTATTCTCAAGTACACATATTCTATACCAACACAATCAATGTGTTGGGTCTCAAAAATGCTGGTATGAACCACGAGAGGTTGCCAAGCTCTCACAACACTTTTGGCCAACTAACAAGGACAATTGATGCAATTGTTCCTTCTACTCTTCAGGCTCTGCAAAACCTAGGTGGGTGCACCTATATGTATGTTGTAGATTTAAGATGTATTTCTTGGTTGATCAATCTATCCACAATGGCAAAGAGAAGTGGACAGATAAAATCACTATAACTAATCCTACTCCTACTGCACAATTGAAAGGTTTTTGAATAAGTTGTTTGATATGGGTTTGTATCTCTGGGTTGTGGTAGATCAGTGCCTTCTATCCAGATGGGCTATTGAGTCAAAATGATAAGTGTTTCTTTCTATTGGCTTAACTCTAGTTGTTAGGCACTCTAAAAATCCTATGACTTGCATAAAAATTCACTAAGTCTATGCCTTGCATAAACAGTGCTGGAATGTTTCTCTATTTGGTTCTTCTTTAACTATACAAAAGGAAAAACTCAAAACCACTGTGATTAATCAAGAGAGTTTAATTCTGACTTGTAGACACCAGTTAATTAAATCACACAAAATGAGAATACATTTTGATAAACCAGGTATATACTTGATATGCTGATTTAGATGATTAAAAGATCCAAGTTGGAGACAACCAAAATAAAGAATATGAAATTTTATTTATCACAACAACTGAAAACCAAAAGAATTTTACCAATTTAACATATTTTCTCCATTGATTCTGCTTCAAGAAAAGTCTGTCATTGTTTACATCCTAGTCCCTTCTCAGGAAAATTCTAACTACAGTCTAACTACTGCATCTGCTTCCTATCCATCTCTCTTTTCTCAGATTTTTACAAATATTTATACATTTTTAGATCAAAGGTCACAACCTTTCATTTTTTGGTTATGGTCATTTGTATTTCATAGTTGAAAATTAAAATATTTAATTAATTGCCTTATCGGAAAATTAACTATTTCAAACTATAGTTATACCGTGTTATTTTCACTTTATGACTTTACTCTTTAATTCCTGTGGCTCTTAATATCTTTACTGCTATATCACGGTCATGCTATTCGTACCCTACGGTATGGCAGTAAATTGACTTTTCAATGGTCTTCATTGTCAATCACCGTTATCTTTATGTTTACCGCGCTACCGCGGTCTTTGACTTTCCTACCCGCGGTATCACGGTATTTGACTGTCACTCACCTTCCGTTCTTACCGCCTTACCACGGTCTATGTCTTTGCTACGCGCGGTACTGCGGTAGCCACTATTTTTCATCCTTCACCTTTCACCGACTGTTGACTTGACTGTTGACTACTACTGCGGCCACCGCGGTCTATGTTTTGACTATGTGCGGTATAGCGGTAACTGCTAACTGCCAACTGCCCCTTCGCTAGCCGCTACCATTGACCGCTAATTGTTCACCACACTACCGTGGTCACTGGCTTAACTGCCAGTGGTACTGCGGTAGTCGCTTCGCTAACTGTCACTTGGCCATCTATTGATGTTTACTGCAGTCACCGTGGTCTTTGAGATGACCTTCTACGGTACTGCGGTAAAGGTTAAGTTGACTGCTTTTAAATTGTTAGCGCTATACCACAGGTATGGATTGAATTATATGCGGTATAGCGGTAAAGAATGAAAAGATGGGAATTTCAAAAGGATTAAGGTAGCGATATGAAGTATGAGATATTTTTAGCACTTGGATGGGTGATAAAATGAATTTTTTCATGAAAAGATAGGAAAATAAAATAAAATCCCTTAGGGTATTTATGGACTTTTGTGGAAATTTGTGGGAAAATGTTAGGGTTTTAGATGGAAAAAATTAGTTCTAACACAATGTAAAAAAAAAATGCTACATCTGCAACCACAACTCTAGAAAACTAACTTTTGTATGGGTATAGCGAATGCTTTGTATTTTGTTCATGTTTTCCAAGCACAACACTACAAAATTGAACATTTACTATTAATGTCTTTCAACTAACTACCTCTATCATTATTTTAATTAAGACCTCAAACAACTCACTGTCTTATCATGCTTTGCTGCAGAAATGTCATTCATATAGATCAATGCAATATATTGTATCAAGTTGTTGTTAGATATGGTTTCAGAGTATCAAACAATGATGAGACAATATAAAAAGATTTGATGACAAAGAAAATGAAAACTGCTTCATTGTTCAAGCATCTTAATCTCATGTATCTCTTGAGTAACACAAACCATCACTGATTCTATCAAGTATAGAAAATATTGTTCCTTCTAGCACAAACAATACATTAAAGCAAGGTTAATAATGATTTTTCCACAAATGTGTTAGGGTTAGAAGGTAGATATCTAACAAGTTAAATGTAGATTTTATCAATAAACCAAGAAATAAAACACATAGAAAAATATAACACAAAGAATTTAACGTGGTTCACCCAATATGGGCTACATCCACCAAACCGCAACCATCCAATGATTTTATTATCCAATGCAAAACATATTACAATATCGTGAATAATGCCATACTACAACTCTCCATCCCAACTACTTATAACAAGATTTTAGAAGCTTCCAAAAATTAGGGTTTACAAAGTTTACTTTTTTCTTTTTCAATGACAAAGCGGAAAAAGGTGAAAAAAAATTCTCAGGGGATGTCGCCCTTGAACCCCCGCCTAGGGCCCAGCCCATCCTCAAACCCCGACAAGGATACATGAAGAGTGAATAGTACTAAAAAGTGTACAGTATAGCATGATCAGTCACCACATACCAACAATCTCCCACTTGGAGACTAATCTTGGACGACACTGTTGCACTTACAACTCCCACTGAAAATAACCACCTTGGACCTTGCTACTCTATTATACTTTTAACCATGAAGACCAACCAAATTTGAAGAGGAGATCAAGTTCTCCCGTGTCACTACCTTTGTAAACATATTTGTTGGATTGTCATTTGTATGTAACTTTTGCATCTTTACCTGTCCATCCTCCAATACTGACCGAATGAAATGATATCTCAGCTGTATGTGTTTGGTTTTAGAGTGCAAGGTAGAATTCTTTGCAAGATATATAACACTCTGTCTATCTGTAAACAAGTGATTTTCAGTCTCTATTTTTCCCAACTCTTCCATGAAAACTTGTAGCCATATCATCTCCTTTGTTGCCTCTGTTGCAGTAAAATACTCTGCCTCCATGGTGGATAAAGAAACCACCTTTTGCAACCGATAGATCCAACTCACTATTGTCCCACCAACTATAAATACATAATTTGTGGTACTCCACCTGGTATCTATATCTCCTACCAAATCTTAGTCAACATAGCCTTTTAAATCTATATCAGAGCCCCCAAAACATAAATATTTATTGGATGTACCTCTCAAGTACCTGAGAATCCATTTTATTGCATTCCAATGCTCAATTCTAGGATGACTCATATACCTGCTAACAAATCCTACAACATGTACAATATCTAGTCTCATGCATACCATGGCATACATTAAACTGCTTACAACTGAAGCATATGGTACCATGGACAATTTTTCTTCCTCCTCTTGTGTCTTTGGACACATATCCTTAGTCAATTTTACATGACTGGGCAAAGGTGTGCTGACATCTTTTGAATTCTCCATATGAAATCTCTGCAACACCTTTTCAACATAATTAGCCTGAGATAGAAACAATTTTCTATTTTTCCTATCTCTTGTAATCTTCATACCAAGGATTTATTTTGCTGCCCCCAAATCCTTCATATCAAATGAATTTTCTAACTGTTGTTTTAACTCCTTTATGTGATCCATGTTCGACCCTGCTACAAGCATATCATCAACATATAAACATAAAATAATGTAGCTATCTTCAGCTAACCGCTTAAAGAAAACACAATGGTCTGAATTACACCTATTGTAGCCTTTCTCAACCATAAAACTATCAAATTTAATATATCATTGTTGAGGTGCTTGCTTCAAGACATATAAACTTTTCTTCAATCTGCACACTAGTTTCTCCTTACCTTTGACCTCAAATCCTTGTGGTTGTTCCATATATATTTCCTCTTCCAAATCACCATGGAGAAAGGTTGTTTTAACATCAAGCTGCTCTAAATGTGAATCTTCAACAACCACAATACTTAAAATAGTACAAATAGAAATCATTTTAACAACTGAAGAAAATATTTAATCAAAATCAATACCCTTTTTCTATGCAAATCCCTTTACAACTAATCTGACTTTAAATATTTGCTTACCTCCATCCTCCTCTTTCAACCTGTAAACCCATTTGTTTGGTAAAGCCTTGTTACTTACAGGCAACTTGCATAATTCCCAAGTCTAATTTTTCAACAAGGAGTCCATTTCTTCTTCCATTCCATGCTCCCACTAAACCTTGGTATCCACCTACATAGCTTCATGATAACATTCTGGTTCACCAACATCAGTTAATAAAATAGAATACAAAGAGGGAGAAAATATTTTTGGAGGTCTACTTATCCTTGAAGATTGCCTAACATTCACAAGAGTTTGTGGTATTTCTTGTTGTTGTCGTGGAGCATGAGGAACCACTAGAACATTTTTGTTTGTAATATCATCTAGCACTGCATAATCCTTTTCTTTCTTCTCATGCTTCTGCAATAGATCTTTGTACAACACTTTCTTATTGAATATGACATCTCTGCTTATCATAATTTTCTTATTTGCAAAATCCCAAAGCCTATAACCAAATTCATCAATGCCATATCCAACAAATATACATTTCTTTGATTTTGCATCAAGCTTGGTTCTATTTTCATAATCTACATGTACAAATGCTTCACAACCAAAGGTTTTAAGAAAAGAATAACTCACCTTGTTACCTATCCATGCTTCCTCTAGAATACCACAACCCAAAGGATTAGATGGACCTCTATTAATTAAATAAACAACAATGTTTACAACCTCTACTCACATGTTTAAAGGCAACCCAACATGCAATCTCATAGTTCGTGCACGCTCCATTATTGTTCTATTCATGCGCTCAACCACTCCATTTTCTTGTGGAGTCCTTGGAACTATTTTTTGCCTATGAATACCATTAGAGGAACAATAATATTCAAACTCTTTTCTGAAATACTCACCACCATTATTAGATCTGAGAGATTTCAACTTTTTACCCATCTCATTCTCAACCAAGCTTCTCCATGTTTTAAAAGTTTCAAATACATCAGATTTCTGCCTAAGGAAATAAATCCATACCTTCCTAGTTGCATCATCAATGAATGTAACATAATATTGAGAGCCACCAAGAGAAGATACCTAAGCTGGTCCCCATACATCTGTATTCACAAGCTCCAATTTCTCATTTTTCTTTTGTTTCCCATCTTTGAGAAAACTAACTCTCTTTTGTTTCCCATAAACACAACTTTCATAGAAATCCACATTAACACATTTTAAACCTGGTATAACATTCTTTGAATGAATTAATCTCATACCTTTTGCACTCATATGCCCAAGTCTATTATGCCATAGTGTTGATTCAGAATCCACAACAACTATGTGATTTTTTGCCTATTGAATTGCAACAACTGTTCCTGAATATTGATTTTTATCTGCAATAGCTAAAGTAGAAGGAACAATATGACCTACACAAATATATAAGGTGCCTACTTTCACACCTTTTGTAACCTTCCATTTTTTATCACTAAATGTAACAACACAACCTTCATCATCTAGTTGCCCTGCTGAAATTAAATTTCTTAACTTTGGAACATGCCTTTACTCATGTAGTAGCCAATGATTCCCATTCTGCAACTTAATCTTGATTCTTCCCTTTCCAAAAATCTGATAGGGTTCATTATCTCCCAAATAAACCATCCCAAAATCCCCTTGGACATAATCAAGAAAATAATTTCTAGGGGTTGTAGCATGAAATGAAGCCCCTAAATCTAACACCCAAGAATCATCAATATTGTCAAGGGAAAGAATCAAAGCATCCTCATCAGATTATTACTTACCATATTTGCCTCTTTATTTCCTTCCTTTTTGTCTCCTTTATTTTTCTGAGACCAACAATCTTTCTTTAAATGACCTAGCTTACCACAGTACTAGCAATTCCTCTTGTCTCTAGATTGGGACCTTTTGTTCCTTGATTTTCCTCATGACTTCCCACGACTTCCAAAATTATTTCATCTCTTCTTTTTTTTGCCCCTACTTTCTGCATTCAAAACACTACCTAAGCTTTTCCTACAAATTTCCTCACTCAAAATAACACCAACAACATCATCAAATTTTAATGTATTCGAAGCAGAAACAAAATTGCTAAAAACCATTACCAAGCTATTCTAGCTTTCAGGAAAAGAGCCCTAACTTCTTCATCAAAGTTTACATTTATAGAAGTTAATTGACTGGTAACTATATTAAACTCATTTAAATGATCAGTAACTGACCCACCTTCTACCATTTTCATATTAAACAAGTGCTTCATAAGAAATAACTTATTTGAAGCGAAAGGCTTTTCATATAACTTTGCTAGGGTTTCCATCAACTCTTGAGTTGTCTTTTCTTTTGAAATATTGAATCCCATTGATTGTGCTAGGCATAAACGAATATTGCCAAGTGCCTTTCTATCCAAAATATCCCAATCCTCATCAGTCAATGCTGAGGGTTTCTTGGTTTTCCCTTCCAATGGCCGCCATAAATCCTTCTGATAGAGGTAGTCCTCCATCTGCATCTTCCATAAGTGATAGTTTTTCCCATTGAACTTCTCAATCTTCAACTTACCCTCGTCTGCCATTTCTCCCACTCAATAGTGAGAACTTCTTGTAGAGGATAACTAAAAACAGCCTGCTCTGATACCACTTGTTAGGGTTAGAATGCATATATCTAACAAGTTAAATGTAGATTTTATCAATAAATCGAGAAATAAAACACAGAAAAATATAACACAAAGAATTTAACGTGGTTCACCCAATATGGGCCACATCCACCAAACCACAACCATCCAATGATTTTATTATCTAGTGCAAAAAATATTACAATATCGTGAATAATGCCATACTACAACTCTCCATCCCAGCCGCTTATAACAAGCTTTTAGAAGCTTTTAGAAATTTGGGTTTACAAAGTCGAATTTTTTATTTTTCAGTGACAGTACTAAAAAGTGTACAATATAGCATGATTAGTCACCACATACCGACAAAATGGTGGAAAGTGTAATTGTATCACACGTATCTTTTACTATGGACACTCCTAAAGAAACACAAAACATCAACTATTGCAACACGAATGAGAAATCATCTTCTAACAAAATGATGATATATATGAACCATAGTATTAAGACAGTTATCATCAACTCATTGTCACTATTACCAAGAAGAATACACTATTAATCAAATGACTACAACAATAAACTTCAAGAATCAACAATATTTATAAATGAATCATGATCTATCCAAATAACAATATTTTTCAAACATCCCTTTATTGAAGCTTGTTGTATTATGTGTTCATTGACAGAACAATAGAGATAGAATGGTATGCACATCAAGAATTCACAGTGCTTAGACATTTTATTTTAAGAGCCACGAATGATTTAATTGATATCACTCAAACAAATACCTTGTACCACCACTACTTGTTATGTTATGCTTGCTTTCAAGACCTCACAGTCCTTGTTTGTTCACTATGACCAAAGTCCATTATTCTTAGTTCAAGATACTGTTTGTACAAGATACAAACTATCAAGATAAACAAATAATCACGATGTAAAATAATGACATAAAACCCACATGACAAATTTGAACGCATGTTTTTCCCTTTGTAAGAGCCAATCACTGTTACATCAACTTGTGACATGTTCAAGATCATAGATGCACAAATATTCCACATTGTTCAGATATAAAGCTCATGCCTTGATTACTGAAAAAAATTATCACCTATTCTCTATAAAAACAAAATGTTCTATTTCAAATCAACTTACTCCATCATTAAAGCTAGCAACATTTGCAACATCATAGAAAACTGCCAATATAATACAAGCATTAATATGCACACCTTCAAGATTATTTTGAGGAGTTGAAGAGTAATACAATAACCAACTCCCCCTTACCTCATGTTGACCTTTCAGGCAACAATTGATTCCTTTTGTGCAGTATGCACTAGTTTAGTATCTTTATTTCTTAGGTCTTGTTTTCTCCTCCAAACCTGTATGGGCCCTTTCTTTTTCTTGATCAATGCATTTGCATTGTCATTTTTAAATGATTCCTTTAACTTACTCCTACAATGTTGTGCCTTATGCCCAAGTTTATGATACTTAAAACATGTGATGTTATAATCAATTTGAGGAGTAAATAAATCATTCTTTCTTGATATTCCAAAACTTCTACGATCATATCTTCCATACCTTCTACAATTTCTTGTACAATTTCTTGCTCTATGACCATAAGCATTACAAAATAGCAATAGCCATGAAATTGAGAGTGGTTATACCTGATAAAAGGAGATCTTGATGGTCTTTTTTTCCTTTCATCAACCCACTTATCTTCTATTTGAGTAGTAACAATATGATGACCAATATTAACCTTCACTCTTGGTGTTTTCTTGAAGGTAAGCCTCTTTCCATCTGCAGTAGCAAACACTATTTCATGTTTAGATTCTTCTGTAGAGCCTTGTCCAACCTCATAGCCCACTCCTATAGGATCTTTAGAATGCTTTTTTCTGCCAATCATCTCATTCAATAGATTAGTACTGCAATCAAATTTCTTATTTTTAATCAAATTGAACCTTGACACTTTCAAGCTCTTTTCTTAGTGCAACTACTTCTCCTTCAATTTTTAGACATTCAATCCTTTTAACCTCCAAATCAGACCTTACAACATCTGCTAGCCTCTTACATTCTTCAATTTCAATTTTTTGACTGATAATCATATCATCTTTAAGAATTGGTTCTTTTAACAAGGAATTATCTGAATTTTTCTTTAATGAAGAAACCTCATTTTCTAGTTTAATAATCAACTCATCCTTTTTTTTTAACTTGGCTTCCAATTCTTCTTCATTATTTTTCTTATTAGTCATTTGAGCTTTCAAAAATTCAATAATCTTTTTATCTTCATTATGATCTTGTATTACAACTTTATTGACATTGACAATTTCTTGTAAGCGTACCTTAAGATCCTGATTTTCTTTTCTAAGCCTCTTAAGCTCATCTAAGGCTACAGGAAGTTCTACCTCCAAATCAACCTCAAACTTATCACCTTCTTATTCCTTTTTTCCAAATTCTTTTTCAAAGTCACTTACTAGGTGATCTTTTTCTTCTCCAACTATAGGATCACAATTAGTATTAACTGATAGGGATAATTCTTGAGACAAAACTTCACTAGACTTGACAGAGGTTGGTTGACCAAATTTTTGCTTATAATAGTGATTTTATTTTGACCTTTGTTTCTTTTGCACTTATCCGTGATGAATACTCCACAACACTCCAAAAACAGACTTCCAAGACTAGAATCGATCCTAGGTGTTAAAACCTAATGCAGGACCCTACGCTCTAATACTAATTGTTGGAAGTGGATTCACTTTGAGAGGGGGGGGTGAATCAGAGTGATACAAATTTTACATCTTGAATGCACAAATTAAACTTTTTGACTTTTAACATAATGTGGCAGACTTGTTTATGCAAGTGAACATTAACACTTTAGATTAGATTGACATGAAACTTGACTAACATTTACAACTCATATTAAAAGCATCATATGATATTGTTCAAATAAATCTTTATGAATGATATTGTTGTGCTTTATAAAAAAAACTATAAAACTTCACAAAATGCAACTTTGACTTTCTTTTGACAAACTTTTGAACATTCATATATGGAGTATGAAATGCAGATTTCAGTTTTCTCTATGAAAACTTTTTTGCATCAGATTTACACACATTAAATTTGCATGACCAACTTGAACATTTAAAGTATCAAAGCATTGAATAACATCAAAATGAAACAAAATGAGAGAGAAATGATAACACATAACACAAATATTTCTTGAGTGGAAAAACCCTCATGGGGTATAAAAAACCACTCGTTAAAATTTCCTTTTCATTAATCAAAGAGCACAAACTTTGTAACAATGGTGGAGCAACAAATCTGAAGCAACAACTTCAATATCAGCACCAAATCTTAGTACATAGGAGCACCAACTCCTTAACAAAGTTTCTCTATGACCATGCAAACTCAAAAGGACCTTATGATTGCACTAATGTTTGCAATCACAAAATCTCAATAGAGTACACAATAATGATTTTCAATAATGCCCATTACAAAAATAAACTGAAATTTCTGAATGCAATCTCTATAATAAAACCAGAGATGTATTACAATAAAACTCTCTTCTTATTTTCTCTCTTTCAACAAGAATTCTCACTATATTCTTTTCAAAAACTCTAACCCCCATAATGGCTTACTGCCATTCAATTTATACAAGAGAAATTGAAACTCCTTAAGCAAAACTGTGAAAAATTGAGTCAAGAAATAGATCCTTGAGTTAGGGTTTCTTTGAATAATAAAACCTTTTACCATTTTCCAACTAAAAATAGAGAAATATTCAATTATAGCTTGAGAAAAGAAAACATCAAGAAATATCTTCAAAATAGATTCTTCAAAAACCATTATCAACAAATTAATCTTCTCTTTAACTAATAGAACCAAAATCCCAAATTAATCTTCTCTTTAACTAATAGAACCAAAACCCGTATTAACAAAATTTGCAAATAAAAATGAGAGAAGAAACTGAATGAAAAACATGATAAACTATCAAGATGCTGGACCAAAAACCCAACATTGTGTTACCTTGTTCATAGTTTCATGGTGGGTAGAAAACACTAACCAAAGTGATCTTTGTGCCATAACTGCCCGTGGTTGTGCACTTCATTGATTGAGCATAACTACTTGGCAATAACATTCTTTCACACTCCTTCAGTTAATCTATCCTCTAGCTCACAGTCAACTACACTGAAAAACCAACTCTCCACACTATCTTCAAACTTAAACTGACCACATTCCATGTTGGCTAGTTAAAGAAATAGGTCTGGAAGTATTCCAATGGCGACGACAGAGGCTGGGGTTTCAGAACCTCAAGCTTAAGAAATGACAAAGTGAAATCCCTAAACTCTTCTTTACCTTTCCTCAAGACATTTGAATCAAAGGCATTTGATGTCTTATTCATAATTTGATAAAGCTTGAAGTCTGAGAGGACTCAAGTCGAAAGATATCACAATAACATCAAAAATATGCTAACAAAGACCTATAATGCTGATACTATTATCACCTTGATAATTGTCATAAACTTCAAAACATGTTGACCACCTTAAAGTATAAGAAAATCTTTCCAACAGTTGATGCCTTGTCACTTTCAAAGTGACTTTTCATTATTTCCACAAACCTCTTGTCAGCCTAAAGTGCTAAAACAATGCACTTTAAAACAACCAATAATATGAGCAATAAAACTCGATACCATTGCAAGTGTTATCATTTTCCAATATTGCAAATCACTTTATAAGTGATATAAATAACATATGTCTTAATTTCAACTAAGGAATTTACCAATAAAAACATCACTTATAAACATTGTGCCATGATATATGTAAATGTGAGCACATGAATGAAACTCAAATATTGAACCCATGTAAAATGTGAAGGCCCAAGTGTATGTCAAAATACACTTTGTATGAAGTGATATGGTAAGTCCAAGCAATATAATTTCTTATTTCCCTTTGTAAACAGATGTGATATATGTATGTATTATTTTGAGTCAAAAATGAGCTCCATGTAATGGAAATTTTATGAAGCTATATACAATATCCAACTCATGAATACAAATCTGATTGTGTATCAATACCAGGTATAGCATGAAATATAGCTTGAAAGAGCACTGTGAGAAATAAATATACCTCATGTAAACTAAAGCCAAATTTTATAGAACCAAAACCATATTATCTTCAATCTGAGTAGTGATGTAACAGAGCAATCACCTGTATATGTCTAAATAGAATCAAGTAAGAACTGAAAGTCATCATGCCAAAATGAGTCCCATCTGACTTAGTATCAAAAAAATATAATGATCAAACAACAATGATATCACCTAAAAGCTAATACCATAACCCAACAGTTGTATAAGCAATATAACCTTTATCTACACATGAAGCTCAATGTGATTAGTACCACAAGGTATAACAAATCTGAATGTAAACCAAAGCCATAAAACTATCCATATCCAAGGTATTGAATGTCAAAACATGAATAGACTGAATCCAGTATCATAATGTCAATGCCAAAATGCCATAACTGAACCAATGAATATGCCAAGACTAAAGTGCCATATTATTAGTTTTGACATCAAGGACAAATATGCACAAAGGGAAAGTCAACACCCTCAATTTCCAACCACTCTATCCCATGATATGTCAACATGTTTTTTTTAGCAAATGTTTTTACTTTGTTATAATTCATCATAACCAACTCACCAACTTGGGTGGTTCATTTTGGCTCCATTATCTCCATCCAAATATTTTATATGATGTACATAACATGTATCATAAGTTGATGAACAAGTTGAGTTAACGATGCAACTCTTCTTTTACATACTCTTATGTGTTATAATATCTCTTACACATCTCTGTGAAATTAGATGCTCTTACAACTTCTTACACACATCATATATTGTATTATACATGAAATTATTGGCTAAGTTAAAGTGTGATGTCTTCTTTTTCATGTGGACACCAATAATAAATAAAACAATAATTAAATAATATAAACAATAGAATACAAGGTTTATAACATTTTTCCCAACATCTTCAGTTTCTGGGCCCACAAAAATAACTAGGGATATACTTCTATAGTAAAATAACATTTGTATCACTATATAATAAAAAACACACTACTAAAATTTAAAATAGAAACACAAAATATTTGATTGCAATATAGATAACCAATTTTTGAGTTTTTGTCCTCAATATTAAATTTTTAGTTTAATATTGACAATATTAGGAGTTCAAAATCTAAATTAAAATTTTTATTCCACATATAATCAAAATTCCATTTGCTAAATTTCTTTTTGATCTACCCTAGAATTAGTAGATATGATGTTTGAGTTGTCATTGAATAAATTAAAATTCATGCCTCTTGTTTTGTATGTAAAACTTCATATTACCAATAGCCTCAAGATATTTTTTTATATCAATTTTGTTTCTTATCTTTGATTTAAACCCTAACGTAATAAGCATGCTATTTTATTTCAACTTAAATTTGTCCAATTTAACTTTCTTATGACTCCATATTCATATGAATGCTCCAAAATTTTGAATTATTCCATCATAATTGGGGCAAGCTATTCATATTACTTTGTGAGCTTAGATGATATAAATATACCTAATAAATATTATCTAGTTAATTCCACACTTTTAGGGAATTATTTGATTAAGATCTTCGCCTTTTTATCAAAAATTGTTTAAGTTAATACTTGTTATAATATTTAGAATACAAGATAGACATAATCTCTAGTAGTTAGGAAAATTGTATCTTATCTCCAAGGAAAGAGATCTTGCAATATCCCTTAAGTTGGAATTTACAAAATCAATAATTTTTCCTCAATGATTCCTTTGTAGTTGATATTTGTTTGGTTTTGAATCTAATCATGATAAAATGGTGTAATGGTATCTCATATCCTTACATTAAAGAACATATTTATCTCTAGTTTAATTGAATTCAAATAGCCTATTATATTTTCCATTTGATTAAGTTCTAATTATTAAAGTTTGCAACAATAAATGACTGACCATATACCTGTATAAATTATCCAAACTCAAAAAATTATATTCCTTACCTTTGCATACTCTACGAAATATCTAGTTCCTTTTGATTTTTTAACTAAATGTTCATTTTATCCAACACAAGAAGTAGACCAATTAAAATCAATAAAGTCCTTATTTTACTTAACTAAGAGAAACATGTTGAATGCACAAGACAACTAAGAGGGGTGAATCAATTGTACGTTAAAACATGAAAACCTTCATTAACATTTAGATCTGCATTAATCCTTAAACCCTTAACAACCCTTTAACCCTTATCATGCATTAGTAGAATATAAACATGAGAAATAGTAATGCAAACATATTCATACACATGAGAACACTAGATTTACATGGAAAACCCAAGAAGGGAAAATCCATGGTGGGGATTAGCTCATAATATAAATTAATTGCAATATCAAATACAATAGGCTCACTGCCCAAAAGAAAGAAGGGCTCACTACCAGAATAAAAAGAATAAGATAGAAGATTGTTACAATGAGAAATCCATCTCAGAGAAACAAAAAAGTTCCACCATTGCTTCACCAGAACATCCACACTCTCTCTGAAGAATGTGGACAACTTCTACACATTGCTTCCAATAGTTTTAGGCATTAAATATCACAATACATTTCACACTTCACATCTCAACACTTCAAGTCACAAACATTACTCTCACTTCCTCCAATTCATCACACATATATACCATCTTCAACCTTGAAAACAATCTACAAGGTGGGCTAAGTACTTAAAACATGCAAATTCAAATTAGATCGGCACCAAAACATTCCCGTGATGAAGAGGAATGAAGGTAGACCACATCTCTCCTTAATTTAGACCTAAACCACATATACACGCCACATTATGCTTCCACAAACACCGAAGCATATTTGTAATTAGTGTAAACACCCAAGGTCAACTGAACCTGTGTTAACACCATGGAAAATTTAAATATATGCTTCCTCAAATCTAAAGATGACTCACAGACCATAGACAACACTTAAACACAATCTGGAATATTACATCAACACCCTAAAATCCAAAAAATCCTTCACAACAAAATACACCTAATTAATCTTCGACACACTGTAACAAATGGATCCAACCTTGTGGTTCACCAAAACAAAAACAACTAAGATTAAAGATAGATACAAACATTGCAAGCACACTCCCAGATCTACAAAACCAGAAACCATAATGTAGAGAAATGCAAAGAAAAAACATTTCTCCTAGACAACGCTGCATCACAGTTGACACATTGGTGAACACAACTTTTTCTATTGAATGATCCAGAACATGAAAATTTGGATATAACACCTCTGAACAGTTTTGATCAATCTATCTAAACAACACAAGAAGATCTTTAACCATTAAGAAATGTGGAGCAAAAAACTGAACACTCTTTACCACATTGTCTCCTCTTTTATTCAAATTGTCTCAAAACCACTTGGAAACCAAGAATTGCAAACACCATCTTAATATCTACAACACCTTCTCAGAATCTCAACCACATAAGAGGCTGAACATCCACAAAAATATACTCATCAAAGTGACACTAGAGATTGACATCAATGAGACTACCAATGAAAACATACTATAACTAATCAAAGCATCTCCATATGTTGAAATCGATGCAACAACAAATATCTGTTGACATCAATGAAAACACAAGCTTCCAAAAATCTCTCTTTTTCATTGATGGCAACACATAATGAAAAACCAAGAATAAAAATAAAAGTAACTCTAATCACCAACTCATATACTGCACCATAGTGCATACTGCTCAAGTGTTTATTTATGATTTTTGTTCTGTTATGGTTTTGCTCATTTCTGGTTGTTCATTTAAGTGTTGGTTTTAATGTGTTAACCGTTTGGTTTTGATATGTTATTATTATTGTTAATTAGTTAATTTAATTTAATGATGTTTATTGTGTTGAAATTAATTTAATTACAACGTTAAATTTTATTAGTAAAGTGATTTGTGAAATATCAATTATTTAACTAGATATTAAATTAGTTTGTAAACTTAAAGGTTTGTAGATTTAAATGAATAGTGTATTTTTAACTATCGACATTAAAAATTTTTAATTGTAAGAGGAGTAATACCTTAATTGCAAAATTGTTAATTTGTAAATTAATGATTAGATAATTTTTTTTTATTTAGTTACTATTTTTGATTTTATCGGAAATGAAATCTTGGTGATATTGCTTAATTTGAAAAGAAGGAAAGATTGCGCATGCAGATACATGCATAGTTTTGAACTGAATTCTCTAAGGAAATTTTGGATTATTTTTGTTTTTGGGGAATCTCCGATAGTCTGAGCGGATTTCATCTGAAAGTTCAAAAAATATTGCTGTGAATTTCTTGCAAGAATGGTTGGTCCAATGAGTGTGGGTGCCAAGAAAGCTATTGATTCTACAACGTCTTCAGAGGGATCTCAACCTGTATGTGGCCGTGGTGGTTTGCTAAGATGGTATGTCGATGTCCATGTTCCTTATATGTTCTAGTAAAAATAGCAATGAAAGAGAGGTATGTGTCTATTAGAAGTAAAGTACTCTTTTTGAACCAGTGGAATAGTGCCCATTTCAGAATATCTATTGCATGCCATTCTCACTATGATTAGTTGATCTTTCAATCAAATGGATTTATCATCATGTCAGATAATGATCGACCATTAGTTATTTTCTACCTACACCCAAAGCCTTGTATCCAGTCCCTAGTAAGGCCATTTATTCATCAACATGTCGTAATGGATTAATAGACTTGCAGTTGATCATTCGAGTTGCATCCTATCATTTGTGGAGTGGTTTTTGTTTTCTCCTTATGCATACATGCCTACCCAATCTGTTGCTTTAAATCGACCTATTTTTCCCATCATCATGTCTAGTGGATGTGCATACCCCATTCCGGAGTATCCATTTTGCTACGGCCAAGTGAATTTGGGGGGTGAAGTTGTTGGGTTTGGCTGCTTCTTCCCTACGGTAGCCAACACAGGCATGAAGGTCTACCATGCGCACCCAATGATCAACTACTTTTGTAATAATATAATGGTTATTGACTTGTGAGGTTAGTGCAAGTCGCGCCATCTAATGCTTTCCATTTTTCACTTTTATTTTGATCAGCCCCTTGTATCGACCTCTCTCTTTAAACACATGATTTACTTTGTGATTCTTTGTTGGTATTGTGATCTTCCTCCTGTGCAAAAAGCATGCTCCATTTCATGGTGTTCAATCCAAATCCATCAAAGAGTGTCTTTCAAATTCCTATTTGTGTGTGTCTCTATCTGGATTATAACAGTAGTTTCAACATAAATTAGACTTCCAGTTTATAAACAATAGTTCATTTTTAATAATTCTTATATATATATATATTTGATTATTTATATACATACATGTTAATTTCTATGAAGTGCTTGATAAATCTTATCTCTACCTTATTCTTTTTATAAATCTTTTGGTGTTTAGATTTATCCAATTTGACTGATAACCTTGTTCCCATTTCTATACACCATGTTCGTTGGAATCACCTCCTTGACAATCTCAATGATATTCTTTGACTGAAATAAAATGTCTTCTCATCGTAGATTTCTTTATATTGTGGCTAGATTTTATGAATGGTTTCAATATTGTATAATGTGGATTTGTTTTCCCTGCACCTTATTCTCAATATTGAATATTTCATCTCATTCAATGGTTCTATTTGGCATGCGATTTATATTAGATTCAATAGGTTCAGAATTTGAGGAATACATTTTAAGTCTGCGTCTTCTTTGAGGATGTATGTACGAATTGGCTCCTACATCAATGTTTTTTTGATAGTTATATCTTATAAAATTCATTCAATACTTTGAAAAGCATATTGTATATGTTGATTTCATTCTAAAGTCTACAACTTTATTAAATAGTTATATTTAGGGCTTGGCAGTCGATACTATGTTTTCAATAAACATGCATTATATTTGGAAACCAATAACCTTCGTATCATAGCATGCAATTTTATATTTTATGCATTCATTTGTGATTTGATAGTTTCTATTGGTACTTTGATTTCCATTCATTGGCTATTCTTGGTATGTTGTTTATTCATTGATTATTCTGATTTCTGTATTCGATGTTTAAGCTTTGTGTTTGGAATTTGGGTTATTTTGATCTTTCTGTGATTTATATTTCAATCTTCGTAGTCAATAGAGTGTTCATTGTTATTATGGAATACAAATCATATAAGATTAATATGATAGTATATTATTTTGTTGAGTTATAAATATTTATAACGGGATTGAGATTTATGAATTAAAAGTGATTTAACTAAATAACAATAATTACTCTCAGATATATATAGTTAAAGTAATAAGTCATTCCACTTAATTAATTTAATCATATTGGTTAATTAATTAAGTCACTTATTCTTTTAGGTTACTTAAGCTAAACTTGGGCACATTAATAATTATTTATTAATTATTAAATGTGCACACTAGGGTTTCATTTAGGGTTTCTTATTTTTAGGTTTTCTTGATCTCCTTCATAAGGATTGATCTCATTGTAATTATTATATTATTCAATAATCAATATTTTGGTTTTGCTTGCACATTCTTGCTTGAGAGTTTACATAACATCTTCTACTTTGTTATGGATATCTATTGCACGTGATAGGTGATTGCATGCAGGTGATTCTTGGAGACTGTGAAGTTGGTTTTCTCAACTTCTACATGGTATCAGAGTTCTAGACCTATGGCTTCTTGTTCATGATTTGAAGATATTCTCTCACAGTGTTTTTTTTTTCTATGTAAGGGTTTCAAGCTAAGCTGTTTTTTTGTGGATCTGGGGGTAGGCATTTTTTCTATGCATTTTTGGGAAAAATGGACGTCACCTTCGCATTCAGGACGCCCAAAAACCCTAGGAATGCCTTTTGTTTTGTCGATTTTGGAGCTGTTGAAAAAAAAGGCAAGTACGACCTCCCTAGCATGTAGTTTGAGGAAAAAATCACGAAAATAAATAAAAAATTACAAAAAAAATCAAAACAAAGCATAAAAATTGCACCTCTAGTTCAAAAGTGAATAGCCACCTGCTCGTCACCCAGCGGCCACCCAGGCACCACCCATGCACCACTCGCCGGAACCTACCACTCACAGTGTTGCCGACTCCTCTGCAAGCCCCTACAGGTTGTAAAACTAGGCCAAAGGTCCTTTGGAGGATCAAGCACCCGACACCCAACCCCGTCGCCAGCCCTTCAGCCCCTGCAACATTCATGTGTGTGACCAGGAGCCCACAATTTAGCTCCCTTTCCTAGTGACTGGTCTTGCATAGGACCTAGCTATTATTTTTTTTAGCCCTAAGAGCTCTGGAGGCCATATTGTGCAATTTGAAGTTGTTTTCACCAAATCAGGCATATTTTTTGCATACGATCTCCGTTTTTCAAAAAAAAGATATTGTCGGAAAGCTGGTTCCGAGCATGACGCTGTGGTACTAGTATTTTTTTCTGATTTTTTCATTTTGATGCCTTTTTTTTGTTGTCAAAGTCCGAAGTTGTTAGTTTCACTCTGGGAGACATAACTTTTGTGTCTAGACTCCATTTTGTGAAAAAAAATAGGCATCGAAAAGCTAGTTCAGTGTTCTACATAGATCTTAGACCTATTTATTCCAGATTTTTTACTAGGTATTTGATATTTTTATTTGATCTCAGCCTTTATCTTTTTAGTTATTTTCTTGGGAAGCGTGCAATTAGGGTATTTTGTTTAGATCAGCGAGCATTTTTTTTTGCTTTGAGAGTATATATTGATGTTTTATATCATGGATACACATAATATTGCACCCCTTACTCCATTCAACTATTTTGGTTGGAAAAAATAAATAGAGATTCATTTGGAACAAAAAGGGTTGTACAAGGTAACCATGGGTACAAAAATTGAACCTACAGGTGTTGTTGAAAAGAGAAATTGGTTTAATAGATGTGATGAAGCTTATGGTACATTATGTCTATCTCTTTCATCTGACCTTATTTTTCATATCGAGTCTTGCACTACACCCCATGAGATTTGGACTACTTTGTAGTCTTTGTTTGGGAAGGAGGATACTATGAGAGGGTTTCAGTTAGAGAATGAGCTTATTGGCTTAAATCCTAGGGATTTTGATAGAATCTAGGAGTTTTTCACCAAACTCAAGTCTCTTATATTGTATTTTTTATAGTGTGGTGTTCAAAAGGAAGACTCTCAGTTGATATTGTCCATTATTTCTAAGCTTGGACTAGATTACTCAGTTTTTGTTTCTACCTTTTATGCCACTAGGGATGCACTAGGTACTAGATTTACTATGCCTTCTTTTGATGATTTTTCATCTTCTCTCACTCGAGATTAGGCCAAGTTGGTTAATATTGGAAAGTTGAAGCTCTCTTCATCATAGGCACTAATTGAATCACAGGATCCTAGAGATCAAAAGGCTTCTATAGAGGTAAGAAACATAAAAAAAATTATTTTGAATCTCATGAGCAGTAGAAGGAGTCCTTAGATTTATCTTCCTCTTCTACGGGGAAATCATCTAGGAAGGAGAAGGGTCCATGTGCATATGGCAAGAGAGAAGGACATGCAAAACATAGTTGCTACAAGAAGGACATTGATGAGCTGAAGCATCTTCTTTAGAAACATCAGATTGATTTTCCTTTTTGAATTTCTACATCATCTCCTTCCCCCCATTCTTATTCTTCAGAGTAGAATTATAGGGGTGTAGTCGGTTTACATACTTCATCAGATATGAAGGGATATGCTCTTTGTGCTTCTTTAGGTCTTGGATCAGGGAGATGACTTCTAAATTTAGGAGCATCTCATCATATGGATTCTTCATAGTCTATGTTCACTTCCTTTGAGTCTCGCATTGTCTCCTATTTTGATGGGAAACAATACATACATGAGTGTTATAGGGAAGGGTTCTATTAGTTTTGGGGACAACACCTTTCAAGATGTCTTGTGTGTTCCTCATTTTATGAACGACCTTCTTTCTATATATCAAATCACACATGGAGGCAATGGGAGGTCTGTGGAGTTCACACCTGATTCAATTATCATCAGAGACTTGGAGAGTAGAGCAGTTATTGCTACTGTGGTGGTGGATCACTCATCTCGGTTGTATTCTTTTGCAAATTTTGCTACTGATGGTGCTTATATTCCTACACTAGTTCATCACACTTCTAGTGTGAACCATCATTCAGAGGAGAAATTTGGTTACTTGAAAATTGGAGTTCTCACTTCATATCCTATTCTTGAGCCATCTATTCCCTCTCCACCTACTATTGTAGTTGTTGATACTTTTATGACTACAGATGTGGTTTCTTTTGTTTCAGTACATCAGGACCTAGTTGAGCATTCATCTTTGGAGGTTTCACTTCAGTCTTCACCTACTCTAGCTTCTTCATTGGTTGAGGTCACACCTTCTTCTATGGAGACATCTTGGGATACACCTACTTCACCTTTAGAGATTTCATTCATCCGACCTCTTCTTTCTCACTTCTTACAGGAGATGTGGTTTCTTCAGTCTTTTTAGAGCTACTTCATTATGGGGGGGCTATGTGGTCTATTTCTTCCTCTCTTCTGGGGGGTTCTTTCTTGTATCCTTGTGATGGATGGTGTCCTTGGAGGTCTTATGGAGTCCTCCAGCTTTCATCACTTAGTTGCTCTTTGCATTCCATTTTGGAGAGGTTTTTTGTTCCCATTGGGTTTTCTCCTTTACCCCAGTTAGTTTAGTTTGCATTGCATTTGTACTTGGGTACCTGATCAGAACTTTTTTGTCGAGACCCATCTTTGTTTTCATGCATCTTTTTCCTAGTGTTTTAGCTACTCCATAAATTCATCTTAAGGGGGGGTGTTAGAGTAATAAGTTATTCAACTTAATTAATTTAATCATATTGATTAATTAATTAAGTCACTTATTCCTTTAGGTTACTTAGGCTAAACTTAGGCACATTAATAATTATTTATTAACTATTAAGTGTGCACACTAGGGTTTCATTTAGGGTTTCCTATTTTTAAGTGTTCTTGATCTCCTTCATAAGGATTGATATATGTTGCACGTGATAGGTGATTGCATGCAAGTGATTCTTGGGGACTCTGAAGTTGGTTTTCTCAACTTCTACATATCTAATAATATGAAGGATTTTATGTTAGTATTTGGAATTGGCCTTTTCTTGATTTTTTCTTGGAAATATCTAACTTGGGATTTTGCATATTTGAGAAAGCCATTCTCTCAGGGACATTGGAATTTAGATTAAGCAGATCATTTAATCCGGCCTACTCTTGATTTGAATTTAGGTTGATGTTAGTCTCTTATCATTATCTAAGTATAAGAGTGCCTACCTTTTTGGAAATAACCTTCATCATCATTATATACAAAATGGTAATATATACATATAGATTTAGATACATGTATACTATATGTTTACAGAGTGCCTTTGATTACTTAAATAATATTATCTTATGGGAATAAATATAAATTGGAATGATGATTTTAATATCCTCAAATCTTAATGCCTTCTCAAAATGTAAGTGTCACTTTGTGTTGCCCGTGAGTATTTGGACATTCAATGTGCTTTAAATATGTAATGTAATGTCTAGGAATATGTTCTTTTAGTTTTCCTTCCTTTTAGATGACCTTTGAAGCTATTTTTTTAGAAGGGAAGGGAGGGTTCATGTTATTAATTTATGATTTCTTTCATAAGAATGAAAATTAAATTAAGTAGCTATTTATATATAGAAGTAAATAAGTGAAATTAAAATAAGTAAATAAAATATTGGTGATATTTAAAAGAAGTAGTGGAATTTATTTAGAAGGTAAAGAATTATTTTACTCTCTTTGATTTATTAGTGAATAGTGATTAATTTTATTGCATTCCATAGTTGCCCGTGAACTAAATAATTGGAATGTCGTTATTGTATTAAGTTGTAAATAGCATATTAGGGTTTTTATATTCTTTTAATAGTTGATTCATAAGTTCTCCTTATGGATAGTTATTTTGAATACTTGTGTTTGCTGTCATGATTTTTGAATAGAGATATTTGCATAACGAGTTTATATAATTTCGTTTACTATGATAGTGTTTTTCATTTTGGTATGTCATATTCATTGTTGATTGCTTTTAAGGTTAATTTATAGTTAAATTGTTGCACTCATAAGTGAATCCACATTTACATAGTTTGAATACTTAAGATTGAGTGAAAAATAATTAGATCTAAAAGACATTTTATTCTTCTAACAATTTTTTATCTAGTATGTCTTTCTGAGATTATTTAATTGATAACATGATTTGTAGCATTGCATGGGAGGCAAATACCTTAAAGGGTCATGAGTAATTGATTTGATTATTGAATATGCTTTCTTTTAGAATTATTTTGTGTGTAAAGTTCCATGAGTTATATTTCAATGAATAGGGGTTAGTTTCTTTTATGCCTAATAGTTGGCTACTGAAATTAATTTGTGATATCATTATTTGTAGTAGGTAGTCCTCTAATTTGAGTAAGTTTTTAAAGAAATTGCTAGGTTGTTTCACTTATAGAGATTTTATTTAATGATTGGTGGCTTAGTAGCATAAAATATGGAAGTGATGCCTATGTGCTTACTAGATGTTGCGAGTTTTCTTGAAAGGTGAATTCTTGATTGATGTGATAATCCCGTGATGTTCTAGTTGTTCAAAGGATGAGTTAATTGATGTTTCTTTTTGGATTGGTTCACTTCTTGTATTATCTTTGAGTTACAAGAATATTTGTTTTAAGTTTCATTATTGGGTAGATGTTTACTTACCTCCAGAGGCTAGAGGAATTGTGTGTTTATGCTTTTTTTGTTGCTCCTTTTTATCCATCATTTTACTTGGAGATTATGTGTATGGGTGGTACCTCCTTATTTCATGATTTGACACTTTATGTAGTCACAAGATGGCCATGCCTCATTTTTTTTGCTTTGAAGAATACCTTTAAGTTTTAGAGTGTTGAGGTACACCATTTATTTGACTTTAGTCTTTTGGTAACTGTAGGGGAGAGTGGCTCTTCATGGGGGCCAGTGTACAAGTGGTCATCCATGAAAGAGTTCCCTTAAATAAGTGATAACCTAATTCATGTATCTAGTGGGTTGGGTTAGTTAAACACATAACAAGACTAAAACATGTCCCTCACCCCTGTCATTAGTGCTCTCAAAGGCTAAGGATGGGTGGGAAGACCTAGTTGGTAAGGTCACTGCCTTGTCTCCACGAAAGGTAAGTGGCTCTGCATGAATAACCAAATGGGGTGATGCCTTGAGATAGGTTGTTTGGTTAACCATAGATAGAGGGAGCTCCTAGTGTCAGGTAGTCTAGTTAATCCACATTGATGGAGGTGACTCCTAGTGTTAGGTAGTTTGATTAATCCATGTAAGGCCATGCAATGACACTCTCACTATTCCCATTATTTTCCCTTGTTCTTGTTGCCTCTGGAGTTTTATTATTATTTTTGTTTATGTTGTTATGTGGTCTTGAGTTGTGTGGTGATATTCCTTTATGTTTTTGAACTTCTTGGGTGAGGTTCCTCTTGTCATCTCCTAGCACGATGGGTGTTCCTATGGGTTCACATGATCAGGTGGAATGTGCTACACACCCATTGGGTTCCCCATCGATGATCATGATGTTGTGGAGATGTACTAGTTACAGTGATCTCAGAGCTTCACTCGGAGGAAGATTGCACCTTTTTATGTATTTAATTCTTCATTATTGTATTCTTTGGATTATGATGTACACTTCCCAATATTATAAGGGAAGCAATGTTGTAATGCAATTTTGGCATTTTATGTGTTGTATCTATGGAAATATGTTCCACAAATGTATTATGAATTTGAAAATTTTAATGTAATAATAGGTTATTCATGTATTTCATTATTTATCTTATTCGTGTTTGGATGTATGATTTATACTATTTCATATTCACGCTTCTATCATTTATCTAGTTTGGTTTTGTTTAACATTGTAGGTTGTTTGGGTTCGTTTCGAATAGTGCACCATGTTACCCCATGGGACTAGGTTGATGCTATATCATATATTTATGTTGATTAATTATTTAACTAAGTTAAATGTAATTGTTGTATTTTAAAAAAAAAATTGTTCTATTATTGTTAGTTGTTGTTTCCTATGAGGTTTGCGTGGCGAGGCATTACAACATGGTATCAAAGCATTGGGTTCATACACTGGGCACTCTGGATACAATGAGCCCATTATGTCGACTTGGTGCACATACTCATGTAGTTATGTTATCCTTTGTTGACCATTAGTGGTTGACGACCTTAAATGGGTCCGTAGTTGGCGTGTGGTTCAATGGTGTGGAAAACCGATGGAATGGATAAAATCCTCAGTGTAGTGCCCAATGCATCGATATCTTTTTTTTCAGGAAACACATCATGGACCCTTGGGTAGCCTTGTGTGTTTCTGGTGAAGTGATTTGTGTGCATGTATTTATATTTTGTGCTTTTCTTTTGACATGAGACATTGTTGCATGAGGCTAGGTGGTATTTCTTTTCTCTCGTTTGTTGTTGTATGTTTGAATTGGTATGGAGTATAAGTTTGATCATCTTGGATGTAATCTATTAAATGATGTTACTAAGTTAAATGACAATTATTATATCTTGATTAATACTTGCTTCACCATTCTGGATGGTTTTGGGATGATATTTCACTGGATTTTGATGATCATGGCATTATGAATTGATGTTTATGTTACATTGAATTTATGGAATTAACATTGTGTTCCAGATAATTTTGAGTACGTGTATCTTATGGCTTATGATTATTCTTTTTATGCAGATGATTAATTATTATCTTTTGATGTTGCTTAAAATGACATGATTGTATTCAATGTTTTGGTTATTGTATAAGGTCTTGGTGAGGGGAACATAGTAGCATCACTCATTTGTGAGCACCCTTCTACACTGTGACTTCATGTCACGGTATGTTTGCTAATTGATATATATATGTATATTTTATTTGACACCTTGTTTAATGTAGGTTACAGGTATCGGGTACTGACTCCACCTGCACTGTCAAGTCTGAGCGTACCCCAAGAAACCAATGGATATGATATGGATATAGGTGATGACAAAAGGACCTCAACCCGTGTTGGTAATCCCATTTGATAGTTGTTCTTTTTGTCAAGTTACTTCATTTTGTATCTCATGTTTTTTGTGTGTGACTTGTGATGATGTTCGTAGCTGTGTATGTTTTCCCGAACCATCGACTTCCAAGAGTAAGTTAAAGCGTAGGGGGGGAAGGTGTAGTGCCCCTTTGCTTGGTTTTCTTGGCCTCTCGTGTAAGTGTTTATTTATGATTTTTGTTCCCTTATGGTTTTGCTCATTTTTGGTCATTTGTTTATGTGTTCATTTTAATGTGTTAATCGTTTGGTTTTGATATGTTATTATTATCGTTAATTAGTTAATTTAATTTAATGATGTTTATTGTGTTGAAATTAATTTAATTACAACATTAAATTTAATTAATAAAGTGATTTGTGAAATATCAAGTATTTAATTAGATATTAAATTAGTTTGTAAATTTAAAGGTTTGTAGATTTAAATCAATAGTGTATTTTTAATTGTCAGCATTAGGGGAGAGGACCCAGTATCCACCAGGGCTAACTTCGCACAACCATAGAAGATGATCTGTATGTCGAATTGGAAAAAAAAATTATGGGCTTTTTTTGCCTACGAGTTAAGTGCTTATAACTAAGCTTTTGGCTTGTGGGCAATTGGTTAGAATGCAGGAGCATTGGATATGCACAAGGTGGTCAAAAAGACACCTTTTAGAGGTGCTGTCTGCTCCCCGCCACCTAAACCCACCAATAATTTTTTTTAAAAACACCTAAATATGTGACTAATAACATTTAAAAAAATCTATTCTATCATCCAAACCCGTTCAAAAGTCAATGGGTCTAATTCACATTGGCACCTTAAAAAATCAATTTCCTACCCATTATAAATCACTCCTACATATTAATCTCCTTACTTTAGCATCGGACACCAAACACATTACACTCCAATTAATCTTCATTTCAGGTCCGATTTAAGCATATGACTAATGTTTTTTCCCGTGGGCACCCCATTATTTACCATCACTTAACCGCTCCCGCATTGTTGAAGGTTCTCACGACGATGGATGATAGCGGCGACTGCACTCCATGGCTACGCACGCACCCTCGGGTTAGCAGGTAACATCAAACATCATGCCCATTTGAAAATGCATACAATGGTACTAGTTCGTCATTTTCTTCTGCATCTTTCGTGACTCGTGAAGGGTTTATTCGATGTTTGAAAAATTATTACTGCTTGTTTATGAAATAAATCATGCCTCTTACGCGCATGTTCGCCGTGTGCTATTTATTTTTGTTGGGACATGGTGCTCCTGTTTTACACATGGGTTTTTTTGGGGTTAAATGATTTCCTCTCCTAAATTTCCACCACACTTTTAGGCTGGTAAAGTAGATTGTTAATGATTTTGTCTGTAGAAATGATAGGGGAATTTTGTGGGTTTGACCACATGTCTACCAAAAATGACCTTTTATGGTCTACATCGAGCTTTTTACAAAAAACCCATGTGAATATGACCATAAATCGGCAAACCCAATTTAGTATACACCATTTTTGCGAAAACCCTTGCTTTGTTGGACCAAATGCGGGTTCTTTTGGGGTTAAATGATTAAATATGACTTCGTAAAGTCTATTGTATCATCATATTGGCTCCAGAAATGGTGAGGAATTTCGTGGGTTTTGACCACATGTCTGCAAAAAATGATTAATGGTCTCCATCGACCTTTTTACAAAAAACCCATCTGAATACGACCATAAATCGACAAACCCAATTCAGTATACACCATTTTGGTGAAAACCCTTGCTTTGTTTTTCCAAATTCAGGTTTTTTTGGCGTTAAATGATTAAATACGACCTGGTAAAGTCGATTGTATCATGGTATTGCCTGCAGAAACGATGAGGGATTTCTTGGGTTTGACTACATGTCTGCAAAATACGATTAATGGTCTCCATCGACCATTTTATAGAAAACCCATCTGAATACGACCATAAATCGACAAACCCATCTTCTGCATCTTATTGAATTTGTAAAGGAATGTGTACAATGTTATACCTATAAAACACACATTAAGCAGTGTCTTTCAAATTGTAAATGAATCTGCGCAATGTTTTATACATTCATTTACAAATTATGTGTCTGTTGTCTTTTGTTCATTGAGCAGATTGATATATATGTTTGTTTCCTTTAACTGTCCTTTGAAAATGCAAAAAATGGTACTGGTTAATCATTTTCTTCTGCATCTTTCATGACCTGTGAAGGGTTTATTCGATGATTGAAAAATTATTACTGCTTGTTTATGAAATATATCCTTCCTCTTACACTCATTTTCAGGTTGGTACTTTATACATTATACCAACTGTTATTTTCATGAATTGTACATTTAACATTTATATTTATGCAGTGTCTTCTTACTTAAATCAACTATGTATTTAACATTTATATTTATGCACTGTCTTTTTACTTTACTTTATAAGTAAATTAAGGGTTTTTTTGTTGTCTTTACAAGATGTGCAAAACGAATTCTCCTAAGTTTTGCAGCAATTCTTTTATATCATTTACTATGTTACCTTTGGTTGTCCAATACAACAGACTAGCATTTGTCATTTTACATTCTGTGTCCCTTGTTCATTCAACAAATTGATATATATGTGTATCCTTTGCCTATCCTTTGGCAATGCAAACAATGGTAGTGGTAAATCATTTTCTTCTGCATCTTATTTAATTTGTAAAGGAATGTGTACAATGTTATACTTATAAAACACACATTAAGCAGTGTCTTTCAAATTGTAAATGAATCTGTGCAATATTTTATACATTCATTTACAAATTATGTGTCTGTTGTCTCTTGTACATTGAGTAGATTGATATATGTCTATTTCCTTTAACTATCCTTTGAAAATGCAAACAATGGTACTGGTTAATCATGTTCTTCTGCATCTTTCATGACCCGTGAAGGGTTTATAATTATTCGATGATTGAAGAATTATTACTGCTTGTTTATGAATTATATCATTCCTCTTACACTCATTTTCAGGTTGGTACTTTATACATTCTACTTATAGTTATTTTCATGAGCTGTGCATTTAATATTTATATTTATGTAATGTCTTCTTACTTTCATCACCTATGCATTTAAAATTTATATTTGTGCACTATCTTTTTACTTTACTTTATAAGTAATTGAAGGGTTCTTTTGTTGTATTTACAAGATGTGCAAAATGAATTCTCCTAAGTTTTGTAGCAATTCTTTTATATTGTTTACTATGTTTCCTTTGGTTGTCCACTACAATAGACTACCATTTGAATACATTTCATTTGGCTGTCCAATACAAGAGACTAGCATTTCTCACATTCTGTGTCTCTTGTTAATTCAGCAAATCGATATATATTTGTGTATCCTTTGCCTATCCTTTGGCAATGCAAACAATGGTATTGGTAAATCATTTTCTTCTGCATCTTATTGAATTTGTAAAGGAATGTGTACAATGTTATACCTATAAAACACACATTAAGTAGTGTATTTCAAATTGTAAATGTTTTATACATTCATTTACAAATTATGTGTCTGTTGTCTCTTGTACATTGAGCAGATTGATATATATGTCTGTTTCTTTTAACTATCATTTGAAAATGCAAAAAATGGTACTGGTTAATCATTTTCTTCTACATCTTTCATGACCCATGAATGGTTTATAATTATTTGATGATTGAAAAAATATTACTGCTTGTTTATGAATTATATCATTCCTCTTACACTCATTTTCGTCGTGTGCTATTTGATTTTGTTGGGTCATGGTGCTATTCTTTTTCTCCCACATTATCTGTCCACGGTGTGAGGTAACAACAAACATCATTCTCCTTTCAAAGTGTATGTATGTATCGGCAAACCCATTTAATATACACCATTTTTTGTGAAACCCCTTGCTTTGTTTTTTCAAATATTCATTTTTTTGGGGTTATATGTATGCACATTGTACACATTCTTTTAAAAATTCAATAAAATGTAGAAGAACATGATTAACCAATACCATCATTTGCATTTTGAAAAGGATAGACATCTATATCAATATGCTCAAACAAATGTATGTATGTATGTATGTATGTATGCACATACACATACATACATAAATACATATATATATATATGTATGCATGTATGCACATTCGTACACACAATATTAATTTGTGTGTATTATATGCATACATACATATATGCATACATATATATACGTATGTCTGTATGTACATACATACATACATATATATATTTATGAATATATGTATGTATGTATGTATGTCTGTATGTATGCACATACATTCATACATATATATATATTTATGAATGTATGTATGTCTGTATGTATGCATATACATACATACATATATATATTTATGAAGGTATGTATATATTTATGAATTTATGTATGTATGTATGCACATATATATATATCCTATATACCTTCCATCGTCGTGAGAACCTTTGACAGAGCAGGAGTGGTAAAATGATTGTAAATAATAGGGTGCCCATTGAGAAAAACATTAGTCATATGCTTAAATCGGATCTGAAATGAAGATTAATTGGGGTGTAATGTGTTTGGTGTCTGGTGCTAAAGTAAGGAGATTAATATGTAGGAGTGATTTTTAATGGGAAGGAAATTGATTTTTTAAGGTACCAACGTGAATTAGACCCATTGACTTTTGAACGGGTTTGGATGATAGAATAGATTTATTTAATTTTTATTTTTTTAACAATTTTATAGATAAGTGTTACCAAAGGGGGTAACTCCCATGTACATTCAGATTTTGCTTTTACAAGCCAAGAACAAGATTACAAACCCCTCTCATTCTATCAGCAGAAAGATTGTTGCGAGGATGTCTCCAATCCTAGTCAACCGTTCCAAGCGGACTCCATTGAGCCAAGCCAAGTCAGATCACATGAAGTTGGAGAAGGCGTCCATGTTGGCGTTTTTGACTCCTACTCTAAATACTTCCCATGCATCAATACAAAAATTATCAGTTGCAGCCTGGCGGGCACTTTCAGCATCTTCGTCCACATCATCCTTGCCGGATTCCACTTCCTCCTCATCATTTTCCGAATCATCGGTTGCCATATTCAGTATTACTGGGTCGAAATAGTACTTGAGGAAGCTCACCCAGCCATCTGCACTTAGGTTTAGAATGGCATTGGCTACTGCCTCAGTGTTACCAATTTGTATGAATCTGTCGAGCCGCTCAACCATGACTTCCTTGGCCTCGGTTATGTCCACTAATGCGCATAGTATGACCTCATAGAATTGGTCATCACAGCAGTGTCGATCAAGAGATAAAACCGTAGATACCAGGTCAACTACTACATTCCTTATTGTTGGGTCTGGAATGTTAAAAAACCTTCTGCACTGGGCCATTAGTGGCTCCTTAGTGCAATGGCAGTCAACTCCGAACATGAATACCATCTTGCTTTTCTTGGAAAACTTGGAGCTATTGTGAAGAGGTAGAAATGGAGAACATACTGTCCATCTATTAATAGCCTTAATCCTCTAATGATCAGGATTGCTTGAGAACCGAGCTCGTCGATTCAGGCCATACCAAATCTAATGTAAATCGGTCCTTATGATTTCGCAATGTGAATCCAGTCCTGATTTGAGGCTCACATGGTTTTTGGGATGAGAGATCTGGCATTCTAACTGCCGCCATTTCTGCCAAGTAGTTGAGTAAGTTCACATGACAGGTTCTTGTCCCTTGCCAATTTTGTAAGCCATCACTGTGGGAGCATCGATTATGATACAACCCAAGGCAGTAACAAATTCTAACCCCATAGACCATCGCAGAGTTTGTACCATCCCATGTCTTGTTGGGATTATGTGTTGTTTATTATTATTTCTTGAACTATTACTGCCTTGCAATGTTAATAGTGACACATTTAGGTGTTTTTTGGGCTTTGCAATGTATATCAAAGATTTTCTGCAATGTATATGTATGTATATGATTATATGAATACATGCATGTATGCTTGTGTTTCTATGAAGGTTTACATGTATGCTTATGTTTGTATGACTGTATGCATGCATACAAACATGCAATAAATCACAGATATATAAGGCTACCCAAATAAACATCAAATCTAAATATAATGCAAAATTCAGTCATATCATCTCTAAAAACCTACGTAAGTGGCAGCTACAAATTAAAATTTGAAACACAACAATCAGATTGAATGCATTCAATTGTCGGATTCAAATTTATAAATAAGAGGGACAGCACCCAGCGACATTCAAAAATAATCTCACCTAGTAATATCCTCTCCATACTACAGACCATTCAATGGCATCCTTTGCACATTCCTTATATATCCAAGGTTGATGAGAAACAATGAATATAAGTTGAATAAATCTTGGTATACATATGGAATTTATAATATGTTGAACTTGATTAATTATGTGTTGTTGTACATGCATTATTTCAAATGTTGTATGATGTTTGTATGTTACTAGCCTTGGTTGTGACTTCCCATGGTTGTAAATATTTTATTGTAGGCACGAGAGAACATAGAGAGGTGGTGCTACAATGTTTAGGTTGGGCAGATTGGTAAATGTGTTTTTCAACACACCAAATAATTAAAGATTTTTTGTTCAAATGGCTCTATGTTTCATTTATTTTTATATATTGTTCTGTAACTAGTATGTCTTTTGATTTATTTCAATAACTATTGTCCATGTTTGTTTGTTCTATTATATTTGTTTGTTCTGGCAGGCATGTAAAATGGCTAGGAGGTTTTAAAGAGCATGTCAAATTGCAAGATTACATTTCAGGTAAATTCTTTCAATACTTTACTTTGGTTGTGACTGGGTAGACATGGTGTTCATTTATAATGCTCATTTTTCATATTCATTGTAACCTTACATTTAAAATTTACAATTAGATTGATTTCCAGGTGTAGGTGTTGAAAATTTTATAATTTCAAATATATTAATTTATGGATATGTTGCATATAGATGTATACATATATGTATGCATATACTTAGTTGTGTATACATACGTACACATATGTATGTATGTGTATATATGTATGAATGTGTGTATGTATATACATACATACATATATATATATATTTACATATATTTACATATATGTATGCATGTATACATAGCTAGGAAGGTTGTAAAGAGCATGTCAAATTATAAGAGCATGTATACTTTGGTTGTGACCTGGTAGACATTGTGTTCATATATGATGTTCATTTTTCTTATTCATTGTAAAATCCCACTTACAATTTACAATTAGATTGATTTCCACTTACAGTTACAGTTACAATTTATGGATATGCTACATATACATGTATAGTAATATATATATGTATGCATATACTTAGTTGTGTATACATATATATATATATATATATGTATATTTATATTTTCAACAATGTTAGTTAGATGAATACAACAAACACATATCCAACAAAATGATAGATGAATACAACCAACACAAAATCGATTTCGAATCAAAAAAGCATATATCATTAACTTTAAACATGATTAAGACACCATAAACATGATGATTGAAAAGTTGGAAAAAAAACAAGGAGTCTTCAGTCTTACAAAAAAGACACTGGCATACATCAAAGTATATAAGTTGACTACAAACTACCATTCAGTTCTACAAAATTAGACAATAGTATCCTTTGGCTTTCCAATACAACAGACTACTATCCTTTGGCTGTCCAATACAATAGACTAGCATT